>CM060250.1:43090255-43690255 GCA_030684275.1 Acipenser oxyrinchus oxyrinchus
TAGATAGATAGATAGATAGATAGATAGATAGATAGATAGATAGAAGTAAGTGACTTCATTGTGACCACCAAAGACTTCAGTCTGTTAACACTTGGAAATTGTAAATTTGTATTAATTATTTTGAAGTTTGGAATAATTATGTTACCGCAAAGTACAGCTTTCCAAATGTAATTAATAAATAAAAAATGTAAATTAGAAATGAACCCACAAGAGCCAGTTGAACATATGGTGAGCTGCACGAGTCTCTTTTTCCTTGACAGTAAACACTACACTGTATGCTAGGATACACTAGTCACACTGTTGGTACACGGGGAGCATTACGGTTTTAGGGCTGCTACTGTGTCCTTGTTTTTAAAGAAATAAAGAAGAATGCCACACACAGCCCACATCAAAGGAATTCTCAGTTATTTGCATTTCCAGTCCTGTCCCCATGGACCACCCTCTCCTTTGCTTTAAATGGAAAATTGTTTTCAGCAAGGAACACAACCAAGCAACTTCATGTGCAAAATTCTTTAAACCAGATATTTGATGTCCAAACTTTAGTCTGGCAGAAATTAAACAAACTTAAAAGGGTAGTATTTGACAGCAAGGCAAAACGGATCAAACATGAACTGAAACCAGACACAGACAATTAACTTTGCTGTGATTCAAAATATGCACTGCTAGTGTGTCATTCAGTGGGCTGCTGAACTTACATTTAACACAGAAAACAGTTTTGGAGAAAAAATAAATAAAATAAAAATAATAAAACCGAAATAGAAATCAAATTCTCCGTCCTGAGTTTTCACAAATCAAACTAACTTTCTTCTGGTTTCTGTCTTTACTGAATGCAGAGCATAATGGTACAAAAAATGTACACAGTAAGAGCCAGACTCTATTACCTAGTTTCCATGAGCACAGATCCAATCCGCGGTGATCCAGGGTCTCCCACATTCCTCCTGAACCCCCATTGAAGGTCTACCCAAGTTGAGGCAAAAGACTCCATGCAATGCAAGTTTTCGACAGATGTTGGCGGTTATTTCCCAGTAAGACTTTCATTTGTTTACAAAACCGAAAGGATGGGTGCTATAACTTTGCTTCTGATAATCCAAACAATTCTTTGGCGCTTTTTTCAAAAAAAAAAAAAAAACCCATACAAGAATATTAAAGCACAGACTCACCCCGGATGTGAATTACATGTTTACGCCCACTTGTCACTTGATTGGTCAGTGTGGTGACATACTTCCACCCATCCCGCTTTGGGCCACTTTGGGACAGGTTCAGAAAAAAAAAATCAGGGGCAGCTCGGATCGGCAGCCAATGCAGGCTGAATTAACACAGAAACACGCTATCAGGAGCAGCAGCGTTTTCAACACGGGTTGAGTGCTGCATGGAAATGCGGTATCATACATACTTCAGAATTTCCAATCCATTGATCGAATCAGCAGCTCCAAGTCCATTACTGGGTGACAATGGACCTGAAAGCATATGGTAAAGTGAATTGTTTAGTGAACTACCCACTTAATATTTGTCTTATTTTAAGACATGAGTGGTGCTTGTTTTCCCAGCTGCAGCTGCAGTCCGTGATGGAGATCCCACTAGTCGAGTCTCCTTTCACATTCTGATAAATCTTTGCTTCAACACATTTAATGGCTAAAGCTAACTACCAGATACTTCTGCGGGTCTTATGTTCTGCATAGTCTATTCTCATTCAGAAGGCCACATGGTTCAGCGGCTTTGCATAATATTACGCCAAGATGAGCCTATTTACTTCCTAAAAAAGTCTCACCTTATTCTTACTAGTCAGTACTCGCATATTTGACCCTATACAATTTTCACTTCAGTGACAGTTAAACAGGTGTGACGCTGACGCATATCTGATTATTTCATTTTGGTCCGTTCCAACCCTTGTTTGTTTGTTCAGGGAACACAAAAAAGATAATGTCAAAAATACATACCTGAAAGGACTGTGCTTTAAAATAAGGCGGCTTCCATTTATATTTAGATGTACTGTAGTTGGTTTTGTTGGTACAGTACTATATTTTCAACAGAAGCATTTTAATTCAGAACGATATGATTCTGAAAATATCACTTGCCAAAATAGACGACACGTGGACTGTAATACAGTACATACTTTTAAATCCGGTATGTATTGTAGCAGTAGGTAAAATTCCCAATTAACAACCCAACAGTAAAATGAAATCAAACTGTTACCCATGCACAGAACTGTGTAAAACATAAAAGGCAATGCAATTTAGCAAAAGATTAAAAAACAACACCACCAGTTTCCAGAATTAAAACAGTATCCAAAGTCAGTATTCAAAATTGCAGAATACAGTGATAAATAAGGCCCTAATGTCACAGTTCACTTGCAAATGAAAATGCACAAAAGCAACTAAAGACCACAGATTTAAAAAAAAATGCATCACAGTGTCTAAAACTGTTTAATGATTAACTTTTACATTACCATAGCTTGTCTCGTTTGCTTTGTTTTAGCTGCATTTTTGTCATGTGAAATTGGAGGAAGTGCTGTGTAACTGCACAATAAAGAAAGACTGATTTGGCAAACAAGGGAAAACAGAAACACGGGCTGTGACGGATAAACAAGTACATTGCAACATTGAAGAGATGGGCTTTGTATCAGAAAACTGGAAATCGCGTGACGGGTAAGTGCATTAATTTGCTACATATATATATATATATATATATATATATATATATATATATGGGGGGCGGCACGGTGGCGTGGGGGTTAGCGCTGCTGCCTCACAACTCCAGGGTCCTGGGTTCGATTCCGGCCTCAGGGGTCTGTCTGTGTGGAGTTTGCATGTTCTCCCCGTGTTCGCATGGGTTTTGTCCAGGTACTCCGGTTTCCTCCCACAGTCCAAAGACATGTTGGCTAGGTGGATTGGCCTCTCTAAATTGTCCCTTAGTTGCCCTGCGATGAACTGGCTTCTCGTCCTGGGTGTAGTCCCACCTTGCACACGTCTGCCGGGTTAGGCTCTGGCTCACCGCAACCCTCTATAGGATTAAGTGGTTACAGATAATGGGGATTGATTTTATTCTTAATACAAGGGTGGTAAAATGTGACTGACGTGTATCTGGGGAACGGATATCCGAATGGTGACTGTATGACACCCCTAGTGAATAAGATTTTAAAAAAGCCTAGCACAGAAGATAACAAAAGTTAGAAAGGTTGACTAAGTTCTTATCTGTAGTAAAATAGTGAACAAATGGTCAAATCTAATTGCTTTTCACCCCAAAAAATTTGGTTCATAACCATTTCCCAATATCCTCTAGCTCTAATCCCTGGTACAATGTCACACAGATACTCATTACTTGTGGCACCTCTTCTCTGTGTCGTTATCCAGCGTTTGAGGTTTGCATTGCTTTGTAATGGATTTTACAGCCCTTTACAACCTCATTTACGATAATGGGCGTAACCACACATCACTAGAGGGTTAAGCCCCTTGATCCTTCTATAGAATATTCCTGCACACCATGACCACAATATTTTAATATGGGTAAAAGGTGCCCATTAATTGAATGCTTTTTGCAAATACCTAAAAAAGAGGCCTAATGTATGATTCCATTCTAGTTGGAACACCCTTTCTGTTATTTTAATTTTAATGTTTCAATTTATTTTTTATGGAAACTGTCAGTTTGTATTTTATCTATAACTTTAAACTAGGGGTTTTAATCTTTGCTTTTCTTTTAATCGATTAATCACCCCATCTGGACGATTAATTAATCGATTAATCACACCCATTTGCTATAATATGCAATTGTAGTGAAAGACAACTAAAAGTAACACTTGGTATTAATGCTATTTTTTTTTAACAAGCATTTATTAATGACACCTAATGTTTTACAGGCAACTTTAATTTAACAATTTGACAATAAATAAAAATGCTTTACTTGCATGTAATCTGAAGTTAGCCGAAGCAAGTCTTTTAATATAATACATAAAATACTGTGCCATGCGTTACTGTAAATTAGCAACGGCACTACAACCAATACTGTGTTGGATATGTTGGGCTGTTTTTTGTATAAACTTTAAACTAACAGTTAATTAATTTAATTGAGTGCTATTTTATTTTATTTTAGTTAAGACTTAGGCTAGAGCTGTAAATGTACTGCTATGTTACAGATTTAAACTAATAGAATACATTGTTTAAAAGAAATCTACTTACTTGCAACTCAGATGATAAGATAAACTCATAGTACTGCTGTGAAAGGAAATCCCCGAAGAGCAAATTTTGCAAGTTGTAGTCATTTTTCCTTCCTTCTGAGCCAGTGGTTCCCAAATTCTTTGCTGAGCCCCCTTTCAGAGATATTTTTTTTGCTCCCTACCTTCCCTTCTAAAACAGTAAAATAAACTGAAGCTGTATCTAAATCTAGATTATTATTTTATTTGTGAACAAAATGTATCTAATATTAAAACCCACCACCACTATACTTTCAAATGAAGGAGGGCTGGGTGATAAAGGCGTTCGCTACAACAGGTCTGAACCGAGACAAGTTCTGGGAGTCAATCATCCTGGAGACCCACTGAGTCTGCCATTCACCATGGAGCTTTTACAAATTGCCACAAAGTCAGAAAAATGTATTTTCCAGTTAGGTCTTGGCACCCCCCTAATAACAGCTGAAAAACACTGTTCTGAGCTATGGCAAAATGTTGGTACTCTCCACCATCTTTCTAGATTTCTCTTTCTCATGCACTGCTTTTTCCTACTGCACGTGGGTAGACTAGATTAAATCAATCAATTATTTGTTTATTGGTTTTTACAGATTAAACAAGAAAAGAGAAAGAAGAAAAGGACAGAGTGAGAGTCTTGTTTGTTTTTACTTTTTAGAATATTCATTTTATTTATTTTACGGAGGGGAGGTCAGTCTGAGCCTGTCAACATAGGAGAGAAAGGGTTGCCGTGCTTTATAAAATTTCGCAGTGGATCCCTTAAGTGTATTTTTTCCAATTTAAGACAGTACATGAGATCCCTAATCCAGTGAACATGGGAGGGTGGGGCAGCCTGTTTCCAACCAAACAATATTAGGCGCCTAGCCAGTAGGGTTGCAAAGGCCACAGTGTCAGACTGCAGCCCTGATAGGGAAGCATTGTCGGGTACCACACCAAAAACTGCAATGAGTGAAGTGGAGTCAATGGGTACTTGCAAGGATTGAGACAGGGTCTCAAAAACAGAGGTCCAGAATGGAGCCAACCTGGGACAGGACCAGAACATATGAATAAGAGAAGCTGGTGCTAGTTTGCATCTGTCACAAGTTGTTATCCAGTTCAGGGTATAATGGCCAATTTGACCTTTGACAAATGTAGGCGGTGTAAAACTTTGAAATGAATGAGCCCATGTTGAGCACAAATTGAAGAGGAATGCACACGAGCAAGGATTGATTCCCAAATGTCATCAGTTGGAGTTCTAGATCCTGTTCCCATAGGGTTTTCAATGTGGACAGTGAAGGGCAATGCAGAGACAGTATAATGTTATACATTTCAGATTGGAAATCTTTTTTTTCTAGATTTCTAGATTTTATCTTTTTAGATATAACACCCCTACAGTCAGGGTTGAATTCTAGAATTGAATCAAAAGTGGATTTGGGAGGCAGTAGAGGAAACTGAGCCACTTTATTTTGCACAAATTTATGAATTTGCAAGTAACGAAAAAAAGTGTGTTTGAGGTAGGTTACATTTTTGGAAGAGCTGGCCAAATGATGCAAAACTATTGTCAATGTATAAATCTTTAAGAGATTTAATACCACTTCTATACCATAACCTGAAAGCAGAGTCTTTCACCGAAGGTGGGATGAGATGGTTTACATCAACAGGGGCAGATATGGATATGGACTGCAGACCAAATCACCTCCTAAATTGAGACCAGATCCGGAGGGAGTGGCACACCAACAGATTCACACTAAACTGAGAAGTCGAGAGGGGAAGAGGAGAGCACAGTAGGGGCGGGAAGGGAAGTAAAGCGACAAGAGGCTGACTCCATACCCAACCACGCCGGCCTGTCCAGCCGGGGGTGAAAACGTGACCAACGCAAAGGATTTCAGATATTAGCTGACCAATAATAAGATTGAAAGTTGGGCAAGGCCATACCCCCCATTGGTTTAGGAAATATCTGTGGATTCTGGGAGGTTCTTATTCCAGATAAACAAATAAACCACCTGATCAACAGTATTGAAAAACCTTTTGGTAATAAAAACAAGGATACATTGAAACTGGTAGAGAAACTTAGGGAGTATGTTCATCTTGACAGTATTGATGCGACCCTCCAGAGAAACAGGTAGAATTGACCAACAAAGAAAGTCTTTTTTAATACGCTCTAGTAGGGGAGTAAAGTTAAATTTAAAGAGTTTGTTGTATGAGCGTGTAACAGAGACCCCCAGGTAGGTGAAACTTTCGGATGCAATTTTGAAAGGGAAATTATCAAGGGGACAGTGAAATGCCACCGAATTGACAAGAAACAATTCACTCTTGTGTAGGTTGAGTTTATATCCTACTAAACTGCTCTAATATGGCTAAAGCATGGGGGAGGGAGGAGATAGGATCAGAAATATATAAAAGAAGGTCATCAGCGTAGAGCAACACCTTTTGCTCTTGATTCCCACAAACTACTCTTTTTACCTCCTGGCTTCCACGCAAGGATGTTGCAAGAAGTTCAATGGCAATTGCAAAAAGAAGGGGAGAGGGCACCCTTGTCGTGTACCCCTGTGGAGAGGGAAGTAATTGCATATTATTTGTGTGACCAGAGGCTGTAGGGGAGGTATATAACATCCATGAAATAAAATTGAAACGAGCAAGTAGCAAACCGGTAGTCTCACTCATCACAATCAAAAGCTTTCTCTGCATCTAGTGAAAGAATAACCTCAGGCAGAGGAGAAGAGGGAGATATATATGATATTGAACAGACGGCGAAGATTAAAATAAGAATGCCTGCCCTGCACAAACCCTGTCTGATCAGACGAGACTATGGAGGGGAGAACCGATTCAAGACTGAGTGCTAGGGTCTTAGCAATCATTTTAAAGTCTGCATTAAGAATCGATATGGGGCAGTAAGATCCACAATCAAGGGGGTCCTTATTCTGTTTCAATAGTACCGAGATAGAGGCTTGGCACAACGTAGGTGGTAGGGACAGAGATGTAAAAGATTCAGCAAAAATGGTGCTCAAAGGGAAACAAACAAAGGCTAAATTTCTTATAAAACTCTATGGGAAACCAGTCTGGGCCAGGAGGTTTACCACTCTGCACTGACCTAAAAGCTTGAGTTATTTGATCAGTGGTAAAAGGCTCATCCAGGTGGGCCTTAGAGTCAGGATCCAAAACTGGAACAGGAAGGCTCTCAAAAAAGAATCAGTTAATGCAGGAACAGCAGGCGATTCCGATTTGTAAAGAGAAGCATAAAATGCTTTAAATTAATCAATCATCTCCTGCTGGTCAGTTGTAGTTAGACCTGATTAAGTATGAAGTTGTGGGATCAAATGTGATGCAGCAGACTGACGCAGTTGATGGGCTAAAAGTTTGCTTGCCTTGTCACCATGTTCATATAGTGCATGCCGTGATCTAATCATTAATTGCTCTGTCTGTTTAGTAGACAGAAGGTCGAATTCAGTTTGTAGGGACAAACGTTGCTTATAGAGTTCCGGAGTGGGAGAGTTAGCATGTTGCTGATCTAACTGCAAAATAGGGTCAGTTAGTTCTGAATGCCGCCCTGTTCAAAGTCTGTGGAGTTGAGCACTGTACGAAATTACTTGTCCACGTAAATACGCCTTAAGGGTTTCCCACAAAGTGGCTGAGGACATTCCAGGAGTTTAGTTGGTGTCCAGAAAGAGGTCTATCTGGGAAGAAAATAACTGGACAAAGTTTTGATCAGATAGTAAGTGGCGGTTGAGTCTCCAAAGATGACGCAGTGCGGTCTGCCTGGGAAAATCAAGCTACAAAACCAGAGGTGCATGGTTTGATACGACTATACTGTGATAAAGTACAAGAGCGTACAATGGGGAAGTAATTTTTTGTCCATATGGGAGTACGTTTGATGGACAGGTGAAAAAAAAATGCGTACTGCCGAGCAGTTGAAAAAAGAAAGTGCCATGGATCACAGTCCCCATATGTGTCAAGAAATGAACGAATAATCATAGCAGATTTTGAAGAGGGTGCTGGATTTAAGGAGGAGCAGTCCAACCTGGAATTCAGAGTGCAGTTCATGCCCCCCCTCCCGTCATCCCAATTAGGTGCACATAAATGAGCTAAAATGAATGGAGTGTTGAAAAGAGTACAAGTGACAACAATGTAACAACCATTTGGGTCAGCAGTTACCTGAGAAGAAATGAATGGAATGGATTTGTGCACTAAAATTGCAGCACCTCGAGCTTTACCCCACCCAACTCCTACGTATGCAGGAGTGATCTGAATTTCGAAGATGTGTCTCTTGGAGAAAAGCAATGCCCACTTTAAGTTTTTGAAGGTGAGTACCAACCGCAACAGCCATCAAGTTTTAGGGATATAAATCAAAAAAAGGATGACATACCAAAACACTCCATAGCATCTTAACCTCAGACCTCCTCCCTTTGTTCAGTGAAAGTGAAAGAGAGAAAAAAAAAGAGAATAGAAAAAAACACAGTAGTACAACGTTGTGGCAAACACGACATATCGATACTGTACGTTTAAAAGAGAACCAATTGCGTATAAAAGCTGAACAATTAGCTTGTTGAGGAGGCTCGCTGGAGGTCACTACGGGTGCTGTATGGAGGTTGGCAGTTCTTGTTTGCTATGCAGTCTGGGATGGAAGGCATTGTGTGATGTCATCAGGAAGCTTGGAGCTGAGGGCTGTGACTGTGATGGTGTGTTCGAACGAAAACAATTTGAAAAGGAAAAAGTTTTCTATATTATCAGCGGCTGCATGAGGAAAACGTTAACTAAACTACTTGCCAAGTATTTGGAACAAACTACGTGCCGGAGGCCAGATGAACAAACAAGGTTAACTAACCTGTTTGTTCCAGCGGAACAGGTCGTACAGCTTTGAAAATGGGTTGTTTGGTTTTAAGTCATTGAAAGGATTCCCGCATCGTTGTTTCGATTGCTAAAGGGAAATTAACATTTCTGTGACTGGTTAAATCCAATACAGTCTCTGTAAGGAAGAGAAAATAACTCGAACATAACTGACAAGGAAGAGAAAATAACTCGAACATAACTGACTTGCAGCATATTAAATGAACATTACTCTGTCTATCAGAACTGCTATAGTATTACTGCCAATCCTTGTGTATTACAGACTCGTGTGTTATTTTCCTTACTTTATTATTTTTCCCCTATTTATTTATTTTGTTTTGACTAGTAAATAATTTTAAATATTGCTTTATAGTATACTGGTGTTTTTTGTTTTAGTAAATTGTTAATTAACTTTTGCTTTGTTGATTAATTGTTGGGTATGTATATTGCGTTGTGTGTGTTTGCTGAGACTACTGAAACCCGGCTTGCAGTTTAATAGTGTAATTTGGCTCGTGAGGGTATATTCCCGCAACCACTGGCGTTGATTACTAAAGAGGTGTCTTTGGTAACGCAATGGTAAAATTAGTTTGTCTCTTGGAAGGACAGTATTTAAAGCAGGTTTCCAATAGGGATGAAAAGCTTTTCATTGTCTTGTACTGTTTGTTACTACAATAGCAATTAACTGTTTTTTTGTTTAATTAATTAATATTTTGTTCTGTACATGTTTTGTTTCTTTATTCTGTAAAACTTGGTTTTTTTATTTTGTGTTTGTAATTTGGTTTCATTATTATGGGTAAATGGACTTAAATCTGGAGCCATTTAAATATATATATATATATATTACCTCATAAGCAACTTGTTTGGTTATTCAATTAATTAATAGTCCCCTTTTACTCTGGTTGACTATATAGGACTTGAATAGGATGATGGGTTTTCTGGTCCTGGTAATGTGGTTAAGTTAAATAATTTGAAAGGACATTTATTACTATCTGGCACCCTAGAGCTTGACGCCGTTACAACGTAGAAGTACTGTTACAATGTTCTACTTTATAGTATTCATGTGAAACCAGAATATAAATGAGGTCTTTACTGCAGGCTGTTTATGAAATTAACTAATTTGTTAATTTAGTTTCAATGACTATAAAAGAAAGAAACGTTTGTATTGATAAGGTTAGATTTGTAAAACTATTTATGAACATGTTGTTGTTCAGACTGGTCTAAGCCTTTGCACCCAAGCCTGCAAGCAGCTTAAACTTCCACTGGTCTGTACTTTTACCTTTATTAGAATTTTGCTGTGTTGGTCGGACTCCATCACCAAGAGTTCATGGCATCACTGAAGATGGCAGATAAGGGCTGACTCAATTGCAAAATATTATACTACATGTTTTAATTTATACAGAAGCATCTGTGTTGGACACTGCCAAATTATATAAGTTTTGTTGTGTGACCCCTGAATTCCGGTTACCAACAGAAATATGTTTTGTTTTGTTTTATTTTTGTGAAACATACCCGTATGCATATATTGAATCCAGGCCTGTAAATAGTTGTATGATTGCTGCATGTGTGTAAATTACAGTGCTGGCATTGGAATAACCATGCTGCATAAAGCAATAGATGACACTGCACTGATGCGTTCTGTGATGTTTTATTCTATAACTTTATTGAAACAAAGAACTGTAAAATTACACTAAAGCCCTGAACTAATTTTCTTAATAATAAATTACCAGTTTAGATGTACTGGTTTATGATAACTTAGGTTACACAGTGGGACACAGCAGTGATCTGAAGCACTACCTTCTCATTTCTGAGGTTTCACAGATTTTTAAGTTGAACCTGAAGTAAAACTCACTATTCTATTCGCAATGAATCTTGTAAATACTATTGCAGTGTGAAAAGAAAGTTGAAATAAATGTGCATATTTTCCCATGAATGCTTATTGCAAGGCTTGCACATTTCCAGTCTCAATGCTACCTTCAATCTAAGTTGTCAATGTTCCAGATTTTTTGAAGAATAAAGTCCCTTTTTGAGTTTTATTTTCTGTATGTTTAAATTTGTTGCTCATGAAACATGTTGTACAGTAGACTGAAGTCATCTACTGGCACAAGCAACGCCAATGTGAGCTCCCCTAATAACTATAGCGGTCCTGAGAGGCAAGGCAAATGAACAGTTAGGTCTTTCTGCTCGTTCAATCCCTTTTATACCAATCCTAAACACAAACTATGTTGCACTGAAGAACAACAACCAATGATTTGTGATTTGTTATAGCACATATCCTGCCATGTCTTTACCGCTATTTGTAAAAAAATATATATATATATATATATATATATATATATATATATATATATATATATATATATATATATATATATATATATATATATATATAAAATATATATATATATATTTTTTTTTAAGTGCTTGTTATAAGTTCTACTGTTATACATGTATAAATGCAGAATATATGCATAACCACATTACTATTTACTATGGCAAGATGGCAGCAACCAAACTGATCTTAAATGTTAAAAAGCATTTATGTTAAAAAAAAAATTTAAAAAAAAAAACATAAAAGAACACAAATCTGGATCTCTTCCCCCACATGTTCAGGTATTGTGGAAAAAAATGATTATCCTTTTGGCATTAGATTAGAAAGAAAATGTTCCACTCCATCACATTACAACTGCACTTAATCCTGAGTTCAGCTTGCGGTCTTGTTTTAAGTTTTATGTTCTTGCGAACCATGCAGAATAAACAGCTATTTACAGGTTCAAAACAGCACACCATTCACATAATTCATATCTGCCAGATGCTTTACACTGCAGCTGGTTAGTAGCCACCATCAGATTTTGTCATATGCCGATTGAAAATAGGTTGATAGCCACTCAAATTAAAAGTTGTTCATAATGTGGAGAGTAAGCAGGTGGAGATGAATACCACAGTAATGTAACCATTCAATAGTACCGATACTGTGTCAACCCTGGGCTTCAACAGTAACCCTTCTCTCTCACATACAGCACACATTCTTCCTCATGGAAAGTTATAGCTATGAGCTCAGCAAATATAACTGTACCAAAACTAGCGAGAAACAACTACATTCTATATACAGGTGGGATTTTATATACAGGTACTGTTGGGAGTGTTACCATCTTTAGCTTTTTCCAACATTGGAAAATTGGTCTTGGAGTAAACACACAGATTGTATGATTTTGAAAAACAAAAACACATACATAATTAATATAAATGTTCAGTAGCTCCGATACAAAATGCATTTTTTATTTATTTTTCCATGGATAAGTACCTTTAAACCCTTTCATGAATAGCGACCTCATATGGGGACGCATAAAAAACACTTCTAGCCTTGATATGGAGACGTATGGTAGACGCAAATGCATGACAGCCTCATATGAAGCTAAAGAGATTGTGTGTTATGGAAAATATTACGTGTTCAAAACTACCAAAAGGGTTAAAAGGAATAAGGATGACAGCAGAAAACAAAAATACAAAAAAGAACAAACATTAATACTGTATATAAAAACAAATTGAGGGCACAAAATTGCTATGTCAAACCTGGGGCAGGGTTGCCATTTTTTTTTTTAAATGTTACTGAGTCTTGCTTAAAAGGGGAGCAAATTGGTAGCAGATGTGTTGTTTCCAAAGCAGGGTGACCAACCTAGGAAGCATTGCAGGAACTGGGGGATGGGGTGGAATGGGATGTGGTTACCTTCTTAGAATACATTTTGAAGCTGGTGCTGGTGGTGGTGGAGGGGCTGTCATTTAAGACATGTGATACACTGCAGCAGGGCAGGGAAGTTATGATATTCTTAGACCATTAAACTCTGAAGGCCAAATTATTTCTCAGGTTGAATCTGGCTGTAGCCAGATGTTAAACAGCCCAACTTGTTTTAAAATATGGACAAGTCGGGTGGTAATCTCCTTCCTTATGAGTAATATTTCTTATATCCCTAAATGTACCCCTTTCACTCTGCATGCTCCACAACAAAGTTGGACACCCTACCTAGGGTGAAGTTATAAAAAACTGGACCGACTTTTATGTATACGCCATACTGTGACAGATGTCTCTAGATGGTAACTCTAGAACGATATTTACCGCGTTAAATCCACATCCTGACAGCATGTGGACAAATAGCACATTTCTGGACTTCAAAGTCGCTCCAGATACGCGTTCACCCCACCCCCACCCCCACAGCCAAACGCACTTCAGCAACAGCGCAGCGAGAAAAAAAAAAAAAAGTAGTACTTTTAAGCACTCTTGTTACATTGTATGGCACGGCAAACATAGTACCAATGCAACTTCCATGTTTAATCGTATTTATTAAATGTAAGTGTTTCTTTCTACAGTATAATCCCTTGACGCCTAAAAAGTAGTTAAACCAACCACATTACTATAAACGCTTGTATTCGCTAAATATTCCAGGGCGTTTTACAGAATACATAAATTGTGTAATTTTACATATGCAACTGTAAAATATTGCGTGACTGAGCAAATCGCGCGGACCTTTTTGAGAAAAAAAGTCATGATATACAGTACTCACATTGCATTCTTGCACTTCTATTAAAGAAATGCCGAAACAATACTTCTGCTAACTTATAAAAAAACACACACACAATTAATTCCCCCTTGTTTTCATTTGCGGTGTATGGCTTAATACGATGTTTATTATCGGTTCTTTATTGTTCATGAAGCGTTTTTAAAAGTTCTGACGTAAATATACATGTATCTACGAACCACAGCATTATAAGAGTGCATATGTCTTCTGGGAGAATGTAGCCTACTGTTCACAAACCTGCTTTCATTTTATAAAAAGTACCACACATGCTTGGGAATTCACTACTAAAAACCCCACTTGTCAAACAAGAATCATAACATGTATTTTGCTAGTGTTACCGTACCAGTAATTAATAAGTGACTTATTGACAACTGCATAGTCCGCAGAAGTGGAGAAGTGCCAACTCAGACACTTAATACTGTGTTTATATTGTTGCATGAAGTTTATAACATCATTTATGCAATGGTCATATTGTTTAAAATTACATGCAAGATTAAAGTTAACTAATATATAAAAATGTGTTTCTTCCAACCGGGTGTTATTCGTATATTTATAAGTGGTATTCTGTTTTACAGTACCGTAACATTCACATCTAAATTATCACCGCAATTCGTTCACAACTTCGAGAAACACTGCTCGTACAGTACTTGAACAGTTTAACGACCATGGTAAATATTAGAAATACTCAACCAATAAAAAATAAAAAATAAAAACATTTTTAAAAATTAAAATTCAACATCTACTAAAAGGCCTGGCATGATTTTAAATAGATAAACAAGAAATCAAATAGCTTACCCTGAGCCTGGACGAAATCGTAGATGTTTAAGGCAAAGAAAAAAATGATAATCTCAAAATACGCAAACATCTTATTAAAATCTTACAGTACATTGTGGACAGAAACATAGATAAAACTCAGCGACACTAACGAGCTCCATGAGAACATCGCTTACTGGGTATCTCGGGTTCTCACTGCTTTAATGCTGTGCACCAACACGGCCAGGAGTGCAGATGGAGAACTGGCCTGTGGTCAGATCCGTCACTGAGCATGTGCAAGAAAAAAAACTCATTGGGCACAGAGGATTGGATGTGAGGCGAGATGAAAGGCTCGCAGTTCATAAATATAAAACGTTTATTGTGAAGTGAACGTTTTCATATGCATGGTAGTTGTTTGTTTTCCAAGTTTAAGCAAAGCAATCACTAGCGTGCATTATAACGAGCTAAATAAAATATGACAATACTTTTAAATGTTTATTTAGATTGGAATGTAGCCTCTTGAACAGAAACTGGAGATGACTGACAACACCGAACTTTCACTTAATTATTTGGACAATATTGCTGCATTTGTTTTCAAAGTTTTAGTCACCTATTTGTTGTATACTCTCCTAATTTGTATTGTTTACTGTGAACCTTGCCTGGCCAGTAGAGGCCAGGAAATATGTGTTCCAAATGCTGTCTTTACAAAGGTAACAGTGTTCCAAATCACAACTCTAGTCTCAGCTGGCTGCAAGTTTACTACCCTTTGCCGAAACTTTCTGCAGGGAAGACCCTCGCTAATAGACTGTTGTACTAAATACCCCCCCTAATGGCGCTTATCACCCCAATTACATTTCAAAATCAACAAACAAAACTATTTTATCTTTAAGTACTTCTTTAGAAATACTACAACTATGTGAGTTTGAGAGAGAGAGAGAGAGAGAGAGAGAGAGAGAGAGATAGATAGATATATATATATATATATATATATATATATATATATATATATATATATATATATATATATATATATATATATATATATATATATATAACATTTATAGCAATACAGCCTTTATTTATTTTTTGCTCTGCATGGTGGCTTGAAAAATGTAATTTCTGAAAAAAATTAATTATCAATTAATAGTTGAAAATACTCACGTTATAAAGGAAAATTAAATTGCAGACATAGCGCATCACATTTGTATTCTCTCTGAATGCATGCTGCCAGAAAAAGAAAGACATAGGTCCTTATGTTGGTCCCAGATTAGCGCATTAGTAATGTCTTACTGCATAGGGTGAAGGCACAATTCAGCTCTTCTATCACTGAACTTCACTGTATATTTATGCATACTTTGTACTGTTTTAAATAAAACTTGAAAGATATTTTGAGTTCAGTTAGGCGGCCCTCTTGGTATTAGATTTGAGCTCATTAGGTCCTTAAATGGTTCCCATGACTTTTCTGACCTTTGGTGTAACTTTTTCACTGCTGGTTATGAACTCTGTAAATTAGAGGACTAAAATCAATGACACTGTGCCTCAAATATGAAGACACTGAAAGATAAATGCCCCCTAATTAATTTCCTTTTAAAAAAACATTTCCTGTATATGTTTGACAGCTGTATTCATCATAAAACAAAAGGGTGAGTAAAAAATAGAAAAATAAATTTGAAGCTATATTCTACTTTTTGTATTCAAAATGCCACCATAGTTGTGAGGTTACATGACTCAAGAATTTAACTTTGCCTGAGTTGTTAAATGGATACTATACATCCTTAAAGTTGCAGTCAGAACCTTTTTCAATGTTTCTGTGATGGGGTACAGTATTATTATTTAAAATGTATGGCTTAGTGTGTAAAAACACAATGTTTTATTAATTATTTTGCAGCATGGATGGGGTTAAAATTCCCCATCCATGCTAAACTTGTGCAGAATGTGACCGTCTCCAGTTTGATTAATTTATTACTTATCAGGAGACGGTCACATAACATAAGAAAGTTTACAAACGAGAGGAGGCCAGTGAACAAAACTGTAATCCCTGTAGGGGCAGCAGTGTGGAGTAGTGGTTAGGGCTCTGGACTCTTGACCAGAGGGTCATGGGTTCAATCCCCAGTGGGGGAAACTGCTGCTGTACCCTTGAGCAAGGTACTTTACCTAGATTGCTCCAGTAAAAACCCAACTGTATAAATGGGTAATTGTATGTAAAAATAATGTGGTATCTGTATAATGTGTAATATGATATCTTGTAACAATTGTAAGTCACCCTGGATAAGGGTGTCTGTTAAGAATTAAATAATAACACTAAGTTCTGTACCGCACATATAAGCACTCCTAAAAGAAAATAAACACATTAAAACTGCAGAAAAGCAAACAAACATAAGCTATATTAGAAACTATATCTACATAAGTAAAGCATAATTTTAAAACAGGTCAACCACAAAGAGGGGATGCAATACTGTTATCATTTACAGAAACACATGTACACCTACTGTGTGTTTCAAAAAACTCTCTAATTGTGACAGATTATATTTTATATTATTACTTCTACAACTGTAATTGTGTTAAGCTCATGGTTTAAATTACTCATCTTTTACATACAGTACATAGTGCACATATACCTTTTAATAAAAGCCTTTGACAAAGTACAGCACGAAAAACTGTACCTAAAGATTAAATCACTAGGAATAAACAGTAAAGTAGCAGCATGGATTCATAACTGGTTACAAGATAGAAAGCAGAGAGTTATAATTAGAGGCCAGGCATCAAGCTGGAGTAACGTAACAAGTGGGCTACCACAGGGATAAGTATTGGGACCATTGTTATTCCTAATCTATATAAATGACCTGGACCAAGACATAATCAGTAAACTATGCACATTTGCAGATGACATAAAACTGGGAGGGGTAGCCAACTCCCAATCAGCAACTTTAATAATACAAAGAGATTTAGACAAGATTCAAGCTTGGGCTGACATGGTAGATTACATTTCATGTGATTAAATGCAAAGTCCTGCACATATGGCGCAAAAACATTAGAGGCAAGTACAACATGAACAGTAATGAAATAGAGGAATCTATGTACAAAAAGACTTGGGGGTAGTAGTGTATGAATCTCTAAAGTGAACTAGACAGTGCGGAGAAGATATAAAAAAGGCAAATAGAATGTTAGGTTATATAGATAAGACAGTTGAACTGAAATCTAGAGAAGTTGTATTAAAATTATGTAATGCACTGGTATGACCACACCTTGAATACTGTGTACAGTTTTGGTCCCCATAAGAGTTCTTGGAAAAACTACAGAGGAGAGCAACACAATTAATTCCAGGATTAAAAGGCATGTCATATGAAGATAAACTGAAGAGTAGAATCTATATAGCCTAGAAAGGAGAGTCAGAGGTGACTTAATAGAGGTATTTAAAATTGTCAAGGGGTTTAACAAAGTAACTGCTGAGAATTTTTTTTCACAGGTCACAGAGAACAGAACCACGGGCCAAGGGTGGAAGCTGAAGAAGGGTATATTTAGAACTGAGGGGAGGGAGCTTTTCACAGAAGGAGTGGTGAACCATTGGAACAGACTGCTGGACAGAGTTGTTAAAGCAGAGACTCTCAGATCCTTCAAGAATAGACTGGACGCTGTCATAAACAATATTGTACATTATCGTAACCCTGGTTCCCAGAAATAGAAATGCACCCATTACCCTTATAGTCTGAATTAGTCCTTTAGAGCCCTGTACGCTCTCTCCCCCAGGAGATAAATACTGAATGACGATAAGGCTTAGCACCATTGTCTTTTCAGGCCTGCTGTGTTGGTGTGAACGCAGCGACCTTGAAGGGTAATGGTTAAATTTCTATTTCAGAGAACCAGGGTTATGATAATAACCTAACGTTCCCTTTCAAGTACGAAATATAACCATTACCTGATGGGATAGAATACCCAAGCTGACGCAAATGAAGGACTTGCAGCACCGGCAAATGTGCTAAAAAGGAAGATAACTGCCTTTAGCATGCTGGCCGAGGACCAATGAGGATCCATGGCATATATTCCACAGTACAGTGAGGGAGGACCCTCATACAGTGTATATGCTGCAAGGTTACACTGAGTAACCTCAGCCTCAGCATTTGACACCAGAAGTCCAAAAAGGGTGTATGGCTACCCCAGGACTTAAACATAATAAACATTTGTTAAAAAGCAGAATGTGGCTGCTTTTAACACTCTGGGCCCCAAACCAGGGTTCTGCTGATCTATGACATTTAATCAGTAGAACCTGGTAAAAGTATGAGGCGTGGCCCATACTGCAGCATTGCAAATATCAGATGTGCGCTTGGAATAATGCCCAAGAGGTTGCAAGGTCTCTTCTGGAGTGACCAGTGACCTTTTCTGGTGGGGCTAGATCGTATGCATTCCTGACCGTGTCTGCAATCCACCTTGACAGCCATTGTTTAGACAGGGCTTGTCCATGGAACTTAGACCCGAAGTAAATAAACAATTACTCTGATTGCTGCCAACTCTGGGTGTGGTCAACATAATATGCCAGTGCCCTAACCGGGCAGAGCATATGGAACTTTCTCTCCCTGTCAGACTGGAAAAGAGATGGATGGAAGGCCTCCAATTCCACTGATTGGTTGATATGAAAATAAATGCTTTTAGGGAGAAAAGCAGGATTGGTGCGGAGAGTAACCTTAATTCTATCCTCCGCAAAAAACAAACAAGCTTTCATGTTGAAAAGGCTTGCATTTCACCTACCCGCTTAGCAGAGGTAATAGCATGTAGGAAAACTGTCTTTAATGACAGGAATTTCAGCCTTGCTGAATGTAGGCGCTCAAATGGCAGTTTTGTAAGTGCATCAAGCACTACATTCAGTTACCAGCGAGGAACAAGGTCCTTTCTAGGGGTTCTTAACCTCCGAGCACCCTTCAAAAACTCCCGCCAGGAAGTGAGCTCCTGGGGAGACTGTCAATTTTAATATGGCAAGCCGAGATAGCTGCCAGGTAGACCTTAAGCACGGAGGGAGATTTCTCTTCATCAAAAAGACCCTGCAAAAATTGCAGTATATCTGCCATGGGGCAAGTCGTGGGGTCCAGATCAGAAATACACCCTATTTATAGCCATACTGGGAGCGTGTAGATGCTGCTTTGGCATTCTGAAGCATCTCAATGACTTTGTCAGATAACCCGAGACTCAGGGGCCAGACCCAAAGCTGCAGAGCTGTTGGATCTGGGTGCCACAGAGTACCCCGCGCGGCTGTGATGGCGGCAGCTCCTCCCTTTGGCTCTGGCGACGGAGGGCTTCTGCCATCTGTCTCTGGAAACGGCAGCGGTGACTCCCCCTTTGGTTCTGGAGACGGCAGTGGCTCCTTCCCTTTGGCTCTAGAGATGGCAGCAGCTCCTCCATCAAAGCGGGGTTCTTCATATGGGTACTCTTCTGTATGGTGCCCAAACTCCAGACAAGCTCTACAAAGTGGAACCCCTTCAGCTTCCCACCGCCTTTGTTCTTCGTGCCAGTTGTCATTTAGGTCCATTGATTTTATTTATTTTTTCAACTGCAGTCCCACTGCTAAAACCATGTGTGACAGGATAGCGTCACGGCCAAGGCTGTTAACAGGCAGGAGGGAGACCCAGAGACAGAGAATTAACCCCATCCCTGCCAAACGTACATTCCAAATAATGTACCTTTATTATTATTATTATTATTATTATTATTATTATTATTATTATTATTATTATATATTTCTTAGCAGATGCCCTTATCCAGGGCAACTTACAGTCTGCCCTGTCAGAATCATATATTAATATATTCATGATTTATTAAATAATATTAAACAACCAGTGGCAACGTGACACTTTTTTTGCCTAGCCTACATTCCCAGAGAAACCTTTCTAAATAAGCACATTTGTTAACAAAGACCCAATCTTAACAGGAAACTGTAAATGGAATGCTGGTGATATGAGGAAGGATGTCTATCAGTTCTGGGTGTACTCAATTGACAGGAAGTAGCACTAGATCTCAGAATCAGTTATGTTTTTAGAACAATTCAGATGTGGGGGTGAAGGCTGAATCCTTATAAAAGTGTACCATAGTATACGTATATCACAGTTTAACAAAGCATAGTGAAAGCATGGTAAGGCATAGATAAGTATTGCATGGAACAGCGAGGTATGGTAAAGCATAGTAATAAACTAGTAGGCAAACCAGGGTAAACTATGGTTTAGTATAACTATGGGAAAGGCATGGTAAAACTGCAAAAATACTGCACAAAAATACCATGACAAACTATTTATAAGGGAAGTCACTTCTGGGAGAATATCTGGGAATGCAAGAACATACTAGCTGTGGCTGTTCTGTGGTTATTCTGCTTATCATAATGCACAAAACCTCTATTAGAGGTCAGACCTCATGAAAAACAAGTCCTAGATTCTGATACCCACAAAATAACCCATGGGAGATTAAAGAGCAACTCTGAAATAGCACAGCTGTATTAGCTAATAGATTCTTCTTTTTGTTTAGAATCACTTTGTATATAATTTCCTTTTTCAGTAATTACATCCTGCATGTAAAACACTACTATAATGGCCTTTATAGGGCTGTGTGGCAAAGTGGTTAACTGTGTGCAGGTGAAGGTAATGCAGCAGTGATTAATAAACAGACAGACAATTATAATCCAGGTGCAATGTTGTTTAATGGTTTTTAAATCCATTGGCCTAATGGCAAAACAACAGTAAATAATAACAATGGTAATGAAGCAATACAGTGGCGTGTATTGCTTATTTGTAATCCGCAGGTTGGCCCCGAAATAATAACAGTCCCGTTTTTAGTTCACCCACATGTAACATATACACAAACACAAACACCAGTCCACAGTGCATGCTCTAGTGCTGTGGTGAATAGTTATTTAGTGCAAACAAAAGTGCGGGTTTAGTGATGGCCTTTGGCGACAGCTCCGGATCGTGTTACGTCCCAGATCACTATGTCACCTTTTTATAACGTCACCCATGACCCCTTGGTCAACGAGCGCATCCACTCATCCAATCCGCGGATGACACGCCGTTTCCCGTCCGGGTCATTGAATTTGTGTACCGTAGCTCTGCCCCCTTTCTAGATGGCCAGCTTCCACCTAACAAACTGTCGTGCCATTTAGTCCAGGGTACTCTGTTCCTTTTACACAGCGCCCTCGCAGGTCGGGAGGGAGATCTAACACCAAGAATCATTCGATCTCTGTCATAGGCTGACAAACAGTTCTTCTCTCTATATACAGCATGTGCATCAGTGTGTAACCATTAACCTGTTCCCCTAAAACACTGTGACCTGTGTATGTGTATGTGGTACTATCTCTTTCTCATTAATTTGTTCCATCCACTGGAGGAAAGTGTTTCAGGGGGATATGGGGCAGGTTTGTTGTTACACTCTGATGTACCTATCTATACTTACAGAAGACATGTTTGCAAGGTGTACTTCGGCCAAAGGAGTCACCAGGATAAGCGAAACAAGAAGAGGAATTTATTTGTAGATAACGGCAACATTTAATATCAATACCAAGTTGATATGAAAATACAAAGGTTCTACCAGAAATTATAGGTACCATAGATAAATAGATATTTTCTCTGTCCATAATTCCATACTTCACAACAAACCCATCCTACACTGTAAATATGGTAAAAATTTACAATATACTGGGCTAATACATGGGGGGGAGGGCTATTAAGCAGGGCAGAATGGGCTGAACACCGTCCATGCTACCCGAACATAGAGACCAAAATATCTTGTTGAAATCCTCCTAACGCTGTGATGGTGAACCGGGATCAGAGCCAAAAGGAGAAGCCAAAACCGTGTAGCCGGAGTCGGGGTTTGTAAAGTAAACATTAGTTCGTGGATGGTAGATCTCCATGCATTAGGGTGTAGCGAACGCCATTTTTACTGCACGTTTTATTTTATAGTTTTTGTACAGTGTTTCTGTTTTGCTTTACGTACATTCCCCGGTACGTCCTCAGTGCACGACCATTTTTCGTAGTGTCACGTGAGCTGTTCACTGTGTGTGTGTAAATAAACCTATGCGCCTGAGGGGCGAGTCAACTTCAACCTCCGTCTTGAGCTCCTGCCTGTCACTCAACAGCGATTGTACGCACCCACACGCCAGCAGCGCATTACACCATCCAATAGCAATTAGTAGTCTCTCAGCAGATCTATGGTGTTTGGCTAATTAAAACTTAAATGGCATACCAATCACAGGAAGTGCTCTTTAAAAATAAAAAGAGATATATCATCAAAGGGTAACAAAGGATGATGTCATAAAAAAGTGGTATAAACAACTTAAGTGTTGTGTTGTATTGCTGCAGTGCCTAAGGGTAGAAAAACGTGGTTTACTTTGATACTTTAAGATGTTCTACTTATTTATCCAAACAAATATATAATTGTTGTAAGAATAACACATTTTGGTAATGTAAAACAATAATTCCAGTGTTTTTTGTTAATCGTTTCTCAGTTAACTGGGAGACTGTTGGCAGTTGATAGCATATTTTAAAAAGTGACAGTAAGTCAGATTTTACTACAAACAATACATGTTTTGATCACCAACATATTGAGACGATTTATGGTCATTTAATTGTAATTTTTTCCAACAGCAAGTTTGGACTGTAGCTTTGCTTGTGAACAATGGTCTCATTGACTAGTTCTTGCCCATCCATTGCCAATTCTAATTCTAATAGTCATTGCATGATGCATTTCATTCTGCTAGAAATGAAGTGAAGCCTATACAATGGCACTTTGTGTAGCAGACTTTCAACCCCTTATTCACTTTGTCATTCCTTTGAGATCCCTTACAGAACATATGGTACAGAAACCAACTATAGAATGTGTTGTTAACATGTGTAGCGCTCGACAATAGTGGAGGAATACTGTGACAATCCAACTATATTTATGGGGATCAGCCACGAACACTTAAATTGCTAGATTTCCGAGCCTGCATTTTGTGATTATTGACTGTTAAATTCAAGATCAAGTTTTTTTTTCTGAAAAAATCGATCTCCCCTTAACCAAATGAGCTCTAAGGTGTTCTCTCTTGTGCCCGTAGTGCTTTTGTTCTTTTTTCTCTGCTTTTAGAGGCTGCTGATCCTTGTGCACTTCATTACTTCGCAGGGATTGTGTTCACATGACTTAATCTCAATTTTATTAGTATGCCATATCCAGTCATATGGAAAAGCTTATTGTTTCCTCACTGCTGCTGCTACATGTATCATTTAGAGTAAAATGTGGGAACCAATGGAACGTGAGGAAATTGACTGGTGTCCTGCTGAACACTTTCTAAATGTTGGCAAGTATGTTATGATATGTCTTTGGGTGCATTTCACAATGGGTGGTATTTTTAAATAGTTACAAAACTATAAGGTGATATTTAGTTATTTTTGCACCCTTTAGCAGATCTGTTTTTTAAATTTGGCAGGACGATATGCAGGAGTGAATCTACAAATAGCTAACTACCCTGGCCATATCCTGTATGACACAAGCAATCACATATTAAATGTAACCTCCTTCCTATGTCATAGAGAAGATATTGTAGAATCCAGAGGAAATTATTTGATGCACATGTATGCTTACAATTCAGTATGTGCAGATCACTGGAAAATAGTGAAACACAGCATTAAGTGTTCTGAAATCCTTACTGAAATATGCATATGTGTGGTTACCATGTTTTACTGCTGGACCAAACTTCACAGAGAGATCATAAATTAGACTAGGAAAATCAACTCACCTCAGCACTTCTGCAGTACATTAAAATACAGTCAAGTTTGTAAAAAAAACAAAAAAACATTTATTCAATGAGCACGTAACAGCATACAAACTAAGTTTACCTCCAAATTACTGTTACAGTACAATTTTATTTAGATTTCTTTAAAAGGCAGTCAGTGCCTTTTTTGACTGTTAGTAGGAAGACTATTGATTTCCATTACATTTTTGTTCTTTTATTAAAATGTAAAATTTCTTAAAAAAAACATTTACAGGTTTAAAAAAAAAAGGATCTTGTAACCTATTTAAATCACAGCAACGCTTTGTTAATTTGTATTATCCAAAATAGTTGCCTTATAAAACACACATTTTAGAAAAGGCAATAAATATGTGTTTTTATGCAGGGTAATACTGCTCCTTTAAAAGTAATTCCCATGATCTTACACCATGACAAATATTAAATTTATTAAACTATGTGGTGTTTGTTTTCATTAGATTATGTGCTGTTAAGGTATAAATAAAAGCCATCTTTCATGTAATTAGACCTTCACAGACTACCCTTGTGTTTGCAGCACAACCCACTGAACTAGAAAACTTTCACAATTATCCAGATAAGTCCTTTGTGAGTCAGGTAGACTCTCAAAATATAAAATAGTGAATGCAGTGCACATAAATTGACTGGAGCCATGAAGGGGATGAATTTCTCTTACCAGAGAACACTCCTTACAGTATATGCCATTAGCTTAGTTCTAGATCAGTCATGATACCTGTCATTTCCCATAATATATTAGTTTGTCTTTATATGGGAAAAACACACAATTATAACAGGAGAAGTAAACAAATAGCATACACGTAACTCCCAAGCACCCACAGATATTTTTGTTTTAAATATGAAAGGAAATGATGAGACTATCCCTCTGAACCCCACAGCTGCTGTTTGTCAAGATCATAAGGGTAACAGTTCATGAGCTCCATCGTGCAGTGCCGTTACCATACCAACAAAAAGCACATTTTGCTGGTTTGTTTCCTTCATATGAGACTCAAGGGTTGTTTGTTGAGGTATCTTTTCTTTGGCGTCTTTTCAGCTAATCGTATGTGGGTGGAACAATATCATCAGTAAGAAATATTTACATCTTTCAAAAAGTTGCACTTTAAAATAATTATTCGTGTCAACTTCCTTTTCTGATGATACTGTGTGCCTAGTGTTTGCAAGCAACTTCGAGTTATTTTCTCCTATGGTCATGCACATAACTGTTCTCAATACATAAAACAATGAAGTTGTTGGAGCAGCTGCGTGTGTGTTGATCTAATAGTCTCCCGCTCTGCAGCAGGGAGGCCTGTCCTGTCACTGCCATGTCTCCCGCTCGCCAGGCTTCACAGTAATTGGAGGTCTGTCGAATTCCATTCCTATTCGAGCCATGCCATATCATTTTTTGAGGCCTAAAAAAAAAAAAAAGAAAAAAACATATAATCATTGTATTTTATAATAATTTTATTTTAATACCATTAGAGTTTCAAGCCATGTAGAGTTGCCTAGTACTTCCCTTATAAAAGTTTACCATAGTAAAAGCATTGCAAAGTGTAATAAAGCCTAGTGAAAGTATGGTAAAGCATATGTGATCATTGTAAAGAATAACAAGGTACAGTAAAGTATATTAATAATCTTGCAAACCAGGGTAAACTATGGTAGATGTCAGAGCTCCACAGCTGCATAATGGGTGTTTTACTCACTGAAAAAATATGAATTAGGTATTATATTTAAGTTGAATGCGTAAAGAATGTGCATACAATGTGCATGTTATCAAGCTATCAAGCATATACTTTGTTGGCTCCTGGTGTCTCAGTGGTCCATTGTGAATATACTACATGCTATAGCTAGAGAATGGATCTGGGAACTATCAGAAACACATGAACAATAATTATTATTTTTTTTCTGAATCCACTCCCTTGCAATGTTTGTTTGTGATGGGTGATTAAGCGACTCTGATGGGTGATTAAGCGACTCGATTCTTTGGCGCTGTCTTAGTCCCCCTCAACCTAAGCTACCAATTTGCCTGTCTGTCAACCACATTTTTGGAAGGTACATCTATACAATATTCTGTGTTTGTAGATAGTCGGAATATCAGGCAATCAATAAGGAATACAATATTAGTGCAGCATGGGTACATTTTATTTTTTAAATATTATAAATATATTGTATGTGATTGCAATCCTTTTATTATTATTATTATTATTATTATTATTATTATTATTTATTTCTTAGCAGACTTGTCTAATAATAGCAGACTTGTCTTATAATTGTCACAAAATATCACATTATTTTTACATACAATTACCCATTTATACAGCTGAGTTTTTACTGGAGCAATCTTGGTAAAGTACCTTGCTCAAAGGTACAGCAGCAGTGTCCCCCACCTGGGATCGAACCCACAACCCTCCGGTCAAGAGTCCAGAGCCCTAACCACTACTCCACACTGCTGCTTTTGTTAAGTATATTCTATCTGCAGCTTTGGAATAAAAAAAAAAAATCTGTTTATGTGTGTATGCTTCACAGCCATATTGTTTGTGGTCAATAAATCAAATAAAAATTATTGTTTTTGTTTTTATTCTAAGACAAATTTTTTAATTACAAAATAATATTATAGTTATAATGTAAGGCTGTAGTTAATGCATACCCCATTAGATTGCATTAAAGTATGTACAGTATTTATTGAACTCATAACTAAGGTAATGTTGCATTATCCTCGCCCAAAAGTAAATTACTCAGTGACCCAAAACCTTACCTGGAGCGCTGGTAAATGCACAGTATAACTATGGGAAAACTGCAAAAATACTGTGGTAAACTATGGGAAAACTGCAAAAATACTGTGGTAAAATTTTATAAGGGTGAGGTTGCATTGAATATTTTTTTATTGTATTTTGTAGTAGCCATTTATTAATGAAATGATACATTTATGTAGCTGGTTTTAACCATTTTCATCAGCACTGTCAATTGTCCTTAAACAAATGCCACGCACCCTGTTATGTGTTACTACTTACAATTTTGTTAAAAAGGCATATGAGAATGTGTGTGATTGTACAGGCTAATCTACAGTACTGTTAGCAATCCCTGCTACTTGTGTAGGTCTGTGTAACTCGTATATGCTCCTTATATTATTATATTGATCTTAATGTGGCGGGTCGAACATGCGCATTAAACAATTAAACGTCACATGAATGGATAAGCATGGTCGCTAGGCCCAGAAATACACTCGCTAGTTTTCATGCAAACGTTGAATAAAATGTCGCTGCGAGCACAACATAAATCCACCTCTGCCGTGCAAGCTAGTCATGAGAGTAACAACTGTTTTCCACACCGTTTTTTGGGTGAATTTGCTTGTGTGATAAGTTTTAGCGTATTAAAGTTTAACGGAAGTGCTAGTGTCTTGGTTGTGGGGTCAGGGGTTGTGGGAATGGTGCTTTTGAAGCACAGCTGAGCTGTGACGATTGAGAAGGCAACATGGCCTGTTTGAAGTGATGGATTTTCTTACCCAGGCCCGAATTATGTATGAAGACATTTATTTATTCGTCTAGCTGCTCTGTCTCACTGTGATTGTTATGTGTGGTGTCTGCTTTTGGAGCTGTAGTATTTGCTGCTTCCTGTTCTGAGTTCATTGTTTTGGTGTCATTCTCAAATTGACTCAGTTACTCCCCAATTTTCATTCTAATAGGTTCCAAGTTTATTGTAAGCGTCTCAATCATGATAAATCGTTTTGTGCAGTGTTTAAGCAACTACTTCTGAAGCTGAAATACTGCAAAATTAGATCCAGCTAAGCAGCTAAACAGACTTCTATTGTGACTAACCCATGAATTGATTAAGAATCATGATTGAAGGCCTGTCTGTGAGAAGTTTGTGTGGAAACGTCGTGGTGAGCGTTATGCTGACTGTTGCGTTGTTCAAGCCAACCGGTGGGGCAGTGGAAGTGTGATAATGTGGGGAGGAATCTCCTTTAACATAAGAACGCCTTTGGTGCAGATTGAGGGCAAACTTACTGCTCAGCGATACATTACCAAAGTTTTTCCATTCCTGCAAGCCAATCCGGAAGTGTCAATTTTTCCAGCAGGACAATGCAAGACCACACAGTGCTAGGATTACAATTGCACGACTTCAAGAAAACAATGTTGAGGTCTTGCCGTGGCCAGCTTTTTCTCCTGACCTGAGTCCATTAGAACATCTGTGGGACCAAATCGCCAGTGACATCCAGGGGAGAAAACCGCGACCAGCCAACCTTCGCTAGCTGGCTGCAGAGGAAGAGTGGCTGAACATCCCACAGAAGTCTATCCAGAGGATGATCAGGTGTATGCGTCGACGCTGCCAGGATTGTGTTAATGCTCGGGGAGGTCATACCCAATACTAACTTTGTAATGTTTTCATTTTGACAGGTGTCACGTTTCATACTGAATACTTATCATGATTCTTTGATCTGTATTTTTGTTCACATTTTCTGTGATTCTGTTTGATATCTATGTTTAAAATATTTGATTAAATCCATTACACCCGAGTGTTGCGTTTCTTTTGTGCATCAGTATATATGCATTTTTCCATATTTTAAAAATATATTTTTGGCATAATAACTAATCATTTTCAGCAAACCAGAACTCAGAACTTACTTAACTTGGACTTTGATAATATTACCATATTTGAATTTAATGCATCCAATGTAAGGTTAGTACATTTGGTATATTAAACACCTACCATGAAGGATCTGTCATGACGTTTCTGCCATCAAATGAGTAGATGGGTATCTGGGGGTCAAACTGGCCTCCATTGCCAGAAAATATTGACATCCAGTTGTTGAAGAGCACTTCTCTCTATAAGAAACAAAACAGCCTGGTTGAGCAAGTATAGCACAAACATGTTTGGCACTTAATTTTAAAATCATTAGAATCCATCATTGATTCAAAGCACTTCCCAATTAACAAACATAGCTCAGCCAGTAAGCTGCCAATGCAGTGAATTTGTATGCATCATTAGGTAGTTTGGGTATGGATTTTAATTACCTTCAGATTGACAATAGGCATGTTGAATCTATCGCCTTTCTTCACGATTGTGGCTAAATCCTGAAGGTGAGAAGAAAGGAAGGCCCTGTATGTTGCCATTAGCCCCATGGCCCGCGCTTGCTGGAAGCACTGGAAATCAGCTCCACGTATTCCTCGCATGTCCCCGGAAAATGGGGCATTCAGTGCAACTAGATGGAGCTGGAAATGACAGAAGCATGTCCACAATTTCAAGCATGGTAACATATGTGTAATAGCTGCAGATTTGTAGCCAATTATTTACTTACTCCAGGTTGTGTATGAACTGTGTGTGGAAGAAGATTGTATCCAGGAAGGAAACTCTGGATCTCCTGGAAAAAAAAAAGATTAGCATGTTACTTTATTTCATAATTATACCACAATACAAAATAACAACAAACTTATGCAAAAAAAAAAAGCATAGCGCTAAATTATAAAACATGTTAATGTATACATGTACTGTATGTTTCTACTGTAGCAGGCAATTTAAGATGACAAATTAACAAGCATTCACAACTCTTCAATACAAATTATACCAGTCGGTATCCAGTAACCTCCATTACTTGCATAGGTACATAAACTATTACCAGAGTCTGGTAGTATAATATGTATTTAAAATGTTCAATTTAACTTACGAGGCCTGAAGCAGCTGGGGGTGGTGGGATTTCACTTGGGAAAGGAATTAGTTCACCTAGCTAAAGATAGAAAAAGGTTTTTAAAAGCATTATCAAACACAAATCAAACAACTGAACCTAGTTTGTTCTTCATTTAGAAAAATTGATGATCTTTCTAATATTTCCCAGTATGCATGGGAATTTAAGCATTTTCCAGGTATATTACATGGTTTTACCACTTTATCATTATTACAGCACACAACAATGTACACCTATAAAATCTAGTAAAAAGGAGACAGCAGCAGTATAAAATATGTATTCAATACAGCTTATTTTTGGCAGTGTAAATGTTTTGTGTAAACATAATAAAATATAGTTACCAGGACTTTTCTCCAGCCTTGTCGCACTCGGATGTAGACTTCACTCTTGTCTGTGACATATACCATGGTGCCCTCTGCTGTACGATATGTTTCCTTCTGCAGAGCTTCAATGTTTCTGTATGTGGATGTCTGTTTAGGGGTCAGGAGTAATTACTTATAAATAAAGTCAGAAAACAGATACAAACTTTTGCCAGTGTGTTTGCCAGTTTTTTTTTTAGGTCTGCTGGGTGGGTATTGGTTGGGAATTAGGCAGGTAACACAGACAACAAAAACAAAAGAACCCAAAACTGCACTTGAAAGATGTCCACAAAACACATATATTTTTATAAGACATAACAATCCTCAGAAAACAATAGGAATACAGGATTCTGTTCACAAAGTTTGAACTCCCAAGACTGTTTTCAATAATAATAAAAAAAAAAATCCCCCATTTAAACTGTTTCATGTTTAACTTGAAATAACACATTAGTTAAAACTTGGTCCAAATTTTATATTGAGCTGTTTCGTTTTGTTTTTTCACTTACTGGATTACCAACTCCAGTTGGCCCTGGCTGTCCAGGAGGTCCTGGAGGTCCTGGGATCGCAACAGCTGACAACAGAAACATCAACACAATGTGATTTACTTATTATAGTATGAGATCAGGCCTAATTCACTTAGAAATAAATACATTAAAATATACACTTCAGACATCATGCACTGGTAACATGGTTATGATGTCCGCTCCCAAATGAAGGCTGGTGCTCACCTGAACCGAATATGGGGGGTGGTCCTGGTGGCCCTGGAGGGCCCGCTGGTCCTGGTCTTCCAAACCCTGGTTGTCCCGGCACACCTGGCATTCCTGGCGGCCCTCTGGGGCCAATAACAGATTCGCCTTTGGGCCCCTGTGAGGATTGAGATGTCATTATACAAACACAGAACAGCATGCTCTACAGTTGTAAAGCCACCAATACAAAAAATGCTACAAAAAGTGAAAGGTGATCGTAGTACAACTAAAATACCCACTAAAGAGATATTCTCCATTTTCTAAATATTTCATTTATTTCCTTTTTTTGTATCCTGTTAAAGGGTACATCAGCACTACATGAAAAACAAAACATAAACTATCCCGCCTTGCTGTTCCGAATGTATTTGGTTGTTGTATAATAATCCGTATGCGTCTAAACATTTGCATAATGCCAAACTGCTATGTCCAAAATCACTGTTCTCGAGCATCTCTTCTGAACTGTTTTTTTTTTCTTAGATCATTATTTATCATGTTTAAAAACAAGTTTAGCGAAAATGCAGCTGAAAAGATGGGGAAGCATGTATAGGTAAAACATGGCTTAATGAAGACTGTACAACACTGAGATGCTTCCCTGCCTCATTTCAAAAACTTTTGAGTCTTTAAGATGCATTTTTGCTGCCACAGTTAGAAAGCACAGAAGAAAACAAATGTCATATGCACACATGGAAAACAACAAACCACGTGGGATAAAACAACTGTAATGGTAGACTAGCAAGAAATAACTTCATTTTGGTTAAAATATTGTTTTGAGTAGTCTCTGTCTTTGCACATGCTTTAAATTATGGCCCCAATTCTACATTTATTTTAAGATAATGCTGACTTCAGCATCTCCTGTAGGGAAAAATGACTTACAACCAATCCAGATCTTCCAGGAAGGCCAGGAGGTCCAGAAACACCTGCTTCACCTTTCTCCCCTTTATCACCCTTATATCCAGAATCTCCCTTCTCACCCTGCAAAGTTGCCAGTTGTCAGTTCCAAACAGATATATAGACTACAGTACATACTATATAAGCAGGGAAGACAAGCATTCTATAAAGAATGCAACATACCTTAAACTCATCAGGATTCCACCAGCCTGTGAAAGGATGAAACACATTTTGTAAAATGCTTTTAATAAAAATGTATATATCTGTCCAATGCTAAAGAAAAAAAAGGTTTTGCCAGTTCATGACATCAATATCAGAATCCAATATCAGACAGTAAATAAAATGAGTTTTTGGGGGATAATGAATATGAGACCAATTGGTTTCTAAACAGAAATTAAATAGCTCTGTGAAAAAGATCTGTATCATTCATATGACCAGAGGTTAAAACTTGTGGCAGTGAAACTATGTGGAAGTGTTACTGGCCAGCCCTGGTAATGAAACTTGACTGAGAAAAGTATAGAATACAGCTGTGCACCCAACATTAAGACACTGGGCTATTTATTCTGCTATTTTTCCAGGCCTTTAAAATCCCTGACATGTATAGCTGTTTAAGATTGAGAACTTAAGTCACAGTAAAGGGAGTAGTGTAACAAAGTATTGTGAACAGCAATGTTACAGTAAGTTAAGAAGTTTACATGCTTCTGTTTTAGCATTTTAAATAAGACAGCTAATAGGAAAAAGAGGGTTAGTATGACAAAGCAAGCAGAACTAGAACAATACTGCAGAATACAATAAAATGAGGGTTCTGATTTCAGAGCGGGAATATTATGATCATGTTTAGATCATGAAAATAGATTGCAGTGACTTTTAAACAAGCTTCATCCATTAAGCAAAGTCATACACGAACACCACTACACATTACCTTTTAGTCCAGGTATTCCAGACAAGCCATTGTCCCCCTTTTCACCTTTATAGCCAAATAATCCTTTTTGTCCTTTCGGTCCTATGTAAGTAGGAAAGTTAAAAAAAAAAAAAAAAAACATGTTAATAAAAACAATGTAGAGGTTTTTGTATGATGTCAGTGGCCATAAGGGCAGGGCATAAATAGGCAATTATTACTACTGTATCCATTATATAAAAAATAAATTAGACTTGGCACAGGTGTCTGTTACATAGGACCTTATTTTGACTTTTAAATGCAATGAATGTAAAATAACGCTTCTGGGAATGTTTATTATTGTGGCAAACCTTGTTTCCCGCAAGCAGGGGCTTCTTACAGGCGGAGGTGGGACGCGAATCCGGGACCTCTCACACTGAAGCATAGCGCCGATACTGCTGTATAAGAGAGCCGGGCTCCCTTGCAGCAGCAGATATCGGGCTTGTGTCTTCATGTTTTAGATTGCGTCACCTACCAGTCCTGACTCCTACCCCTGTGCATGCTACATTATTATTATTATTATTATTAGGCTTCCAGGCCCATAGGGCTGGGAACCTATTGCTATTGCTAGGATTCTTCTTTTTCTTCTTCTTCTTATTCTTTCTGCCAAAAGTTGCTTGAAAATTCGGTAGGATGGTATGGGAAGTTGGTAAATGTTAATTGACCATATGTTGTAGGTCACATGGTTTGGCCGCCATATGGGATTGAAAAAAACATTTTGCCTAAATGTAAAAATGTGTCTTTCGAAAACTACTTATTGCAGAGTTTTGAAAGCTGGTAAACTTGTTGAGGGATAGTCCAAGAGTAACTGGTGTTCGTAAGAAGATGATAGGTTGTGTGGTATGAGGGCCATGCTGCATGACGTTAAAATCGCACGGTACAGATGTCATAATCACAAATTACAAAGATCTTCTTCTCCCAAACCGCTAGTCCGATTGAACCAAAAATTGGCACACATGATCCTAGTATAGTTGTCATTAAGATTTGGTCAAGGGAAGTTGCTACAATAAAAAAACATGGCAGCCACATTGGATGACATCATCAACAAAACTGGCTAATAACTCCTTATAGAGTGCAGATAGGGCCATGGTATCATCTCTTCTGCTGTGCCCTGCATTGTTTTAAATTGATTCTTAACACACGCCCAGTAGTTCTCCACGTTGTCCAGCCGTAAACTGCAGTCATTTTAATAAGTATGGGTATTCCATAATGCAAATAATGTCTTTCTCTCCACTGTAAAGCGGAAGCACAAATCTGGTACGGATACCTCCATAACAAAGGATGATTAAAAAAAAAAAAAAAACAGCACTGTCACCTAATACTGTTGCAGGTCTTATGAGGAAGATTCTGTGTGATTTAAAGGCAGACTAATTTGTGCTGTGTCATGATGAATATGGAGAGTAATATTTTACATAAAAATTTAATGAACAAACCAAGAATTACAAGAAGTATAACGAATCAAATAAAGAAAAACTGCACTTTCAATGTTCAATTCAACATCTATAAAATCGAGTTTTTATTTTTTTAAATTTTTTTTTAAATTAATGCAGTTTTGGTTTTATTAAAAAAAAGTTACATGGAACTATTTTTTCTTAGCTCAGTTTTAGGTGGAAGGATCTTTAATTAAAATTACTTTTTTGTTAATTAAAAAAATGTTTTTTTTCAATTTATATAGTTAACCCATTTTATAAGTGCTATAAGGAACTTCAGTGTGCGTGACCTGCAACGCCCGGGTGGGCGTGGTGATATTAGAGTATATCGCACACCCTGTTGTGCCTTATTGCTTACGTATAATTCATCCTACTGTTATGAATTCTGCAGTCGCTGAGTAAGATGAGTAATATAAAGCCATCTGTGTCAACCTGGAGACTGGGTTCAGTCACAGCCTTCTGATGTGACTTCACAGAAGAACCTGACACAAGCCAACTAAACTCTTCAAGCTATCAGCTTGGAGTTTCAGGAACCAACAACATTCAAACATGAGTTTGACAAACAAAAGTGGAGAAACATTACTCACCATGGGTAAATGTGGTTTCGTGTTCTGTTTCTTTATTTCCATTTACCTAACAAAATACATAATCATAAATAAATAAGAATATCCAAATACAGATGTCAGTATGTCACTATAAAAGGTATTTTGTTTTTATCTGAAAACCCAACAGCCAATTCATACCTAGTGTTGCAGTCATGTTACATTTTTGTCATGCAATTATATTTTATAATAAGCAACAGATGCGCTGCATTTGATTCATGTTACAAATCATTTATACAATATGTTTCTCTATAGTCTAATACCGTTTATAAAAGGGAGCATTATGTTGGTCTATAATTTGCCGAAAGTAAGGTTTTTGTTTATAGAAAATGTCAAACAGTTGTGTTTTCATGTGTCTAGTGCAATATGTGTACCATCACAGAAAAGTTTCAATTTAATTTCTTAAAAGTTCCTTTATTTATTTATCCCAGTTTATCACACTCAATGATATCAGTGAAAGGTATCACAATAATATGAGGGAGGAGTTTATGACTGACTTGCAACTGACTTGCTAAATTTAGTACGTTTTATTAGGAAAAACAAACAGATTTAAATGTCCACACTAATTATATTACTTACATATTTACTGAATGTTTTGATTGTTTTAAAGTACATACAATATAAAACAAAACAATGATTTTAAAACCATTACCTTATGCGATGCAACGAAAGTTACACATTTCCTTGTGTTAGTTTAAACTGCACTTTAAGGATCTGCATATGGCATACTGAAGTATTCTGTTCAGTTTATATATATATATATATATATATATATATATATGTGTGTATATATTATTCATCATGCGTCATGCTTATAAAATGTGTTAAATCATGCCTTTGGTTTAAGGTCAAATGAAGCAACAAGCTTGTCTTTCCATTCTTTACTTTATCACCTGCAAGGGGCAAGTCTGAATGTTCAGATAACAAATTCTAAGCTAAAATTGTGAATGGCACCTTAGAACATGTTTTCAATAAGCTGGAGAGGCCAGGCACAGAAAAATACAAGGATGTGTGCAGTACCCTAGCCCTTTTAAACAGACAATCCAAGCTACACTTTCTCATCATCCATCTTGATACAGCAGGACAAGATTTACAATGTAGATACATGAGAGGATCTGGATGAATGATCAATGTTTTTTTTTTTAATTCAGATAATTGCATTTGTTTATAAATACATTATATAATAAAACACATAATTTGAAAAATATGTTTTTGTACGTTTGACAATTTTCCCTTAGCATCTGTTATCTGCCCAGACATAATCGTGCCTCCTAGATTTAAAAGATGAAAAGAGAGAAAGAGCAAAGCAAAGAGACACAGAGACACACAGGCACAAGAGAGATAAGAGCTTTCCTTGAAAGTAATGCACTTGCAAACGTAATGTTGATATAACAGAGCGCCCCTTTAGACTTGAAAGGATTCACTTTCACTTACGGGAGTTTTGCAGTGAGGTCTGGGAGGGACTTGGAAAACTGTCTTTAAAATTGAGGAAAATGATTGGTGAATAAAAGGTGAATCAAAAACAGAACACAAATAATTGGCTCTGAGGAAATAAAAGGTTGTAGACAAAGACAGCAGCCACAGTCAACAAGGAACATAAAACTTACTCCTTTAATGGTGATGGCTGGACCTGGGGGTCCAGGTGGGCCAGGCAGGCCTGGAGGCCCCTAGAAATGGACAAGCGAATCACATTATTAAAAACACGGATACACTATTGTATGTACTTGTTCATAACATATTTCTGAAACTCTATTACCATGTTGAGCAGGTTTAACCTGAGTTGTATTTGCTCATATTTACTTTCCAATTGTTTTGTATTTCCTTCTGTAAGATGCAGGTCTCTAATGATGGATTCACTGCACACGCTTCTAAGATGTTTTTATGCATATCATAGTTCATACTAAGATTGGACAACATTGGCTCAAACCAGGAAATTAATAATTCAAACTATTTGTAGTAGGTATTAATTTGAAACCTGCATAATTAGTATTCATTGTAGTTTATAACACATTGCACCATCTTGTGTTACTAGTCTGACAGCAATAAACCTCTATTATTTAGCAAAATGAAGGTGACCGACAATAATGTATTACCCCAATCAGGGGCGGAGCTAGTCTTTCATGCCGGGTGTAGTCTTACTCTAGGGGCCCACTGTTAAAATAGATGTCTTATAATTTACTGGTGTACTGATCGTATATCGAAGCACACGTAGCAGAAGTGATGATTTACTGTAGAGTGGAATGCTGATGTGCATAAAATAGACTTTTATGCGCTAAAATAAAAGATTTGGTACATAAAATAGTACAGTATAAATAGTTTGGTACATAAAATAGTAAAACATAACAGGAGATGCAAATATTTGTCTAGAATTAATGCCCACTATTGAGGTCCAGCAGATTGCTTATGAATACCATTAATGTAACAGTTAACAGTGAAGGGTTTTCCTCCAACTCGTTTAGTCTCCAACTCCCCTGCCGGGACCATTTAAAAAATAGGTCCCCGGGGGGGCCTACGGTATTCAAACTGTCTTTGACTTTATGTCAGACACCCTGCAATGAACATGAGAGGAACAAATTAATGGCAATATTATATCAGAAGGCTCTATTTAATTAAAATAGGATTTGATATTAAATATGATTGGCAAGCAAAAAACTAAAATGCACGATGTATTGTTATGAAATAATAATAATAACGTTCTTCTGGCTAGATAAGAGTAGTAACTGCTTTAAAAAAATAAGGAAAAAAAAAGCAGCCCGCGAAAAAATCCTCAGAACTTGACTTGTTGACTGGGCTACTATTATTATAGAGTTAATGATAAATTAGAAATAATACATTATAAAACTAAAGGTTTAACCTCAACCACCGTGTCGTTTCCTTGTGTTGAGGGGTGAAGGGGTAGCAGATTTGCGATAATAACTACATAAATGAATACACAAATTAATACATCAAACTGCCTGAGGATGTCTTAAATTGAGGGTGTCTTAAATTCGAAGACAAATGCAAATTCTCATAGTAAATAAAATTAAAGTAAAAAATTGATCAAAAATGAAAGCCTGTCAGTAACTTACGTCCTCGTCACAGCTCTAAATTCTAAATTAGAGCTGTCGGTATAAAGAAATTCTAAACTAAGGCTATCGCTATAAAGAACAAGCGGACGTGACATATCAGCAGTATGTATAGGATAGTATAGAATAAGAAATGCTTGTGTAAGGTGATATTTAAGACCTTGGTGTAATCAGGTAAGCAAAAGGAGTTTGTATCTTATAAAGTATATTAAAATGACTGATTTACAGTATTTGGAATAACTTTTAGTTTTTTTAAGACACATGTAAAAATGTAAGTGTGAAATACAGACCACAGACAGCACAGACACCTCCCTATATCTACACAATCTGGTTTTCAAGATAACTTCTACTAAATCATTTTAAAAGCAGTTTTTCAATTTAATAAGCCTTTTTTCAGATACATATGTATGTCCGTCCGACTGCCTCCACTATACCGAGGATTTCACCCCTGCGGGTGATAGGTACAAAATAAAATGGAAATGTTTAAAAAACTACCAAGAAACAATACGTGTGGGAATGTTAAGGAGTGTGGTGACGTTTATTCATGAAATATTTGTACCCTTTCCAAAAAAAAGCCTTTGCACTTCAAGATAAGCTTTTAGTTTTACATTTCTATATAGTTTGAGTAAGAGTTATACAATCCAGTCCCTGGCCAGTTCACATCTGTTCTCTCAATGCAGAAATAAAACCAACATTTAGAAATGCACTAGTGGCTGTAGTTTAGACAATTCCAAAAGCAATTTTGGTGGCTATTTTAAAGATTCTTCAGAAATAATTTGTTAAAATTCAGAATTTTAGTGCAAGCCCAGACACACAAGTTACACATCCAATAAGAGACTATTCATTAAGATGTGAAATTCAAAATTGTGCCTTTATAGCTCACTTACTGGTAGCGTCACAACTTCTCCTTTCTCACCCTTCTTTCCAGTCATTCCTGGACGACCCTATGAAGAAGAAAAAAGTCTTAATTGATTGAAATATATTTAAAATACATTTTAGAAAGTTTGGACGCTGAAAAAAAAAACCTTGTTTCTTACTCCTAGGACTTTGTATACATCTCAAATGTCTATAGCACTACAGCCACACCTCTATTATCCAATTTAATTAGATTCAAGGGGTGTTCATAAAATCAAGTGGTGGGATAATTAAATTATTAAAATGGATTCTATGACATTATTAATCAATATACCTCCAAAAATAAATAAACTTACATTTAAAAATATGTTTTTTACATTACTGTACACAAATAGAGGGCATGTTATCACATTTTTATGACTGGGCTGTTTGGATGTGAAAAAATCTAGTTTTTGTTTTTACTTGCTGTAGTTGCTTAGCTGCTTCTTTATGTGGAGAAAGTGTGACACCTGGTGGCCAAACATAGAATCAGTCTGGCCTGCAAAATCCAACTGTATGACAAACACAGCAGACCCAGTCACAGGATCAGCACTGTTCTTTTTTGCTGTAAAGTCTTATTCCCAGCTCAATAATATCTGATTTGTCTTACAGAACACATGATGCCCAAATGAGTTGAAATTTAAACGTCTGACTCAAATATGTAATGTATATATAGTAAATATGGACTGGAGAGGAGGGCTATAGTGGAAGATGATTAACCCGAGGGAAGACTAGTGTTACCGACAGGGGGTATAATGCCCACAGGCTGAGGGCATTGCACCCTGGAATTAACACTAGTCTTCCCGAGGGGCATTTAATTTTCCACTATTAGTTGAGTCTGCTGTACATATTTAATATACGAGTCAATCAAAATAATGAGAGGCAAGATAGTAAATATGACTTTATATACTGTAAAGCCATACATATTTGCAAGCCTTTTTTATGAGTTTTTCGCGTATGAAAAAAAAAGTAAGCATTTTTGGCATGAATATCTTAGTGCTGTACATATAATTAAGTAATATACTACTACCAGTGTAACAGGTTGCCAGCATTTCTGGAGCAAAATAGGTTTTATGGGTGTGATTCACCAAATATTTTGGTCGCAAATATTTATGGCTTTACAGTATTTAGTTTAAATATAGCTGATACGTCATCAGTAATAACTAAATAACAGAAATAAATAACAGAACATGTTTTTGAAGTTCATACATTTCTTTCTTTTGCAGTATGTTTTGTAAATGATTTTCTGTTAGGTCACAGGTCTTCTTGTTTAGGAGTGGAGGTGGAGGGCGTTCCTTTGAAAAGGGGCGTGACTGACAGTGATGTGAACCAATTGTCCAGTGGTGTAAGGATGTGAGGGCAATAGTTCAATCTAATTTTCCTCCTGTGATGAGGTTTTAACCAATCAGAGGCCACAATTTCCAATCACTGATATTATATATATATATATATATATATATATATATATATATATATATATATACAGTGCCGTGAAAAAGTATATGTCCCTTGTCTGATTTTCTGCATTTTTGCAAATTTTTGACACTGAATGTTATCAGATCTTCAACCAAAACCTAATATTAGATAAAACAGACCCTGAGTGAACAAATAACACAAAAATTTGATACATATTTCATTTATTTATTAAAGAAAGTTATGCAACACCCAATGCCCCCATGTGAAAAAGTAAATCGCCCCTGCTACCAAACGCTTCCTGTAGTTATTGATTAGTCTCTCACAGCGCCGTGGAGGAATTTTGGCCCACTCCTCCATGCAGAACTGCTTCAACTCAGCGACATTTGTGGGTTTTTGAACAAGAACTGCTTATTTCAGGTCCTGCCACAACATCTTAATTGGGTTTAGGTCTGGACTTTGACTAGGCCATTCCAAAACTTTAAATTTCTTGTTCTTCAACCATTCTAATGTAGACTTGCTTGTGTGTTTCAGATCATTGTCTTGCTGCATGACCCAGCTGCGCTTCAGCTTCAGCTCACGGATGGATGGCCTGATATTCTCCTGTAGAATTATCTGATACAGAGCAGAATTCATGGTTCCTTCAGTGATGGCAAGGCGTCCAGGTCCTGATGCAGCAAAGCATCCCCAAACCATGACACTACCACACTGCTTGACCGTTGGTATGAGGTTCTTACTGTGGAATGCAGTCTTTGGTTTTCGCCAGACATAACGGGGCCCATGTCGGCCAAAAAGTTCCACTTTTGACTCATCTATCCTAGAACATTGTTCCAGAACTCTTGAGCATCATCCAGGTGCTTTTTGGCAAACTTGAGAAGAGCATTCATGTTCTTCTTAGTGAGCAATGGTTTCTGTCTTGCTACTCTGCCATGAATCCCATTTTTGCCCAGTGTCTTTCTGATGGTGGAGTCATGAACACTGACCTTAGTCGAGGCGAAAGAGGCCTGCAGATCCCTGGATGTTGTTCTAGGGTTCTTTGTGACTTTCTGGGCGATTTTACGCCTTGCTCATGGGAGAGATTTTGGCAGGACGGCCACTCCTGGGAAGATTCACTACTGTCCCAAACTTTCTCCATTTGGACAATATGGCTCTGACTGTGGCTCGGTGGAGCCCCAGAGCCTTAGAAATGGCTTTGTAACCCTTTCCAGACTGATAGGCATCAACAACTTTTTTTTCCGGAGGTCTTCAGGAATTTCTTTTGTTCGTGGCATGATGTGCCTCTAGACCCTGTGTGCTGACAACTTGACTCTGATGGTAAGGGCCAAAGTTAGTCAGATTTATATTGGGCAGGGCTGGCCCCAATCAGGCCTGGCTGTTAACCAAAGTATTCAAACAGCTGACCCTAATTATCCCTTTTAATTGGGTTGAGTTAACTAGGGGGCAATAACTTTTTCACACCTGAAGATTGCATGTTTGATTACCTTGCACACCAAACAAATGAAAGAAGCACCAAACTTTGGTGTTATTTTTTCTCTCAGACTATATACCCTCTATATACTACTACAACCCACAAAAAAATCTGACCAAATACAATGTGAAAAATGTGCAAAAATGCAGAAAATCAGACAGGGGGCAAATACTATATATATATATATAGTAAACAGACCGCTGCTACACGGGTTCGTTGCCCCTTTAAAACCACGACCCAACACACAGGAATGGATTTTTTCAAGTGCTGACACACTATTTTTAATTCACACAAATAAAACAAAATAAACAAACACCTAGCTCTTTACGAGCACTAACTAAACAAACAGGAACCCCCTCACTACGAGTGGGACAGCTAAGCTGTTTCCCCACCAAACAGAAAACAAAACACACAGGTTTAATACACCACACTTTACTTCATAACTGCTGGGAAGCAGAGTACCTCTTTCTGCCTCCTTCTACTCAGCAGCCCTGAGCAAACCAGCTGCCTCTCTTAAATACCCTGCACCTGGTACTAATTTAACAATGGCTACCAGGTGCAGGGGATAATTAATAATCAAACAATTAAATTAAACAATAAAACAATTAAACAAAACAAAAGGTGCATTTCCATTTTACTCTTCAGGGAGGTTTTAACCCCCTCCCTGCTGTCTCACTCAACCTGCTGCCTTACTATATATATATATATATATATATATATATATATATATATATATATATATATATATATATATTCTGATGCAAAAAAACCACATTCTGTACTTACAGGACGTCCAGGGAAACCAAATTCTCCTTTTGGTCCAAGTGGTCCTTTTGGCCCCTGAAAAAATAAACCGTTTCATTTCTATCATAACACAGAAGAAATGGTAGTCTAAAGGTCTTTTGTCCAAAAACATCTTCAAATCACGTATATCTTAAGGACAGCACAATACAGGCGATTAGCTTAGTGTTTGAAAGTAAATCATGAAAATGTTCATGTAGAAGTATTTATTTCTTTAACAAATTATTTAATGTTTATATATTACTTATACATTGTAAAAAATACACTAAGAATGAACAGTTTAATTTAATTATTTATCTAGAGGAAATCTATTATGTCTGGCTCATAATACATTGTACTCAGGTCAAATATATTTAAAAGCTATACCATTGGTCCTTGAGGTCCGGTTAAGCCTGGCTCGCCCTAGGGAGACAGAAATAATACAAGTTTAGAATAGACACCACCCAAAGGGGAGTACTTTGGGGATAAAGGGCAGAGGGATTCACATTTATAGTCACCTGAATTCCTTTTGGTCCCTTTGGTCCGGTTAATCCTGCCATCAGAGATCCATCAGCTGCAATGATAGACCCTGCTTCACCCTTTTCACCCTGTAAAAAAACAATACTATTGATAAATAAATACTAAAGCTGCAACAATGAATCACTTATGAATCACCATTTATCAGCTAATCACCATGACGCCACATGTGTTTGAACGTTTTTGGGAAGATATATAAAAGTTTTTGCTCAAAAGAGCCAACTTCCCAATGTTTTGGTCTGTTTAACACACCTTTGTTAAGGAAAGTGTGCTTGAAAACAAATAATGGAGATACTTACAGGCTAATCGTTTTTGTACTCTGGGCCTCTTCTTTCCTCAATCTATCTCCTTCATAGGATTTTTTTTTTTTTAAAGGTTCACACAAGAAGAAAAATAATTGATAAACTGAAAACTCACTATTTTAATAATTAGCTACTATATTTATATATCTATATCTATCTATCTATATATATAATCTTATATGAAGTGACTGTTTATTTATGATATATTATTTAAATTAAATCCTAAATCTAACAATTGGCAGGTATTTTAAACTAGAGGTAAAACTAGAGCTAAGTTAATTAGACAATCAATAATGTGTCAGCAGTTAATAAGGTTTGAAACGTTTGTCTTTGGGAAAGTTTGGTCAAGTGCTGACCGTTTACACAAAAAAAAACAAAAAAAAAACACATTTTTAGGAATTACCTTCGGTCCTTGTACGCCTGGAAAACCTGTAGCACCTTTTGGTCCCCTTGGTCCCTACACATAGAAAAGTGTGTTTATATTAAGAAATCATAACTGCATTTCAGAGAGAATGAACACAATTACCAAATCAAATGGCTGCCCATTACTGTTTTTTTTTCTAAATATGGCCAATTATTTTACCCTGATTCTCTCCCCAATTTAGAATGGCCAATTATGTTACCTCACTGCAGCCACATTCCCCACACAGCTTAGCAGCTCAGGAGAACTGAAGGTTCAGTTGGTATCCTCCAATCAAGCCAATTTCCTCTTTTACACCCAGGAACTCGAAAGTGGATTTCTGGAAGCTACCGGTCCCTGCAGGTGTTTTCCTTAGAGCTCACTGAGCACCTAGCCAGCAGGGTTCGTTTTTTTTATGTATACAAAGACACTGCAAAATCAGTGTACCTACCTAGATATTTACTGTTTTCGTAACTCACCTTTTGGTTAATAGAAAAACAAGAAATAAATAAAGTATAGGAAATAGTGGCAGTATAGCATTGCACAGTATAGTACCAATTATCTGTAAACAAGGCATGACATTATTCTGAGATTCATAGTAAGTACATACTGTATACTGCTGGTCACTTTATTAGGACTTGCATGGCTTACGGTATTCATTAGACCTTCCAGGGTGATGCCAAATCCAATCAGGAAGACAGGTCCTAATAAAGTGGCCGCTGTACACTGCACTCCAAAAAGTACTGGGAAATATATACAGTACTGTGCAAAAGTTTTAGGCAGGTGTGAAAGAATGCTGCAAAATAAGAATGCTTTCAAAAATAGACATGTTAATAGATTATATTTATCGATTAACTAAATGCAAAGTGAGTGAACAGAAGAAAAATCTAAATCAAATCCATATTTGGTGTGACAACCCTTTGCCTTCAAAACAGCATCAATTCCTCTAGGTACACTTGCACAAAGTCAGGGATTTTGTAGGCATATAGTCTGGTGTATGATTAAACAATTATACCAAACAGGTGCTAATGATCATCAATTCAATATGTAGGTTGAAACACAATCATTAACTGAAACAGAAACAGCTGTGTAGGAGGAATAAAACTGGGTGAGGAACAGCCAAACTCAGCTAACAAGGTGAGGTTGCTGAAGACAGTTTACTGTCAAGTCATACACCATGGCAAGACTGAGCACAGCAACAAGACACAAGGTAGTTATACTGCATCAGCAAGGTCTCTCCCAGGCAGAAATTTCAAGGCAGACAGGGGTTTCCAGATGTGCTGTCCAAGCTCTTTTGAAGAAGCACAAAGAAACGGGCAACGTTGAGGACCGTAGACGCAGTGGTCGGCCAAGGAAACTTACTGCAGCAGATGAAAGACACATCATGCTTACTTCCCTCCCAATGCTAAGAAGTACAGGCAGATACTTATCCATCATGCAATACCATCAGGGAGGCATCTGATTGGCCCCAAACTTATTCTGCAGCATGACAACGACCCCAAACATACAGCGAAAGTCATTAAGAACTATCTTCAGCGTAAAGAAGAACAAGGAGTCCTGGAAGTGATGGTATGGCCCCCACAGAGCCCTGATCTCAACATCATCGAGTCTGTCTGGGATTACATGAAGAGAGAGAGAAGCAACTGAGGCTGCCTAAATCCACAGAAGAACTGTGGTTAGTTCTCCAAGATGTTTGGGCCAACCTACCTGCCGAAGTTCCTTCAAAAACTGTGTGCAAGTGTACCAAGAAGAATTGATGCTTGATGCTGTTTTGAAGGCAAAGGGTGGTCACACCAAATATGGATTTGATTTAGATTTTTCTTCTGTTCACTCACTTTGCATTTAGTTAATTGATAAATATAATCTATTAACATGTCTATTTTTGAAAGCATTCTTACTTTACAGCATTTTTCACACCTGCCTAAAACTTTTGCACAGTACTATATATGTATATATATATATATATATATATATATATATATATATATATATATATATATATATATATATATATATATAGTGTGTACATATATGTGTAGTGTGTGAGTGTATACGGTACCTTACAGAACAATTAAAAGGGACAAACATTAATTAAACCTCACCAATTTAAATCATTTTGTGGTTGATCTTTGAACTTTACAGTTTGAAGCCTGAATGTAAAGATACATTTCATATATAATATGAAGGAGCGTGTTTTGAATTTGATTATTAATTTTCTGTGGTTGCTTGCTATTTAGATACTCGGTACTATAACGTTTTATAAGGTTTTGTGATAAAACATTTAAAACAAGCTTACAGGAAATCCTGCTCGACCAGGCATGCCTTCAGGACCCTGTGACATGCAGAAGAGAAGCAAGTAGAACAGGCAAATGGTTTGTTAAAATGTGTTTACTATAACTTGAACAAATGACCTTTACATGCATATATGGTCCATCTACAGCACTGTCTCTATGAAGTTCCAATGTACAGATAAAGCCACGGCAAGCTTTTTTTTAGTTACTTGTTTAATATATACAAAATTGTGTGTATGTCCAGAAAAGGGACTTGACATATTTTCAAAAACCGTCGTAGAGATACATAGATACATGAATGACAGCCAATCAGATTACAGGGGTTATACTTGCAGTTATACAATCAAACTAAACTGAATTGTTCTTTGCTGCAGAATGGTATATATCCATACTTAAAGTAACATGCTGCTAGTTTGTGGCTTAACTTGAAAAAATGTAAATACGTTTGTGACGAAAAAGAATGATCATTCCTTTAATACAGAACCAATGGCAAGTTGTGCAAAATGGGCAACGCATTGGTGTTTTTGGAGAAGCATGCAGTCACAATTTAAAAAACATTAAATGAAAAAAATGTTGTGTGACCAACATGCCAGCACTCATGTGACCACAATCTGCTTTTAAGGCTACTTTACATAGCTGGGTACTCACAGGGGGGCCGTGGATGTCAGTAAAGTTAAATATTCCTTCAGTATCATTGAACATCAGCTGGAAAAAAAACAAACAACAATATTACTTTTAAATAACTTTCCAGCTAGTTTCTGAACAGAAGTGTTGTAATTTTACGAGTACCCAATGTGCACTAACTGATCTTTAGTTTAATTACACCTAGAAAGAGAGCAGAGGAGTAGCATTATATCATGTACAGTAATATACATTCCAGTAACAAAATGAGGTACTTACATCTTGCAGGGATATTATTTGTCCTGGTGGTCCGGGTAGGCCGGGTGGGCCTATTATACTCTTTCCATCCTGCCCAGGTTCACCCTGCATAACAAAAGTAATGGATGTTGTTCAAATATCCCCTCTAAAATTATTTTAACCAGCGCAATGAAAAATGTAAACAAAAGGATACCTTTGGTCCTATATCTCCTTTTTCTCCTTTTTCTCCCTGGGTATAGAACAAAAACACAGTTTGGTAGACAGCACAGGTGGGCACAACAATCACTTCTGTCCTTTCTTACTTATCCTTACAATGTGAAATGCTTACGATGCAGTCTAGTTCCCATCATGTGGCGTGTTTCAACCAAAGGACTGCTGTGATACCAACAATTTATGTTTATGCCCCCACACCTTAAAGTGGTGGGCTTCCCCAGGTACATTATTTAACTGTTTAAATAATGTACCTGTAATTTTTCTTTTCATTGTTAACATCCTGACAATTTTTTACACTTATAACTTTAGTCTGTTTAAAAGCTCTTTTCAAAAAGGTTAATCTAGTGGACTGGGGTTTGAGATCTTTCCTCTAAATCACTGCAGGAAGACTCATTTAAAAACACCCAAAACATAACAATAAGTGCTCTGGCTTTTCTGTTCTGTACCACATCATGGATCGTTATTGCTGTGCTACAATGTGGGCAATAATCCTTACACTATCAGTGCATTAGATCGGCCATTTTGGAAACAGCTTTGTAACAAACTAAAGTTATAAGTGTAAAAAGTTGTCAGGATGTTAACAATGAAAAGAAATTACAGGTACGTTATTTAAACAGTTGTAGCAACACCTGGGGGCGTGTAACGCTATATTTTTCAGAACATCGCTACTTACTCTTCAAACTTAATAGTACCAATTCTGAGACAACATTGACTTTATCTGTGGTCTCTGGCTATTACATTTTACATGCATACGCTATACATGCATATGCTGCAGACATGTAATCCTCATTACAAGGTAGGCCTGAGAGTTACATTAAAAAAAACCTACATGCATTACGTTAAGTTTAGAATTTTAAAACAAGCCTATATGTAATTAAGAATATTTACCTGTGTAGCTAGAAGTTTAATTTTCCCCCCAGAAAACCTTAAGGCTTTTTTTTTGTACTGTTAATGATATCTTTCTATGGAACAAAAGTATAAAATGCAAACGTGTCTGGTATGCCTTGAAATAAGAATAGCATTTCGTAAAACGAATCCAACTTCTGCACAATTGGATTGGTGTAGGATAAGAATAAAAATACTGTTGTAATGCTCAGCAATATGATGACCACAAACTGCGTTTCTGACTGAAACACCTTTCCAATTTTAAAATTAAATAGTTTTATATCAATATAATAGAGGTGTGTATAAAAAAGGGAACAACTGATCATTTTTATCGTAGTGATGACAGCTAGGGGTTGTGAGTTTTTGCACATTTATTTGAGTTTTCAATTGTTTCTTTTAACTCTTTAAAAGCGGGCATTCCAGGTTTCCCAGGATGCTTAGAACACATCAATGTGATCTGGCAACAAATTCAATCAGCTAAAAAGGAGAGGAAGGAGCTCCATGTGACATTCCTGGATTTGGCTAATGCATATGGTTCAGTGCCACATGAACTTCTTTGGGCAGCATTTGATTTTTTCAGTGTACCAATGACAATAACAAATCTAGTCAAAGCCTACTTTGGAGATTTGCAATTTAGTTTCTCAACTTCAGAATTCAGCACTACATGGCAATGCCTAGAAGTTGGAATAATGGCAGGATGCACCATTTCTCCACTGGCTTTACCATGGCAATGGAAGTAATCATTAGGGCATCAAAATGGGTAGTGGGAGGATAGCACTTGGCTTCTGGAATGCGACTACCACCAATTCGAGCATACATGGATGACATGACAACCATGACTACAACAGTAGCCTGCACTAATCGGTTATTGGGCAAATTAACCAATAACATTGAATGGGCACGAATGCAATTCAAGCCCACTAAATCAAGGAGCATCTCTATAATTAAAGGTAAAGTAGTAGATAAAACGTTCTTCATTAATGGTGAGGCAATACCAACAGTGTCTGAGAAGCCAGTGAAGAGCCTTGGGAGATGGTACGACGGGATCTAAAGGACACAGTTCGTGTGGGAGAAGTTAGACAACAAGCTGTGGAAGGGTTGAAGAGCATAGACAGCAGCGCTTTACCAGGCAAACTAAAACTCTGGTGCTTTCAGTTTGGCCTACTGCCAAGGTTGCTGTGGCCACTGACTGTGTACGAGGTTTCTTTGACAACAGTAGAGAAGCTGGAAGCTTTAATCAGTTCACACATCAGGAAATGGTTGGGAGTTCCACGCTGCCTCAGCAGAGTGGGACTTTATGGTAAAGGAATACTGCAGCTACCTGTCTCCGCTCTAACCGAGGAGTTTAAGTGCCAAGGTCCGATTGGAAATGACATTAGTAGAGTCACGCGACAAATGCGTAAGGGAGGCAGCACCTGTGTTGAAAACTGGAAGAAAGTGGGTGGCAAAGAAAGCTGTGGAGGATGCAAAGGCTGCCCTTCGAATTGGTGATATCATGGGGCAAGTTCAGCATGGAAGAGGGGGTCTTGGTCTCAGTTCAGCTCCTCCTACATGGCACAAGGCAGCCCCAGCGCAACGGAGGAAGCTTGTAGTCAACGAGGTGCAAAAGCAGGAGGAGAGGATGAGGTGTATAAAGGCCATTTCCCAGGGCAAGCAGGGAGAATGGATGAGATGGGAGAGTGTGGAACAACGCAAGATTGGCTGGCAAGACCTATGGTCAATGGAACAGAGCAGGATCAGTTTCCTTATAAGGTCAACATATGATGCTCTCCCATCACCACAGAACCTAAACCTCTGGGTAGGACAGGATCCCTCATGTCCTTTGTGTTCATCACCTGCAACATTAAGGCACATTTTGACAGGATGTAAGGTGGCTCTTAGCCAAGGACGGTTTACTTGGCGCCATGACCAGGTGCTGCGATGTTTGGCCTTACCATTGGAAGACAAGCGTAACATGACCAATAAGTTGCCACCTGTTCCATCAAAACATTACACACAAAAGACAACATTCCTCCGCCCAGGAGAGCAACCACCAAGAAAAGGTGTTAAAACCAATCCTCGCCCAGGACAACTGGAAGCTGCTAGAGACTGGAAAATGCTGGCGGATGTTGGTCAACGGCTTATTTTTCCACCTGAGATTGCCACCACAAACCTTCGACCAGATATTGTCTTGTGGTCTGGATCAGCACGCCTTGTTCACCTGGTGGAGTTAACAGTGCCATGGGAGGATGCTGTAGATGAGGCGTATGAGAGGAAGAAACTGCGGTATGCTCAACTAGCCACTGAAGCGAACAGCGAGGATGGAGAGTCTGGGTTTACCCAGTGGAAGTGGGATGTCGAGGATTTGTGGCACACTCTACAACCCGGTTTCTCAGAGATGTTGGATTCAATGGCCAAGAGTTGCGCCGCACAGTGAAGAACTTATCTGAAGCAGCAGAGAGGAGCAGCAACTGGCTGTGGTTGAGACAGAAAGATTCTGGCTGGGGATCTCAAGCACAATAGAAAGAAAGAAAGGCTGATATACAGGTAAGTAAGCTGGGCTGAGTTGAGTCGGGACGGAGGGGGTGATGCTGGGACGCCAGAATCACCGCCGAGCCCTCTTGAGGTGTCGTGGGCTAGTCGACGAAACACCGAGGATGGAAGGTGCCCACTTGAAGACCCCAGAGATGTACCCTACTTAGCTCAATCCAGACGGTTGTCATGCTGATGCACTGGGGAGACCGCACTATGGTTGATCCCCGAGCCAGCATCGCAGCCGTTGTGTGTGCTGATGCGCTAGGGAGGCAAAATAAGCTGATCCCTGGAGCCAGCATTACACTTCAGCCATCAACACCAGACAGAAGGATATCTATATCATCATATGGAAGGAAGCGCAAATGGATGGAGACACATATGGATCACATTAGTTTACTGTGAAGCTATGTCTTAGTTGGTGCTTATCTTGGCGAGAGCCAAGTTCAAATCAGCATGAAGTTTTAACATCTACTCTCATGTAATGGAAATCTTAATTGTATATTCCAGAAATTTCAGTCTGGTTTTTGTGCTGCACATAGCATCGAGACAGCTCTTGTCAGACTTGTGAACGATCTGCTGATAAGCTCCGATTCAGGCTTTCCATCAGTATTAATTCTTGATCTAAGTGTTGCCTTTGATACTGTAGACCATTCCATCCTACTGAATTGTCTTGAAAGCACAGTAGGACTGTCTGGCCTTGTCCTATCCTGGTTCAAATTTTATCTGTCTGATAGGTTTCAGTTTGTCTATTGGGGAGGTAAAAGTGGCATTATCGGAAGTTGCCTGTGGTGTTCCACAGGGCTCCATTTTAGGTCCCTTGCTGTTTTCATTATATATGCTACCGTTAGGTATCCGCAGACACGGAGTGACCTTCCATTGCTATGGTGATGATACCCAGCTATATTTGTCCCTAAAGCCAGGAATTTCATCTGCCTCGGTGTTATTAGCTACTTGCCTTACAGACATCAAGCATTGGATGTCACAGAATTTTCTAATGTTGAACTCAGATAAAACAGAGGTCATGCTAGTGGGATCACAGAACCAACTAAAAGGAAATATGGGATTACATGAGCTTGACCCTTACAGTCTCTCATCAAAACTTAAACTAGAAATTAAGAGTTTGTGGGTCATCTTTGATCCTGATCTATCACTTGAGACTCATATTAGGGAAGTTACTAAAGTATCTTTTTACCATTGGAGAAATATAGCCAAACTTAGACCAATTATTTCCGTATCTGATGCTGAGAGACTAATGCATGCCTTTGTTTCATCTAGAATTGATTATTGTAATGCACTTTTTTTCTGGTGTCCCAAAACGTGTGGTATCCCGTTTGCAGCTTGTTCAGAATACTGCCGCTAGAATTCTGACTAAAACCAGGAAAAGTGAACATATTACCCCTGTTTTGGCCTCTTTACACTGGCTCCCTGTGCAGTATAGAATTGATTTTAAGATTTGGCTGTTAACTTACAAGGCCCTGAATGGATTAGCACTTAATTATTTGCAGGAGTTACTGACCCGGTATCTTCCAAACCGCACCCTGAGATCATGGGATGCGGGCTGCTGGTTATTCCTAGGGTCAATAAAAGCAACATGGGAGGCAGGGCTTTTTCTTGTAGAGCTTCTAAATTTTGGAATGCTCTGCCTTTGTTGTCAGGGAAGCTGGGACCGTGGCAGTTTTCAAGTCAAGACTAAAAACACAGTTTTATAAAATGGCTTTCTTATCTTAGTGGGTTTTAATGTAACTTTAAAATTGCTGCTTTTGTATTATGTGTATACTGTTATTTAAATGGTCTGACTGTGGCAGTTGTATGTGTGACATACTATACAAATGTATTGTGGTTTGTTCTTTTTTTCTGCTATGTACTGTACAGTGCATTGTGATACTTTTGTTTAAAATGCGCTATATAAATGCAATAAATAAATAAATACATTTTCTTAATCTATTTGCTGCCCATGAGGGGTGTATAGATAACTAATAGAAAGTGGTCCCATAAACTTATATAGTTCAAAATGATGCAGATTTAACATCGATTTTATATACAAAGCTGCATTTTATCTTGTAAATTAGAGGTTCGGATGTTTTCATGTAACAGTACTACATAAAAGGGTAGATGTAAGGATATGTTTAGCAGCTGTAAAGCCTGATTTTAGCGGCGTATGTAAAGAATGGTGTTCACATTTGCACCATGCCATTAATCTATTAAAATTATATTGAAATGCATTCAAATGAAGAAAAGAGCATGGAATTGGGTGGGATCTGGATACTAAGCGGGCGCAAACATTATAACGTGATTTAAGGATGTTGCCTTGCACTTAGGCAATTGCTGACTCTCCAAAAACTTGACACCTCTTCTTACAAGGTGCAAAATACTGTAGAAGCCAGTAATTAAGAGCTGTATAAAAGCACACACCTGATGTTGGTTGAGGCTTTTCCAAACAACTCAGCATAATGCTGAGTGACCTCAGCCGTAAGACTCTCAGCTCCTTCTCGGAACTTTTTTTTTTTTTCTTTTCAGTGTGCCAAGGACTTTGCTGCCCTTTCTATGACATATATTTTTTTGGTTTGTATTTTCATGCTGCACAAATGTCATACTGTTGCCTACTGCTCTCTGTACTCCTAACTCCATCTCCTCTGGGCTGCAGGTGCAGCCGCTAAATAGATCATTTGTGCGAGATGAGTAATTTTAATTGCTCTTAAGCTTACATTGGGTGCAATTATTTGCACTGCGCCTATACTTACATCAACCCCAAAATGTGTGCAGGGCTAGTAGTGCTATTGTCTATCCCTGCTTTAGTGAGTTCATATTTCAATGACATATGAAAATGTATCTTTTGTGGTTTATATGTTATGAACATAAGTACAAATGTTTTTTGCTTTAAAAATATCCAAATGGTGACCATTAAATTCAATACTGAGAATAGGGGTCCTTCTTGCCAGTAAATCATTCAGTATCTATATCTTTATCTGCAGTCAGTATAACTGAGTTTGACTCCTGATTCCAGGCAATGCTCTCTTCTTTATCTTTTTTTCATTTCAACATCATTCACTGAAATTAAAGTGTATTTAGTGTCATAGTCTATTTACTGTATGGACATGTACTGTCTGGACTATTGTGCTACTTTTAGAAGTTTACAAAAATACAATTCAGTGAAAAATATATATAGTATATATTAGCTCAAAGAGCCAGCTGCCCAACGTTTCAATATGTTGTACATATCTTTCTCAAGGGAGCATGTGTTTGAATCAAAACATTGGAGATATTTATAGGTTTTTGACGGCATGACAACTACTTGTTATTGTTTATATTCAAATCCGTGATTTATTCTTACATGATGGTGTTCTATATATTGTAACATCATTTTTATTTCTATTTTTAAATCTGTATTAATTCTAATTAACATTATTTTATATAAACTTATGTTTATATTATCATGCAATGCTGGCTTTGAGGATCAGTTTTGATTTGGCCTCCCCAACGCATCAGCATGCACAACTTTTGAATGAATTTTGTTTATTTATTTATTTAAATGTTATATATTTATTGAAGTTCATTAGTTCATTCTTTTCTGTTGAGTCCCGCTGGCATAATCGTGTTCAGTCTATTTATCCATTTACTTTCTTTTATTCTTCTATATGTCGCATTGTCTAATTTTAGCTGTTCTAAGACTACAAACTTTACATCATTTATGTCATGTCCTTGACTGGTGAAGTGCTGTACTATTGGTTCATTCATTTTTTTTATTTCTAATTAATGAAAGGTGGTTCTGAATTATTTTATATAAAGTTGTTCCAGTCTCTCCAACATATTTTATTTCATCACATTTTTCAAAGGCTATTCCATAACCAACATTGCTATTTTTACAGTAGGTATTAGTTTTTAGTGGATATGTGGTGTTCTTATGTTTAATTATATTTTTACTTTTGTCCATGTATTTACACACTTTACATGTACTAGTGCAAGTATTCATATAACCTATTTTGTCAATTATTCTTTTATGTTTACCGTGAACTAACGATATCACCTAAATTAGATTATTTTTTGAATGCTACAACTGGGGCCTTAAGAAATACTTTTTTCAATTTTTCTGAATTATGTAGAATCCGCAAGTGTTTCCAAACTATCTTAGAAATATTGGGCAAAAGTTTAGAGTAAGTCATTGCTAATGGGACTCTTTTGACCTTTTTATCTCTATTTTTATAATCTAGTAGATCATCTTTTTTATTTTATCCACTTTTCTTAACTCTGTTTTAATAATTCTTTCTTTGTATCCTCTTTTTTAAGATGTGCTTTTAATACATTTCTTTGTTTTACATAGTCACTTTCTTTTGGGCATATTCTTCATATTCTTATTCCTAGGCCCTTTGGGATTGCCCTTTTAGTGTGTATCGGATGTGCAGAGGACATGTGTAAATACTGGTGCATGTCAGTAGGTTTACAGAAGAGGTTAGTCTCAATTGAACCTTCTTCAAGTTTTATTATGGTATCTAAAAATTTATTTTGTCCATCGAAGGTCCACCTTAATATTACTGTGTATTTAATTTGCCATTTTATGAAACTGGAAAAGAGATTCTTCTCCATGTCCGATTTTCTAAGTAATTGTTCTTCCCATTTCCCCATGTATGTACTGGCAAAATGCATTCCTAATTTAGATCCTATTGCTGTACCATCGTTTTGTTTGTAATTCTTATTAACAAATGTAAAAGAACTGTTTTCTAAAACTACATTGATCATGTTCAGCACCTCTGCTGTTGGTATTGATTTATCTAGTCTATTATCTAGTGCTTTTGACAAGCTTCTAAAGTTTCTTTATGAGGGGCACTTGGGAACAAGGATTTTATATCCATGCAAAATAAAATTGTATTCTCTGGAAGGTTTGCTTTAGTGATTCAAGTCTTTTTAAAAACTGTGTTGTATCCTTAACATAGCTTGGTAATTTCTCAACATGTGACCTAAATTGTTTTTCTGCTAGTTCAGCTATTGTGTGTTGGATTATCAATCGTGCTGACTATCATTCGCATAGGGTGATTTTCTTTGTGCATTTTAGGTTCTTTAATATTGGTTAAATTAAGTTTAATTTTTTCTTTAGTCCTACTATTATTTCTTGTTCAACTACTTCAATATACATATCTAACCATTTATCTCTTCCATCCGGAGGAGTCCATGTGCTTGTACTATTAACCTTAATCCCATGCTCATAATTACCCTCTGAATCTGAGATATTTTCATTGAAAAAATATTCTGATAATCTCATGCGTCTCTCCCACTCCTTTAATTCGGTGGCCAGTTTATCTTTATTGATGTATTTTGTAGTCAGTATAAACTTAAGTCCTTTACTCAGTATTACTTTTTGGGATGTGGTTAAAGTTTTACTTGATAAATTAAATACTATGTCTTCAGCCATATCTTTAGTGTACTTATTACCATTTCCATTTTTGGGTCTCCTATCTTTCTGTTTTGAATTCTCTGTCCTAGTCGTGTTTAATTCTCTATTTTGCATTTTATGATTTACTTTAAACTGGTTTCTTTTTACTGTTTTAGATTTATTTTGATTATCTTTCTTAATTATGCCACAGTATTCAGATTTTCTTCCGGTTTCATTGTCTTTAAATACAATAACTGAAAAATGGTTATTGTTGTACAAAAGATTAATTGGATCATTCTTATTTTTAATAGTTTCTATTGTGCCTTTGTATTTAAAACAATCCTTATTCTTTAAGTCTATGTATACGTGTATGTGCCTATTTAGGAGGTCTACAGCTGCCAGAACTTCTGCCTCTGTAGCCCAAGAATCTATACTCCCATCACTTAATTTCATTTTTTCAATATGGGTCACTGAGTCGATGTACATTTCATATCGTTTTATATTGCTTTCCATTAGTTCTATTACATTATGTCTAATTGTTCGATGGTCATTTTGTGAACCATATAAAACCACATCTAAACATCTAAAGAAACAGTTCCCGTCCTTCTCTATTTCAACTATGTTGTAGCCGTCATAACTATTATACTCACATTCCTCAAGCAATCTAATCGAAAGTGTTTCAGCAGTGTTTTGCTTATTCTCTGATTTGTTATGATTTGAAATTTTAATTTTTTCTAGACCTATTCTATTTTGTAATCCCGGTTGACCTATTCATTTGTGTAATTTCATTAACTTTTTGTTGTTCAAATGTTCTAGTGTTTTGTTCTCCAGGTTTTCTACTTTACAAAGTAACTGTCTCTTTTCTGATGGAGGGAACATGCAATTTATGTCATTTATAACAATCTCTATTTCATTATTTATTTCTCAAATTCGTCTTGCCGATGTCAATTTAGCTTCCTGCATTACCTTAAACGAAGTCTCTTTCAATATCTGATTTACATTTAATCTTTCCACTTCATTAGTCTTCATGTTTACGCTTAGTTTTATTTTTTTTTGAAATTATATTCTATACTGATATTTTTCTAAAATAATAAAATATCAGTTCACATGGTCATTTATAGTGATAATATGGGGACATCATCATTTTCTGTTCAGCTTGTATCATGATCTTATATCTCTGCAACCCTGCTTAGTACATACTCCCATCTTGTGACTGAATCTCGTCATTGCATTTTATACATTCTTAAAGAGAATTCCAGTCTTTCTCGTAAGGGGAAATGTTTACTTTCATTTAGATAGCAATACCAATTATTGCTGTTATTGCATATCATTTATATGATCTGCAATGATAGCAACAACTGAAACATCTCAACGTCAGTGTCACTGGTGAATAACACAGTGCAATAGCTCATATTGCAACAAATAATACCACAACAGGAAAACAGCCAACCAACGAAGATGCAGAAACACAACTGACCCTTTGCCCTGGAAGTCCAGCCACTCCTGGCTGCCCTTGATTTCCAGGCAATCCTGCATCACCCTGAGGGAAAAAGAAGGGATAATTAAGACTGGGACTCAACAACCTGAGTGAATTAATAGAAATGTTCCTCTCTATTCCATTACTTAGAAGACCTCCGACACTCTTTCACTCATTTTGATGCACTTAATAGATCTGAAAAACCAATCTAACACTTCTTAGAGCGTTGCTCTGGTCACAAATAAGACATTAGAAAGTTTACAAACGAGAGGCCATTCAGCCCATCTTGCTTGTTTGGTTGTTAGTAGCTTATTGATCCCAGAATCTCATCAAGCAGCTTCTTGAAGGATCCCAGGGTGTCAGCTTCAACAACATTACTGGGGAGTTGGTTCCAGACCCTCACAATTCTCTGTGTAAAAAAGTGCCTCCTATTTTCTGTTCTGAATGCCCCTTTATCTAATCTCCATTTGTGACCCCTGGTCCTTGTTTGTTTTTTCATGTCAAAAATGTCCCCTGGGTCGACATACCTTTTAGGATTTTGAATGCTTGAATCAGATCGCCGCGTAGTCTTCTTTGTTCAAGACTGAATAGATTCAATTCTTTCAGCCTGTCTGTGTATGACATGCCTTTTAAACCCGGGATAATTCTGGTTGCTCTTCTTTGCACTCTTTCTAGAGCAGCAATATCCTTTTTGTAACGAGGTGACCAGAACTGAACACAATATTCTAGGTGAGGTCTTACTAATGCATTGTAAAGTTTTAACATTACTTCCCTTGATTTAAATTCAACACTTCTCACACTATATCCGAGCATCTTGTTGGCCTTTTTTATAGCTCCCCCACATTGTCTAGATGAAGACATTTCTGAGTCAACATAAACTCCTAGGTCTTTTTCATAGACTCCTTCTTCAATTTCAGTATCTCCCATATGATATTTATAATGCACATTTTTATTGCCTACGTGCAGTACTTTACACTTTTCTCTATTAAATGTCATTTGCCATGTGTCTGCCCAGTTCTGAATGCTGTCTAGATCATTTTTAATGATCTTTGCTGCTGCAACAGTGTTTGCCACTCCTCCTATTTTTGTGTCGTCTGCAAATTTAACAAGTTTGCTTACTATACCAGAATCTAATCATTAATGTAGATTAGGAATAGCAGAGGACCTAATACTGATCTCTGTGGTACACCACTGGTTACCTCGCTCCATTTTGAGGTTTCTCCTCTAATCAGTACTTTCTGTTTTCTACATGTTAACCACTCCCTAATGTGCATGCATTTCCTTGAAGCCCTACTGCGTTCAGTTTGAGAATTAATCTTTTATGCGGAACTTTGTCAAAAGCTTTCTGGAAATCTAAATAAACCATGTTGTATGCTTTGCAATTATGACATGCAATTAGATACTGTATGGTTTACTGTATAAACCATACAGTATCTAATTCAGACTACACATAGTGGTTTACATGGCAAATATAAATATATATTATTTATTTATTTATTAGCAGACGCCCTTATCCAGAACGACTTACAATTGTTACAAAATATCACATTATACATTATTTTTTTACATACAATTATCCATTTATACAGTTGGGTTTTTACTGGAGCAATCTAGGTAAAGTACCTTGCTCAAGGGTACAGAAACAGTGTCCCCCACCTGGGAGTGAACCCACGACCCTCTGGTCAAGAGTCCAGAGCCCTAACCACAACTCTACACTGCTACCCTAAATACATGTGCTGTTGTGTGTTGTATTTTCAACACTTTTATTACTAAATCAACTCAATGTACCCTATCATTTTGGAATAAGGGTTTCCAGAAAATGTTACTAGGAAAATGCACTATACTGTATTTAATTTGACATTTATGTTTTAGTGGTATAAGGAAAAAGACTTACCTTTTCGCCCGCTGTACCTGGAAGGCCAATAGTACCATTTTCACCCTGCAACAACAACAAAAAAAATGACAACCATACTGATAAGCAAAATTAAATGTGTTTTTACTGATTTTAGCTTAAAGACCAAACAAAAAAGAAAGTTTTTCTTTGCAATTTGCACTAATGTAATTACCCAATTCCTTAATTTTACAGTGTGCTGAAGTTAGATCCAACTTCGTTGTTCGTCGTTTGTTTTTTGAATAATTAAAAATTAACTGGCATGGGTTTTTTTCAGCTTTTGAATAAAGAAAAACAAACAATGAACCAGTTTGTTTTCCGTTGTTCGTTTTTCATCTTTTGAAGAGCAAAAAATGAACTCGTTTTTTTCTCTGTTTTTTCAAATTTGGAATAATAGAAAACCGAATGGTTCATTTTAATTTTTTCTGTTATCAACTGTCAAATAATGTAAAACAATCTTGTTACAACTTAAAATGACAAGTGCCCCTGGGACAGGAAAGACATTTAAAAACGTGCTCCACTTGTGACTGAGAGACTGGAAGAGAGACGGAGACAGAGACAGGTTTATTTTTGTCATTCAAAAGTTGTACAAGGAACAAGGAACAACAAAAAAAAAACGGTTTGTTGTTCGTTTTTCGTTATTCAAAAGCTGAAAAAAACAAAAAACTTGGATCTAACGTCAGGCTCCCTAATTTTACCTACTGCTGTCACAAAAAGGATTTCTCTATCCAATCCTACTGACATTACAATAATGTACCTTGCACACGCAAAATCATTACCTATCTTTATCTATCAAAGATTACTTGATAATTACTGCAGCAAGAATACACTCCTTGTTAGCTGATATATTAGTGGTTACAGTTTTAGTGATATGAATGATTTTTTACCTTGGGCCCCATTGGTCCAGCTTTTCCCACAGCTCCCTGCACAACAGTTAAGTTAGTATGTGTTTACAATTCAATCAATTATATTTTATATTGTAAGTTGTTTTAAATATTGATGAGTATCATACCTATTTTTGCAGAGCAAATGTAAAAAAAAAATGTTTGTGTGAATGACTATTCACACAAACTAAATAAACATTGAATTGAAATTAAATAACCATATTATATTTATGAAGGTCACACTTCTCAGTATAAAATCATTTACAGCTAATCCAATCACAATGAACAGAATATGACTCGGTTCTTCAGGTTGCAACTAAATGTACTCACTGGAGGTCCTCTAGGCCCAGGTTCTCCGAATGTCCCAATTCCTCCAGATCCTTCCATATCCTGAAAAAAATAAAGACATATATTGCCAATCCTCGGGTGGTCCAGTGGTTAAAAAAACAGGTTTATAACCAGGAGATCCCCGGTTCAAATCCCACCTCCGCCACTGACTCATTGTGTGACCCTGAGCAAGTCACTTCACCTCCTTGTGCTCCGTCTTTCAGGTGAGACATAGTTGTAAGTGACTCTGCAGCTGATGCATAGTTCACACACCCTAGTCTCTGTAAGTCGCCTTGGATAAAGGCGTCTGCTAAATAAACTAATAATAATAATAATACTACACTATTGCAGTAAAATAAAAATAAAAAAAAACAACTTACCACAAATCCGGAGCTGAAGCCTTTCCCTGGAGGCCCTGGGGGGCCTGGTTGCCCTGGTAATCCGGGTAGTCCAGGCTGGCCATCAGAACCTACAGCACCAGCTGGTCCAACTGGCCCAGTGTCTCCAGCATCACCCTGGAACAAAATAAACGGTCAGAATTTTTTTTTTTTTGCTTTACGCAAATTACAGTGCTAGACTGGCGCTGGTATCTACTCATTAGTCCAAAAGATATCTGATGAGGTCCAAAAGCCTTGTAACCCTCCCTAGCTCACTTTCCTGAAATGCACATAAATGGGACAGGAGGCAGGACAGATGGGTGAAGGCAGGTCAAGGGGAAGCTACCAAATGTGACTGGCATGATGGTGAGTAAGGGTGAGTAGCAGCAATAAGAAGCTGAATAACATGAACTGTAATCTGAATTGAATTGCTGCTCTTCCTATGTGATCTCATTGGAACAAAGGGATTTACCAGTATAGCTATGGTATATAGAATAATCATATATTCAAATGTATACATTAACAAATACAATTAAATTTCAATCATACAGGTATGTTTTTAGTACTGATGGGTGTTAGTCTAAAGCATACCTTCAGGCCAGGAAGTCCTTGGTCACCCTGTAATTAAAAATACGAGATTATCAATGTACTTGATTGCTCAATCACTGTGATTACAATAATGGGGGTCTAGTTCACCCTTTATGCTCATTCAAACCATATGTGGAGTCTGAGACTGGGATGGTGGTTATATGAACAGCAAATATGCTGGGAATTGGAGTGAGCTGCCTGTAAGCTGCCCGAGAGCTGCGTTGTCCTCCGACGCTGTAGCTCTTGGGTGGCTGCATGGTGAGTCCGCAGTATAATATATTGTATAGATTATGTAAGGATTTAATAAATCTAACTGGGATTTTTCAAGACAAAATCTTTGACTTCCAGCTGTGAGAGCAAGCCAGACCTCAGAATTGATCATAGAAGATATGTGCTTATAACTAAGAAGAGTATGGAGATTCCTCTTGGCTTGCGGAAAGCCACCCTCGCGGAGGAGAGACCAAACTGTTTGGTCCCCAAGGCTGAGAAGAAACCAAAACTTCCCCCAGGGGGGATCTAGAGGAGAAAATGGGAAGATGACAGTGATAGTTAAATTTGGCCGGAGGTCCCCCTTGACTCGCGGAGAACCTTCCTCGCGGAGGACGGATCCAGTGGGGGCTGGTGCGTCTAAGCTTCACTTACCCCCAAGAGGGAGACAATTGCAGAGGAGGAAAACGTAAGACAGAGAGCAAACTCAAGGCTTGGGGTTTAAATAGAGGATTAGCAGATGTTATTGGTAGGAAGGAAGTAGGGGGAGGAGCCCTCCAGTTTACAATTATATTTATTATCGCGTGCGATACTTGGGCATATTATGGCGTGCACTAAATTTACTGCTTCACACTATGGTAATCAGAATGCATATGTGATTTTATGGTAATGCATATAGTATGGTAATGTGTTTAAATGAGCATACAGCTCAGAATAATGAGATGAGCTGTATTCACATGGTATTTACTAAAGGACGTTAATGTGCAGGCATTAACTGGTGCTATGGAAACCAGGCTTTAACCACTGATAGGCGCACTATTTAAACCTCTTTTTCTGGGCTAAAAACAAGTGATGTGCAGTTCGATTCTTTTTACTGACTCGATTTGTTTGATTCATTCAGTTTAGTGAATCAATTCAACAGATTTGTTCATTTGATTCCCTGATTCACTAACGTGAAATAAAGACACCTTGCTAAATTACTTGGTTATGAAAATTTGTTTGAATGCAAAACGTCCAGAAATGATCATTGATTGTCTAGGCAGTTGTCCTTACACATGAAATGGTATACAGTTAAAATAAAATAAAAAATACTACATTTTAGTAAAAATCCTTAAGGAGTATTAACCATTTATTTGTCATTCAGCTTTAGCTGCAACCTATTTAATAACCTGCAATTTACAAAAAAAAAACCCAGCTATGAAATGACGAAGTAACAGTCAATTTCTTACTTTCCTTTTTATACCGGATTATATAGAGGATCGCACATATAGCAATAATATGTGTTATTTATTCTGCCAGTTGCAATTAAGTACATAAAGATCTTTATTTATGTGTCTGTCGCGGGAGCAAGCGAGACTTCCAGGGTTCCAATACATTTCAAACTACCTTGTATTCATATCTTCTGTGTGTGTTTGCATATCATTATATTTTTTAGGTTTGTGTCCCTTCAATCGTTTTACTAAATAAAACCAGAAGTGTCACATTTGTCCAGTGCACTAAGATTTCTCCTAGCCTATGTTTAGTTGGATTCACACACACACAGACTCCCCATTAAAAGCTGTAGCTACTCATATGTATAATACAACATGCCCTGCTAAAGCTCACGGGGATTACATTACATTTCCCACACAGAGGACAGGTTTAGAGGACGTGAAAGTGGGCTTCTACCCTGGTTGCTGGCTTCCCCAATGTGATGGGTGCTATTGATTGTACTCACATAGCACTGCCACCCCAATCCAAGGAGCCTGCTCTGCAGGGTGATAATGCCGACAAGGAAGAGAATTGAGGCTACGTCTCATCAATCAATATCACTTTTATTGTACCGGGTGATTAAAAAGTAAGTTTACCACATCAACGCACCATAGGTTGATGTGGTATACTTAATTTCGAATCTCCCTGTATATGCATTAAAGGAGAAAGAAAAAAGGCTTCTGTTCTTTTTTTTATTTTTTTACATCAGACAAGGAATGCATGTTAAAATTACAAGGTAAGCAGTGCAGCTTCACTTAACGTTGCCTCTGCCTGTCCCCTGCTGAGTGCTGTGTCTGTTGATCGCTCATATCTGGTCAATGTAAGCCATCTTCACAATAAGCTACTGACCAAAAGATATGCCTGGACTGCTGGGGCTTTTTATATGAAAGTGATCACGTGTTGTCTCAGACATTATCGTGTGCATTAAATTATTGGTAATTCTAAATTTTAGTAAATGAGGCCCTTGGTGTCTGTCAAGATTGTCTTTCAAAACAGATATGTATTGGAGACTTTTGCCATTCAAACAGAGTAACAGTGACCTCTGGTGGATGAAGGACGATGAATCAGTGAAACGCTTTCTTCAGGGAATGGGAAGAGCTATGGATCAAGAAAAATTACCCACTCTGTTTTTTCTAAACTGCCCAATCATGGACCAGAATTTAGAATGTCAATACATGTAACCTTATCCTAATTTTGTAACCTTTGAATAAACAAAAGTAATTCTACTTTTAAACCGACTGGTCTGATTTTAGTTTTGAATGTTAATTACGCTCTGTTATAAATAACATCTATTAAGCCAATGGGGAACATTGTTTAAAATATTATATTAGCTGTATACATGAACATAAAAAAGGATATATTAAATAATTAAATTTATCTTGGTATTTTAATTGCATTTACTTACGTACATTAACTGGTAAAAGTTAGATACTACTTTCTTTTAAGATACCTGTACTATAATTAATTTAGATACAGTGCTCTCTTGCTATAACGCGGATCTCGGGTGAGCGTTATAACCGAAGAGCGTTATAAACGGGAGAGGGAGTGGGGGGCGCTGCAGGACACATAACAACACACATCTGACTAAAATACAAAATAAAATAACTCCCTCTCTATAATTCACATATAGTGAAGCAAAAATGTAACTTTCTGTGAATTAACCATTCATAAAGCACCATGTAATCAACGCTATATTTTTTTTTACAAAAAACAAAACAAAAAAAAAGGTAACATTTCTACTCGGATCATTTTAATTAGCAGTTTTTAAACTATAAATAGCCTGGCTAAACGGCGGTCAGGAGTTCAGTTCGAAGTGACAGACAAGCAAACCAAGTGTGAGATGGATAGTGGGTTGGGAGAGGGGAAGAGGGAATGGGCTCGCCAGAGCGGGGCTGAAGCGTCTCGTCTCCTGGAGAAAGCTGCAGCTCCTCTCGCAGCAAAAAAGTAAATACATTAGGAAAGATAACCACGTAATAGGCCTAATATTTATTTAGTTATAAAACTAATGCTGAATAAGATGTCTGTGTTATAAAGTGCCAGCGCAGCTTTTCTTCAGTTCAGATACTGTATCAAAAGGGAGAGACAGAAACGCAAGTTAGACTGAGAAGTTGTTTACAGTTTGAACAACACCGGTACTGTATTTACTGTAGAAATACTGCATGAATCACTAGTATAGGGAATTGGGGGACATGTTGTAGGAGCGCCATATCCGAGGCCCGTTATAACCGAGAGCCTTATAGCGAGGGAGCACTGTGCTAACATCTGTGTTTAACTTGATTCACCCTATATAATCAATATTAAGTTATAAATATCCGCCACACTGGTTACCAAGGAACCAGCAAACTAGCAGTTGCTGAAATGTTCAGTAGAAGAGGGCTGGAATGGAGTGGGTGAGCAGGTTGCAAAGGGTTCATTGCAGGAGCTGTCTGTGCCATTCATTTCTTCAGGAAGTTAGCCTGGACTTACCTTTTCGCCTTTCTCTCCCTGTGGCCCAGCAGCCCCGCCAACTCCTGGTGGACCTTGAGGACCCTGAAAGTAATAAGAATACATAAAATACTGCTCTAATAATACTGTTTAGATTACCTCATTGTTTTCACATGAAAGTGGACCTCAATTATGATGTGCAAACTACAGGGGAGCTACTCCTCATCTCTAATCAGGGACAGGGTGTAAAGATTCAGTTGTATATTTGGTGTTTTTAGAGCTAAAACCAGACACTGTATTCTAATTTCAAGCATGTCAACCTGTTGTCATATAAATAAAGTACCGAGGCAGCAGGTCATGTCAAATGGAGGTCCTGTTTACTTAACACTTACAGTACTGACTATTAACATCCATGCTCCACAAGCTACAATTAATAAAGTGAAGGGCTATTCAGTGTTGTGTCATAGACTGTAGAACATCTTCAAGTGAAATACTGTGATGGCTGTAAATACATAATACTATATCTATATAAACTTCAAAAATATATACAGATTGATACAAAGAGGCTAAATGCCAGTTATGCATTGAGCAGTTAGTAGAAGCCACTTCCCGTACTCAAAAAAGGCAGATTCTATCCAACAATGCATTTAACCATGTTTAAAAAAACAAAAGCTTTTAGCCTACATTTAACCTGCTATTGCCAGAAATCCAGGTCCAACAAGTTGCTTGTTATCTGGTTCCAGTGCAGTAGGTATTTAACAAAGCTGCTAAAGTCAAACCCTGTCTTTTCAATTCATTCCAATTGAGTTAGTAATGCAGCTCTGGCTGTGTGTGCTCATTTAATCACTAACAACCAATTTTCCCCTCAGCATGAAGCTCATTTTTAAAATAGTTGCCTAAGTTCAGGATAATTAAATAGAAATATTCAGTGATGTTATCCACTGTAAGAATATTCTCTGTTTAATTACTACATAGGTTTTTTGTCCACGCTGTTTACAATGTTTAGACCATAGAGCAATTTGAAATTCATCATGCTCAAAAATAATTCAGAAATGTTTGCTTGAAACAGACAGTTCAGGCACTGAAGGCACATCAAACCATGGTGGATACTCCAAGCCAATTCCAGGTCTGACTTCTGAAACTCTCAATAATTAGGTATTAATGTTATTATTATCTGCAAATGTAAATATATAGAACCCAGTAGTTCTAGCTGTATGGGCTACTGAAGACCACCAATATGGTATATGAGATAATAAACCTACTCATGTATCGATGCAAGATCAATTTCAGAGGTCTTATTAATATGCATCTGCTTGTGTGCTGTCAATTCCACAGCAAACAGTTTAAAACAAATAAAAAGCAAAAGCACAGATTCTTGAGATCTGTCAATGAAGTGTACTTTTATTACCACTTATTATCAATGCTTTTCATGGCACTTATTATCAATGCCTTTTAAGTGGTATACATGACCCTCAAAGTAGTGCATTTGTTTTTTGCTAAAACTAAAATTAACCACATCTGAAATCTAACTGAGATGAACTGAATCCGTAATAGATGTATTTTTGTTTCTACAAGCAGAAATACAATATTTTGGCTTATTGTCCAAGCATTTACGCTGGCCTTTAGTTAGCTCATGTGTTTTTGAAGGAATAATGTTTATTATTAATGTAACAAAACTGAGAAACAAACAAAAACAATTATTGTTTGGTAAACTCTTTGAAAATATGGCCCAATGCCTCATAACTGTGGTTAATGTTGTTAATATGTGGCATGGTTAACTTTCAAAAATGAAAAATTTCTGTATTTAAATATTTACAACTTGATTGACAAATCCTTTGCAAGAACCCATACTGCTACACGGCCCATTTACACACAAGGTAGCAGGTTTCCATTCAAATGTAAACCATCATTAAACAGTTTACAGTAAAATCCACAGACTGTGCATTTATATAGAATTATGAACTGTAAATGAGGCCTTGTAATTAGAAACATGGTAGCTTTATTTGTTGGAGGAAAAATACTGCCTTTTATAGCCTACTCGTAAGACCACTGTAGGGTCTGGAACGAACCAGTGCAATACCTCGCCAGAACCACTAAATCCCACATCAAACACCTGTAAAAGGTCAAGTCAAAGCATGTCAATTATAAGAAACAGTGGAAACATTAGTACATATAAACAATTATACAATTGTATATTTACTGCATTTACTCCAATTACCATTTTAAAACTCTACTGACCTGATTTTCAAAACTTGTTTTAGAGCTTAGTGGAGATTTACTTCACCTATGTTACTGAGATTTGAAAATAAGGCCCTATGGGTTAAGACAATTCTAGTAGTTCTTATTGCTAGAACTCATGTTCTGTGTTACTGTGATTTGACAAGGAGTTCAGGAGCTGCTTTTCAGTACCAGTTGCCTGCCATAGACATGCGCAATGCAGGCTAGCTTAGCAAAAGTGTCTTTATATCAGTTAGCACCTGCATCATACAGAGCCTACCAGTGTAATGCCAGCAAAACTAAAGGAAACTTAGCTGATCACTAAAGAACATTTTGTGATCTCAAGGATCAAATAGGAATATACAGAGTTAGTAGTTCTTGGAGACAGGATGGCCCTCATCCATGAAGGACCTTAAGTTATCACAGCAACTTTAAAATCAATTCGGTAACTCACTGGTAACCTATGAAAGGGCATACACACTGGAGTAATATGTTGAGAAAGACGAGTTTGAGAAAGCAGTTTGGACAAGCTGAATCCTTCTAAGTTTAGTGACAGGTATACCAACAAACAAGGAACTGCAATAATCAACATGAGAGGTTATGAATGCATGTATTGGCATCTCTGTATCCCTCATATCCAGTAGAGACTTCAATTTGGCAACATTTATCAAATTATAGATTGCTACTCTGATAACAGAATTAAGATCAAAGGAAAGGAAAGCTCAGGGTCCATGATAACACCCAGGTTTTTCACTCTAGTAGAAGAGAAGATGGAATTGCCATCAAAAGTAATACTGATGGGATCACATTTTGCTAGCCCAGTTTAGAGCCAATTAACAGAACCTCAGTTTTCATCCGGGTTTATTTCCAACCAGTTTATAAGCATCCATGATCTGATCTCAGTTAAACACTTTGTAAGAGTATTTAGTGTCATGTCTGCCTGCGCTGGAAATGATGCATAGGTTGGTGTATCAACAGCATAAAAATGAAAGGCAAAATCGTATTTCCTAATAATGTCCTCAAGATGGCACTTGCTCTTACTTCTGTAAAGACTTTTGGCTGATCCAGCCTACGTTGCAGAATATTTATGGCAGGTAGAATTGAAGAGCAGCTTACAGACTCATTTGAAAGCACTTTTCACTTTTTCATTTAAAAAAAAATGTATTTGAAACAATTGCAACATGAACCACCCAGAATGATTGCAAACATCATAAAAAGGAAAGGGCAGTAAACTAGTTAAGAAGATGTCATTGATGTCATTGCCAAGGGCAGTAAACTAGTTAAGAAGATGTCATTGATGTAATTGCCAAGGGCAGTAAACTAGTTAAGAAGATGTCATTGATGTCATTGCCAAGGGCAGTAAACTAGTTAAGAAGATGTCATTGATGTCATTGCCAAGGGCAGTAAACTAGTTAAGAAGATGTCATTGATGTAATTGCCAAGGGCAGTAAACTAGTTAAGAAGATGTCATTGATGTAATTGCCAAGGGCAGTAAACTAGTTAAGAAGATGTCATTGATGTAATTGCCAAGGGCAGTAAACTAGTAAGAAGATGTCATTGATGTCATTGCCAAGGGCAGTAAACTAGTCAAGAAGATGTCATTGATGTAATTGCCAAGGGCAGTAAACTAGTTAAGAAGATGTCATTGATGTAATTGCCAAGGGCAGTAAACTAGTTAAGAAGATGTCATTGATGTAATTGCCAAGGGCAGTAAACTAGTTAAAAAGATGTAATTAGGCCAGTTTTCATATTGGTTTGTTTCACGTGAATGGACAATGCGTGTGAAACTTGGCAGGGAAAAATGAAAATGTCCCAAAATCGTAAAAAATGTCGCAAACAACGGTCTCAGTATTTTACCGTGAAAGTCTCAATTTCTTGTGAGATTCCAGGAAATGCTCTTCAAATCAGCAAAATCAGATCTTTAATAACCATTTACGTCACACACAATGACACGTAGATTCTTTCTCGTGAAACTGTTCTCTGCTCATGTAACAGTATTTTGGGGACGTTCACAGTTAACAGCACGAGAATCTAAGTGGGCTGTCAGCATGGCTAATTTAAATCTGACCCCCCTCCCCCTCTCCTTCATTTGCATAGCATTCAGGGAAAAATAGGCGTTCCAAAGGAAATGAGAGGCTTTACATGTAAACACAAAAAGGCACCATGTCCACGTTTATTTCATGAGAAATGTCTCGAGAAAAGTCAAACACTCATGTAACGTGGGCCTAGTTAAGAAGATGTCATTGATATAATTTACTTTATGCTGGATTGGCAGCTAGAATCCTCTCTGTTTTTGTGTAGAGCAACATTTCACTGCATGCATACCTGCCCCGGAGAGACAGCTGACATCCTCTCTTTATAAAACTACCGACAAAGGTCAACTGTTCTGTGTGGCGGTTCTTAATACAGCCCACCAAAATCTAACTTTGACCTAAATCAGATTTAGACCCAGGACTAAAAGACTTGTGCATTAACCCACAGGGCCACCTACCTTGTAAATATACTAAACATATTCAAGCAATATTTTACTTGGTAAAAACTTGATGGCGCTTACATTAATGAGAAATGTTTTGTACTGACTATTTGTCTCAAAACCAGATTGCTAATCCTAGTAGGATACTCACAGGCAATCCTGGATCTCCAGATCCTCCGTCCTTGCCATCCTTTCCAGGCAGGCCAGCAGGGCCGGGTGGTCCTGGGATAAGTCGCTCTGATGCACCGAGGGGGCCACTTGGTCCAGGAGGGCCTGGCTGTCCTGCAGGACCTGGGGGCCCAGGGGGACCCTATAAAGACAGTTACGGTCATTGCAGGGAGCACAATGATTTAAAAAAGGGGAAACAACTTAAATTACAAATAATTTCAATAAGTGTAAGTGCAAAGCATCAGAATGCTAGGACAGAAACCTGTGGCTTTGTAATAGGTCTGTTACAAAAGCAAACAGGGCCACCTAGTGGCCCGGTGATGTAATGGCTTTGTCTTTGAATGTGTTTCTTACAAAGGATAAAATGCCACTGTGTGGTCAAATGCTGTAATAGTTGTTTTTTCACATAATTATGACAGCAAAATGCTGTTGGCCAAAAAACTTTACTGGGAAGTCCAATTTGAATTAAGACCGGTAAAATGAAGACAGCTTTAACCACAATATTGTAAAGGAGCATTTCTGGTTGTAGCTACTTACTCTAATTAGTTCTGCATCACTGTCAAAGTCCCCAGAGCCTGACCCATAAGCATCACGCACATTCTGAAAAAGAATAGTATGTTGGTTTATGTTGACATGACGACATTACAAATCATTCAAAAATCTGTCAAGATCATTGTGCTCTTTTGTATATAAACATGTAACATACCGGGTATCGTGAGGGCCCAGGCGGGCCAGGGGGCCCAGGAGGTCCAGGGAGCCCAACCACAAGGTCACCCTGCAGCAATAAGAAACATTACTCATTTACAAGTGACGCTACTTTGCTAGGTAGGTTATGGAAATGTATTTAAATAACAGCAATTGTTGCATTAATCTGCAGTGAATGTGCAGTTATAGATACTCCACAGTAGTCTGTGGGTGAATTAAAGCAAACCCAGTTAAAGTGACTTGCCCAAGATCCCCTAGTCACTGTGTTAGTGCCTGATTTTGGATCCTAGCATGGGTGAAATTACACTTTTCCGATATGCATGTCATGATATCATATGTATCATTATACATAATATGGAGCTGGTACACTTTGCATTTAGTGTAAAAAGATCATGATCATTCATGTTTTTTTAAAGACAGCATTTAAATGAGATACAATAGGTCATGTAGAGGAAGTATCCCAATTGACTGATACATAATGAATCATCGTTACACCCCTAGATCTTGCTCCACAATCTTATAGCTTACAGTAGCTAGCATTCTTACCACTAGACTGCACTGCTTCCCTTACACCCTCTTGTGAACTAAGAGCAGCTCTGTTTAAAAAAGGTTACAGACATTTGAAGTTCCCATATTTAAATAATTGAGACTGTCAATGGTACTTAATTGACAGAGCGTGGTGGTTTAATGAAATTAACTACACTGTAAACGGAACCATTGATAACTCTGCTTCCAACAACCTGCATTTCTGGAGGAAAGACTATTTCAGTAGCCTGCTTTACCACCTACAGTAGTTCTCTGATTTCCACTTATTTTATTTCAAGGTTTACATACCTTTTCTCCCTTAATGCCATTATCTCCTGGCAATCCTGGAAAGCCCGGGGGTCCCCTTTCACCCTAAAAGTAAAAAGCACATTCATGATAACAAACAAGAATATATATAACAAGTGCTATATTTTGGATAAAATCCTAATATCAATCCTAACATATTGAAATAGTAGCTCAAATAATAACCAAGTAACCAGAACATATCATTTGAAATGGGAAAGACAAACATGCAAGAAACAACGACAAATGTAGCATTTGTAAAATCAACATGGTGAATTGTTTTGCCTGGTGCCATCATTATATGAAATGAATGGAAAAGAACAAAAATGGTAAAATCTGAAATAAATTCTGAATTAAATGTTGGAATACTAAATATCTCAAATATTAATGAGACGCTGGATTGACAACAGGTGTGCATTTAATTTGTTTCCCAGTGGGCAGCAGCATGGTTAATATGTAGGAGCATTTTAAACAGCTGAAAAAGATTTAAACCTAACATTAGTATTTTATTTTATTTGCAATAATGTGGTTGACAAAAAATGTTATTTTTAAATTTATGATACGGCCTAATTTCTTTTTTCCTTGGTCAGGCCCATACTCCTGGCTTCCATATGTGAATGTGTTCAAGTCAGCTGAGCTGCAGTTGGTAGCAACAACATCTACAAAAGTATGCTGGTGAACTAAATACATAAAAAAATAACAAAACAATGGCAAACCTTTTAAAAAAAATGTTCCACACAAACATACACTGGCCCCAGGCCTATTACATCCTAGTTGCTATTCTGTTTTAAATCGACTACAAACATTTGTCAGCATATTAAAGGTTTACAACTTGTATGCAATAGTATTACAACAGTTCATTGCTAAGATCTAACTGATAAGAACTTACCAGCAAGCCATCTTTACCTGTAGCACCCTACAATGCAAACAGTAATGTTCAGTAAATTAGTAATGGAACAGATTACATGGTACATAAGGGATAAATAGCAATGAGGTATATCCAATTGATCTAAACCAGCAGTTACAATATGAACCTCTAAATATTTTAACAGGCCTAAATAAGATAAAAAGATTAATATGAGCTATTGGATGTTATAATTGTTATAACTTTAGGTAATTTATTAATGATGAATACAGTATTGAGAACTTCCCCTGTTTAGGGCAACTGCACATACCCAGATACATGCTGAATCGGAAGGGCAGTCACTGAAACTATTTCCAGATGTATTTCTTAAGATCCATAGACATTACTAGTGTTGATAATTAAAGTTTGGAAAATAAACTATAATACAGCGAAACACTTGTTTTATAACTAGGGCTTCTGATTTTCGGTTTTAACCGATAAAACACCCCCGATACAAAAAAAATTAAATCGGTGGATAGCCAATAAACACCGGAAAACACCGGAAAAACTGTAGCAATGGTTAATCTATTCACGTTGACTTTAGCCTTTTCCCATTAAAAAAAATGAAACCTACTACAAAAATAATAATAAATGCATTTCCCTGTGCTGCTGGGCAATGCCCCGCCTTCCTGACTTGTATCTATCATTGATTCGTTCTGAATACTTTAAACCCGCCCCAACTATTGAGTGACAGCACATTCCTACATTTCTACTGGAGACTCCGCTTGCGAGATTACAATCAGGATGGAGGTTTGTTAGCAGGATTTCAAGCTGTATTACAGTTAAGATATGGAGGATTTAAAACAGAATGTGCCCGTGACCATAGGGATTTCATTGTGGAAGACAGCAAAGGAAAGAAGGTAAAGGAAAGAAGTACTGTCGAGTTACTATGCATATGTTGACACACAAAAAAACGCTCAAGCATTTTGGAAAGTAATCGAAAACACTAATTTCATACAGTATATCAAAAATGAAAGCCCTGTAAAAAAAGCGATTTACATAAAACTAGAAAATAGCTAAAAATAAGCACCGAAAAATACAATTAATAAAACCAGAAAAACAGAAGCCCTATTTATAATACAGCACAACAGCTTGTACAAACGCTTCATTTACACTTTGATAGTGCAGCTCTACCCCTGCACACAATTCAATTTACAGCTTGGGGGAAATTACACAATTAGTAGAAATGTAAACATCGATGGCAAAATGTGCTAGTCATGTAAGTCCTCAAATGGCATTTCAGCATTTGCATGATTTAAACATTCTGCTGTTCTCACTTGGCTTTCCAATTCTACACAGGTTATCGGTCAATTTTTTTAATAAATATGTGAATGATATATGTTGCATACCATTGATTAAGGTTGCGAATGGCAGGTGACACTCTGTAAAGTATTTTATAGCAGACCCAAATGTTAAATGTACATTCATATCTACTGCTGAACAAAACTGAGTAAAAAGAATAACAGTAAAATAAAAAGCACATACAGTTTCGCCATCTTTCCCGGGTGGTCCTGGTTGTCCTGGAGGCCCGGCGGGCCCAGCAGGTCCTGACAGAGGGGTCGACACTGTAAGTGGGCCAGGGGGACCTGGTTGCCCTGGGGGACCTCTGTCCCCTTTTTCACCTTTTGGACCAAACCCAGAAGAACCCTTAAAAATAATTACACTGTGATTAAGTATAGTAACAAGTAAAACTACTTACATTTAAGACAAATGCTGGAGCTCATTCTTTCATTACTGTAATGGTTGTTTAATTGTAGAAACTGCCATTAACAGCTGTGTCATGTGTTCTGCATAGCTCAGTTTAGTGAATTTATGTCACCCATTGTTTTAGAATTATTTGTTGCAGTATATATCAGATCTGTACATTTCCAACATGCAGATAAATGAAGAGTCAATAAAAGAAAATGCTTACACTTCCCACTCTTTCATTTTGAACAGCTTCTGAACCATATCCTCCGTCCCCTCTTTGGATTTGTTCATTTCTTAGACTAACTGATCCTGGATAGACAAGATACATTAACAAATTAATTTAAAAACATGCAAGACATTTAAGTTTAATAAATATACCATTTGAACATAGAAAATGATATAGCAACTGACAATTGATTTGAAAAGCTGTGACGTTTCTTTAAACAGTTATAATTTCCTTACAACGATGCAACAATACTATTATGCCACCTAGTGGTGCTGAATAAGTTCTGCATGTCAGTAATATAATAAACGTATCCCTCCACATCTGTAAAGGAGCTCTATCAGTATCATGAAAAATTAAATCACCATAACCTACATCCACAGCAAGTACATGTAAAAATGTCTCCATATCCTGATACTCTCCATAACTTGTTTTAAAAATGTTCTGCCAACACATTTACACTAGCACAGGCACTCGCCTCTCCAAAAATAAAATAATTGGTTCTGGGACACTCTTGGGTTCCCAGGAGATTCCAAGTCTGATTTTAGTTTGATTATTCTGTACATGTCCTTAGAAGTTTATTTCAAAAATCTGTTTAGTCCACAGTCAAAAGTGTAGTGCCACAAAGGCTTTCTTATTAAATAGAAATTGAAACCATTACATGGCACTGTTCTACACTGTGTACAACAGACACTATTGATAAAGTCTCCCGTCAGTCAGATGCTCTTGAGATTGTTCTTTTTTTTCGGAATCATTCTCTGGCACAAGTTCTGCCTCACATGTGTTGGCTTGCGATTTTCTTGGACTCCCTCAATTCACATTCCACCGGAGATTGCCTTAATTATGTAATTCTCCATGACTATTCCATGCCTTTTGCATATGGACCATCTGTATATCAGAGATGTATTCAATTGTACTGTGCATAACAATGTTTGGAAAGCTGTTAATCTCTGAATAATATGTAAATAGATACAGATTAGCAAAGAAAACACATTTGTTACAGCTGTCATCCAGCTTCCTCCTCATAGATCCAGAAGTCAAATAATGGCATTCAAACCCCTTATAAATATAATTGAGATTAATATCTGACTAGGTTTATGTTTTGCTAAGTGGTCACTTTAATGTAGTACGGATTTCGACACATTTCCAGTCAGTATTAAAAACAGCTGTAGTAAATTGTGGTGAAAGCACAGCAAACTACACAATAATGCCATTTAAATGCACTGTAAAAGTGTCTTGAATGTTAGTAGTTACTGTATCTGCACATACATGTCCCTGTATTTACATTGTTGCTTAAAGTGCAGCTAATCTAATTCATTTTCTTTTCCACTGGCACTGCAGTTTATATTTTTTCAAAGCGTTTATCAGAGCAATTCCTAATAACCTCAATGCAAACCTTCCCCCAGTTACACCTGTACATCATATTGACAGCACTGAACTAAAAATGAAGTACAGTAGAATTACCCCTTTCTTCATTAAATGTAATGTCCTCGCCGTGTTGCTCTAGAGGGATGGTTGAAGGTCGGTGCCCTGAGAAGTCGTCTGTTTCTTCACTGTATGGTGCTTCTGTTGGAGGAGCTTGCACTGGCCTGCCTAAGCTTTCACCAGGCTGTGAATATTACCGTACATAAAATCAATGAATAAAACAACCTGTGTAAACGTTTCCCCTAGTAAAAGCATAGCAAAGTGTAATAAAGCACAGTGAAAGTATGGCAAAGCATAAGTAAGCATTGTAAAGCATATTTAAAAACACGACAAACCAGGATAAACTATGGTAAATATAAGTATAACCACAGGAAAAGCATGGCAAAACTGAAAAAAATAAATATGCAAAGATATTGCGATAAACTTTTATAAATATTTTAAGAAATCTGTAAGATGCTGTTTCAAAACATATGATATAGTTATAAACAAATCAGCTTTAAATACCAAATCAATCATTAGCCTTTTTTATGTTTTTGTTGATTGACAAGAGGTTTCCAGGAAGTTAGAGGGTTCCATCCATCTGATGTTCCTAAGTTTCAGTCAACATGCACCTGCTCCATGACTTCAGACTGTTCTGTGACGGTGCTAGTGGAACTCCCAGAATGCTGAAAGACATGGATATACAAGAGGCCTACGCAGCAGCCTCATGTGCTCCTCAGATAGACACAAAAGTCTATCCTTTACCATAGTTTACCATGATTGACCTTGCTTGTTACCATGTTTACCATGCCTCTGTGTTTTACTATGATTTCATATGTCAGACCACACAATCCAACAGGGGAGTTCTAGGGGTTGGTGCTTCTAATAAATTGACACGTGCATGTGTGATTATGCTTTAAAAAAGATCATACTAAATACAGTAAGTGTTAAGCCCATAAAAGTGATAGGAAACACACCTTTCCTTTTAAACTAATGGGAGCACAGGAGGTATATACAGTACTGTGCAAAAGTTTTAGGCAGGTGTGAAAAAATGCTGTAAAGTAAGAATGCTTTCAAAAATAGACATGTTAATAGATTATATTTATCAATTAACTAAATGCAAAGTGAGTGAACAGATGAAAAATCTAAATCAAATCCATATTTGGTGTGACCACCCTTTGCCTTCAAAACAGCATCAAGCATCAATTCTTCTAGGTACACTTGCACACAGTTTTTGAAGGAACTCGGCAGGTAGGTTGGCCCAAACATCTTGGAGAACTAACCACAGTTCTTCTGTGGATTTAGGCAGCCTCAGTTGCTTCTCTCTCTTCATGTAATCCCAGACAGACTCGATGATGTTGAGATCAGGGCTCTGTGGGGCCATACCATCACTTCCAGGACTACTTGTTCTTCTTTATGCTGAAGATAGTTCTTAATGACTTTCGCTGTATGTTTTGGGTCATTGTCATGCTGCAGAATAAATTTGGGGCCAATCAGATGCCTCCCTGATGCTATTGCATGATGGATAAGTATCTGCCTGTACTTCTCAGCATTGAGGAGACCATTAATTCTGACCAAATCCCCAACTCCATTTGCAGAAATGCAGCCCCAAACTTGCAAGGAACCTCCACCATGCTTCACTGTTGCCTGCAGACACTCATTCGTGTACGCTCTCCAGCCCTTCGGCGAACAAACTGCCTTCTGCTACAGCCAAATATTTCAAATTTTGACTCATCAGTCCAGAGCACCTGCTGCCATTTTTCTGCACCCCAGTTCCTGTGTTTTCGCATAGTTGAGTCGCTTGGCCTTGTTTCCACGCCGGAGGTATGGCTTTTGGCCGCAAGTCTTCCATGAAGGCCACTTCTGACCAGACTTCTCTGGACAGTAGATGGGTGTACCAGGGTCCCACTGTTTTCTGCCAGTTCTGAGCTGATGGCACTGCTGGACGCCTTCCGATTGCGAAGGGAAGTAAGCATGATGTGTTTTCATCTGCTGCAGTAAGTTTCCTTGGCCGACCACTGCGTCTACGGTTCTCAACGTTGCCCGTTTCTTTGTGCTTCTTCAAAAGAGCTTGGACAGCACATCTGGAAACCCCTGTCTGCCTTGAAATTTCTGCCTGGGAGAGACCTTGCTGATGCAGTATAACTACCTTGTGTCTTGTTGCTGTGCTCAGTCTTGCCATGGTGTATGACTTTTGACAGTAAACTGTCTTCAGCAACCTCACCTTGTTAGCTGAGTTTGGCTGTTCCTCACCCAGTTTTATTCCTCCTACACAGCTGTTTCTGTTTCAGTTAATGATAGTGTTTCAACCTACATATTGAATTGATGATCATTAGCACCTGTTTGGTATAATTGTTTAATCATACACCTGACTATATGCCTACAAAATCCCTGACTTTGTGCAAGTGTACCTAGAAGAATTGATGCTGTTTTGAAGGCAAAGGGTTGTCACACCAAATATGGATTTGATTTAGATTTTTCTTCTGTTCACTCACTTTGCATTTAGTTAATTGATAAATATAATCTATTAACATGTCTATTTTTGAAAGCATTCTTACTTTACAGCATTTTTTCACACCTGCCTAAAACTTTTGCACAGTACTCTATTGTTTATGTTTCTAGCTGACTTTGTTAATAAACGTAATTATATTTCTTTTTTATTTCTATTTCTGTTTTTTTCTTTACTGTCTGTTAACTTGTTTTTTTATAAGAGCTCCTGTTTGCATTGGAATTGGGCAGATTTCCTTTCAGTGAAATCCACACCAATAGTTATTATGTAAGGTATTGCATGTTGTGCTGATGCTAGCAATTTATTGGAATCATTTTAATGTGGTTTAGCATAATACAATTTAGAACATGCTGCTGCTTCCAAGAAATGATTACAATGTCCCTTTGTTTCCGCCTAAAAGTGGGCTGTGGGAACTTGTTACAAAAATCCTGAATCTAACGCTTCTGCAAACAAGTAATGGGTAAAAAAAAAAAAGGTTGTGACTTTCTTTCGTAGTTGAGTCGAATGCAAATAAGTAGGCTACAATAAAGCATTTACAAGCTTCTCTGTTCAATTTTCTCAACCTTTAATTTATTAGACAACCCAGCAACCAAAATAAATGTTATCACAGAATAGTCTGATATTTAACTAGACCAAAATAGCAGGCAACGGAGGTCCTTTCAACACATAACATGCCTGATTTCCTTTCCTATACAGTACCTGGAGAGATGCTATTCATACAGTGATATAGACATACTCAGGTAACCTGTTAAAATGTAATGGTTATTTGCTTTCTACTTACTAGGGATGGATTATATTCAACTTGTTCAACACGCTTTTGGGCTTCGTCCACAGTGTCCTGTTCTTCATGGGTACCGTCCCCACTTCCTGCTCCAGATGCCTAAATTGAAACACAGCCCATTTCTTTTCATTTACTACCGATACATACTGTAGCCTTTTTTTTAAACTAACCATGATGACCAATTATTATTTTAAAAAATAAAAATAAAAGATTATACAGTACATACACATAGTGAGAAAACAATGTGTTATTACTGTACAACCAGTCTTTTTTTATGCACTGCAGAGATATTTTGGCATGACACTACAGTATACAGTATGGTATTGTACGCCCCATCCCTATAGACTGAACAAGACAGAAACACACATGCTGATCTTAATTGTATTTTTTTTTTGTCTTGGTTAATGGCATAGTGGACAATTATGAGTTTTGTCTGGCTGGGTTTACAATATACTGTTTACTTAAATATGCCATTCTCTTTCTAGAGCACATCCCAACACGCAGTGCACTGCATATGCTTTAGATTAAGCAGTACTACGTAGATGCTAATTGTTCCAGCTCTGTCCCTCACTTGAGGGGGAATCGTAAAAACTTTTATTAGAAGCAGCATCCAGGGTTTGCCAGGGCTGACATGACTTCATTCAATTTGACAAACACTGAACTTATAATAAAGGTGATGAATTTATTTGGTCTTGCCGCTTAACTGCAATTTGCACCACTACATTATGAAAGGAACTGTTGGGAAAACTAGTAGCAAACATAATAAACTTTTAAATTAACAATGACATTTTACAGTGACATAAAACGGTTCAAATGAATGACTGAAAATGTTAAAATAAAATGAACATCAATATTTTCTTTGCTACAAAATCCAGTTCCTCTAAAGATCTGTAAAAGGGATGAAGTTGGCAATACAAATGCAATACAAGTTAATAAAGTGAATCAACTTACCACTAGAGGGAGCAGTGGTTCATTGTGAGAGGACAATGAAAATAATCACAGGCTCTCCAGAACAGCCCATTTATTTGTATAAAAACAGACAGGAGTTACAGTCAACCCTCTTTATATCACCTGGTAAGGGCCATGGGCAAAAACTGGCAATAAGCAAGGGGGCGTTATAGGGCGGGTACAAAAAAAAAAACTTCTATGTTTGCAATAAATTCAAACGTTTTATTTTTTTAGTTATACAATTATAGTATCTCCAGGCCATTTTAATAAAACATTTATCTTTTTTAAAACTACAGTACTAGTTCTTAACACAACAGTAGGTCTACTAGTGACGTTTCATCATCTTTTCCCATCTGTATGAAACATACATGGTTACTTCCAAGGAAGAGTTTATACTTAAAAAAATAATAATAAAAAAACACTCATTTAGTTTCAAATCACCCAACAACAATTCCATAAAAACAAAAGAAAGGTACCATTTATTTTTTTACTGTACTGTCATTTGAACTTACTGTTTGTGGCACTGTAAGCCTGCCGAATCCACCATTGAACGATGCCATCTATTTATTTCACAAAGCAATTTAAGCTCAACAGCATTCTTTTTTATGCAGTTAAAAAAAAAACATTGACTATATACAGGCATACACATAAACGTAAAAGTAAAAAAAAAACTATTCTGCTGTTTACAAAACTGATGCTTTAGTTTAAGTCAGACTTCATGTTTGTAAAACTTGCACGTAAACAAACAAACCTCTTAACGTACTTTTTTTTGTTTTTTTTAACATTTATTGTGGTTTATAAATGTCACTTATTTTAGACTGTGTCAAGCCTTTTTCAGGTTAAACAAATTAACCAGTTCTATCAAGGTAAGCCATTTGTTTTTATCCATTAGAATGCCTCCAGTTGTCCTTCGATTAACAGTATATGCCTCACTTAGGCAAGAAAACATTTGCAATGTCTTGTTGACTTGCTTTATTATTTTCAGATGCATACATTTTTTTCTTTTGCTCTGGTGTTAAATGTCGGGTTGACTGATCATTTTGTACTTTCTGTTTTGCTTTGGGAGCGGGAGTGTTGATGACATTGGTATGAACGTTCAGTTAACAACGAATTAGGAAAGCGAGTCAAAGGTTAACTGCATAACATTGTTGTTTTAATTGACCATGGTTATTTCACTGGCGCTACAATGAGGGAAACTACAATGCTTACAATTTACGTTTGATTGGCTTGGGAAGTTGGTGGGTGGCGATCTAACGGGTACAAATTGCACTGTTTTATATTGATGACATTTGTTCAGAGAGAATAGCTGGCAGTATGCGAGGGGGGCGTTATAATGGGGGGCGGTATAACGCGGGACAATGGACTTTTATTTTAGTAAATCTTTACTTACATAAGGGTCGTCATCTTCACATTGCTCTTCTGCAGCTCTTGGATCAGGTTTTATTAACAGCTGCTGTATTGACCCCTAAAAAGAAACAAAATGACAATGTTTAGTTTTACTGACAAGAACTACAGTGCATACCCATTACAGAAATAGACCTTACTGCACACCCCTTTTCCATTACTGTTACACAGTGATATGCCATGAAGAACCATTAGCATTCCCATTGCTCTGCCTTCTCTGTGCAATATAAAAGTCAAACAAAATGAGCTATCACCTTATAGAATTAACAAATGTTTTCGAATGAAACCTGCTCAATAATGTTACGTTAAATATTGAATGACATACCTTTTGCGATGTCATTTTGTAGTTTCTTCGATTGCCTGATATTAAATAAAAGATCTAAATTATGTTCATATAGTTTTTGTTTTAATTATGTCTCAATCCTAAAACTCTAGGTGATGCTAAATTTTGGCCATAGCTGTATTTGTCAATAGAGTTTAACCTGAATGTATTTTATGGATATGTCCCTAGCCTCTAATCAGCTCATTTCTATGTGACTGTGAAAGCTTGGTCTTGCAGAACACTGGTGAGCTCGTAACATCTTAACAGCCCTTTTCAACCACAACTTTTCAGCTCTTGGCACATATACAGAAAATGGGTTAAGGTGCCCCAGCTGCCTGCTGCTTGATTTGCTTGTCCAGCACTGCTTGGCAGCATGGCAGCCCAACATTTTTCATGCCAAGTAACAAGGCTTACACTTCTGGCAGTTCCCTTACATATCCTACTGAGTGGCAACCATGAAATGTGTCCACATTTCTTTGTGTATAAAACTTTGGTCAAAGAAAAACCTCTAGTGGAAAAATGCTGCGCCATTTATATAATGTAGCCTCCATACAGCTCCAAGTTTTGACATACTGTAATAATGAAATTTACAGACCTGCAGTTGCGGGTAAAGATCATTAGGAAGTCCTCATAGACTTTGATTTAGGCAATGAAATAGGTGATTAATATACTAGAACTTAATTCTGTATTCATAGAAAAATGATGCTGCCAGAAACTGAAGATGAAATGTCTGAAAACGTTGGGAGACAACAAATCCGATCAGAACCAAGCCTGTTACATAGACATCATAGAGTTGCATTCCAAACACTGTACGGTTGGCTAGAGATTAACAAAAAAATAGATATTAAATCAAGAGGCTGTTCTAACCAAGACAGCGAACTAAAGTCCTTAAAACACCAGACATCTTTTAGGCACACGTTGCTGCTAGAAAAGAGAGGCTCCCCCACAACATACTGAGGGTAGTGAAACTTCACCTCAGTGTCACTGTGACAGAAATACAATGATTCTTGGTTGTAAATCTCCCTCCCGACCTGTGAGGGCACTAAGCAGCCAGAACAGAGTTCCTTGGACGGGCTGGTCTGACAGTTCTTTCCAGGGTTCAAGGGAAGTCGGCCAGCCTGGAAGGGGGAAAACGACGTGGCAGTCGCAGATTGGAGAGGCGATTGCACTCGTTTACCAAGGGGTCATGTGTGACAGCATAAAAGGGGACGGAGAATCGTAATATGTTCATTCGCATTGGTTTGTTTTGAATAGAACCGAGAAGGACTGTGAGAGACCCTGTGAGAAACAGTATTGTGAGTGTTGTGTTTTGTTTGTTTGTAATTGTGTTTGTTTGTTAAATTACTAGACGGCTAAACACGTTTCCGGAGCTGTCGCAGAGGGCAAGCACTAAGCCAGAACATCTCTTCACAACTAAATAAACTTGCATCACCCACCACGAGCACTACTGCACACACAAAGGACTGGTGACCGCGTTAGTATTATTGTGGGGCGGATAAACCCGTTATTGTCTACCCCGTGCAGTACACATTGTTGTGTATTGCCGGGGGATTATTTTTTCGGTCACCAGACCTGGATAAAAAAGAAATAAAGTCCTTTCCAAACAGGATAACAAATCTCTGTCTGTTTCTTTACCGCACTGCATCACCCCTGCACCTGCATCCACTTTGCCACAGTCACTCACTGTAATTGTTTGTGAATGAAGAAAAACTAGAAATGGAAGTTTCTGAGAATAAAAACAAAGCACCAGCTGTAGCACATCATAAGGGATATGTCATATCAGATTGAATGGTTTGCTAAAAAACGTGGCACTGAAACACTTAATTTTCACTGGACACCACCTGTAATGAAACTTTATTGAGAGAATCAAGGACTAGAACGGTGTACTAGCTACAAAGACCCTATGTCAAAGCATGTGTCTGTACCACTCATATCGCCAGAAGTTAGCAATGTGGCAGTGAAAAAAAACATGTGACCCCAATATGTCATCCATCTTAGGTCACAAGTCAAAGTGAAAGGTGCCATTATTTTCCAGAGGAGTTTCCATAACACTGAACATTTGAAGTTGTCATTTAAATAGTTCATGAGATATTAGCAGTAATAGGTGCGGTGGCATTGGGCTTAATAATGTTTTAAAGCCATGTTTGCTCTTCTAGGATACTGTATCTGATTCGAAACTGCTGCACTGTCAGCACTTACTAAAACTAATAACATCATAAAATACTGTCTTATTGGTTTGTTCATTTGAGAAATGTCATGCAGCTCATTTGCTGAATAGTTACGAAACAGCTATTGTTTATTTAATACTATAGAAACAAGAAAAAATAATGAAACTATTACAGCAAATTGGCTGGACACGTAAAACATGTTCTTTTCAAGTATTTTAATATGCCAGCTTTGGAATGCATCCATTGTTTTAACAACCTGCCATAAAATGCTTAGCTTTTTCTTTGGCTAATTAGAACGTGCTGCATTAAACAATCACCATAGATTAAAAAATCTAACTTCATATTCTGAAGTTCTGTCAAAACCTATTCTTGAATATACTGAGTTTTCATCATAATTGTATGCAATTTACAGCTTTAAGCTATCGGTAAGTGATTTTGAGAGAATCTCTTACAGCTAATTCTACAGAAGTGGCTTTGACTAGTTTCTTGAATGTTATTATTGCTGTTTTGTTATGCTGTATGAATAAATCATTATTGTTTAATTCTACTAATTCTACAGAAGTGGCTTTGACTAGTTTCTTGAATGTTATTATTGCTGTTTTGTTATGCTGTATGAATAAATCATTATTGTTTAAACAAACTGAACAGTCTCAATTGCAAGCTTGCTTATATCAACATCAGGCCAGAACTTGAATCAAGGCGAAATTAGTAGCCTACTGTTTGTTGTAGCATGTAAATGCTGATGCTTTTTTCAGTGGGTGCCACAAAGGATTGATATACTGTAATGAAATTCCTTAATAATTAGAATTTATTTAGAATATATATATATATATATATATATATATATATATATATATATATATATATATATATATATATATATATATACACACACATTTAGCTATATATACATGCTCCTTTATATTGCTTGTTTTTTGTGTAAAAATAGAAAAATACAAATTTGATAAAAGCTACAGACCTATAGCTGAGGTTCTAGAATTAGTGCAGTAGAAATACAGACACTCCCCAGGTTATGCAAGACCCGACTTACGCAAATTCGACCTTACGTAAAAAGTTCCATAAGGCATAAATAAAATTTTCTAGTTGCGGAAAATATTGCTTAGCGTACGGAAATACAAAGTAGTGCGGTGTGCGGAGGAATACAGCAGTAGCATCTCCTACAAGGGAAGGCTTTGCGCTCTCACAGCCTCTCAGTCTCGTGTTCTTATTGTTTCCGATCGGATACTCGCGGCATCGTGTTATTTCAGTGATATTGTATTTCTGTTATTTCAGCCTATTATTTCATTCAAATCATGACTGGAAAGTGATCAAGTGATAGGGTTAAGGTAAATGCAATGTTTTTGTTGTAATTGTTTGTTTTTTATGCTTGCAATGACATTTTTTTCATGTTTTCATTTCCTTTTTTCATGTTGTATAAACATACATACTGTACTGTACTGTACTGTACACACATACATTTACATAGCCACACATACAAAAAAATACATATACTCCACGGGGCAGCAGTGTGGAGTAGTGGTTAGGGCTCTGGACTCTTGACTGGAGGGTTGTGGGTTCAATCCCAGGTGGGGGACACTGCTGCTGTACCCTTGCGCAAGGTACCTTACCTAGATTCCTCAAGTAAAAACCCAACTGTATGAATGGGTAATTGTATGGAAAAATAATGTGATATCTTGTAACAATTGTAAGTCGCCCTGGATAAGGGCGTCTGCTAAGAAATAAATATATATATATATATATATATATATATATATATATATATATATATATATATATATATATATATATATATATATACGTACTGTACAGTATATATACCTTTCCGACTTATGTAAAATTCGGGTTACACAAGGCTTTCCGAGCGGAACGAATCCGTAAGTCGGGGAGCGACTGTAACTATAAAGTTATTTTAACATCTTTTTGACAAAAACAAACAAAAAATTTATATTTTATATATATATATATATATATATATATATATATATATATATATACACATACATTTGGAAACAGTTATTAGTATACTCACAACAAACTTTTCTAATCCTGTTCCTCCTGCATTTCCAACAAAGATTCCTGAGCTTGATTCGAACTTCAGTGGGCGAGGCAGCTGGAACGTTGTCGGTGGTATTCCTCACAGTCCATATACAGAGTAATCTCATTGTCTTGCACACCCAGTGTAAAACGATTCCATTTATTTGTCATCCCAGCCACCTTGAAAGAAGCCACCTGCTGAGACCTTGAAGAACCCGGCTCTGTGTAATACATTATAATCCTCTGGGTGTCATCCTCAACCGGCGTCAATGCAAGTCCTAGGTAAATGACTTTCTGGAAGGCATCTGTAATGGCGAAGAGCACGCCACCTCGGTTAGTGGTTGGTTTTATGGTTATTATGACAGCGAAATCCCTGTAGAAAGGCTCAGTTATCAGTGTTTTAGTCAGTCGGCCTATGTTAGCATCTGGTCCAAAACTGTAGGCTGGGAACCCTTCAAATCCAGTGATAAAGGAAACCGATGGAGGAAGTGGGACTCCTATTAGCTCTGTGAGATCAAGAAGCCCCTTGGAGCCTCGCTCTGTAAAAACAACAACAAAAAAAGTTTTCTACATGCTCAGATAGCATTTCATCAGGAAAACTACAGAAATGGTACTGTACATTGTAAAGCTAATGTCTACTAAATATAATGGGAATAACAACTAATCTGCCATTTGGAGAATTTTGGATTCGATATATGGTTACACCGCGGGTAATGTTGATTGTTTCTGTACCTGAATTATGTGCTCTCATTGGTTTTGCAATACCACATCTGCATAACACTATGGTTTTCCTGTTTGCACTGCCATGGTTTTGGCATCAACTTCCCTCTTATCCTGTGGTTGCATTTTGCATATATTGTATGAACATAGTATTCTTCAAGGTCCAAAACTAATGATCTATCATGTATACAGCATTTATAAGGGAAACTACCAAACAAGTCTTCCTTGGCTTTTTCTGTACAAAATGGGATGAGGAGCATGTTCAAATACTGTATTTGCCATTATGAGCTAGACAATGACCGCAGTACACTTCTTGTGTTTGATTAGCTAACCATCTGAAAGTAGATCCTAAAAGAACACATGAAAGTGAAGAGGCCCCCTCAGACATCATTAATCACGTTGCTGTTTGTCAAAAGACAGGCTGCTCCCAGGACACAATTTGCTGTGTGACAGCAGCACAATGAATAACAAGCTCTAGATTCAGTCACAGTGCATTCTTGCTTCCCCTGCTCTTATTGGAATAGACTGGGTGCATTTCAAAAGACAAGAGAGAGCTGTGCTAACCTTCACACTGCCCAGAAGCCCCTTCAGAGGAACCTTATTAGGACCAATTTGTGTTCTGTTTTATAAAAACAAACAACTTTTCTGTAGGTGCTGGTATGGGATCAGGATATAGTGTATGCTCCTTGCTAGTTTAATAACATTAACTTTTGCAGAAAAGATGGAAGTGCACTTGGGTTGGGTTGCCCGAATTGTGCGTACTATATATCCTCTGACCCCACAGAGACCATATAGTATTTTGAGTCAGAAACACTAAGCATTCTTTCACTGAAGCAGGTTGAAACAATATGAACCAATATCAAACTAGAAAAGAAACACTGCATAGTTTTATATTGCGCTTTAAGTTTTTGGTGCTGAACCACATAGCTAAAAAATTTGGAAATGTCCACAGCCAAAGGCCCCTCTGCCTTCTTAGCATACACTGTCAATGGCAACAAGAATCAACCGACAACACTGCGTTTGCTAGCTTAGGTACTGATTAAGTTCTGCTGGCGACACAGCAAAACTAGATTATTTGTCCTTTCTAAGCTAATTTTATACATGCCTGTCTCTTTGTTCCGTTGGTTTTACTAGATTAGGCAACAGATTCCAATCTTTCAATCTCTGGTACTGTTCATATTATAAATTCTTAGAGTGGTGTGCACATGTACAACTGCTGCCAGCTAGAATGCAAGAAGGACAGCACTGCCGTTCATCAATTCATATTGTGGAAGTAACTGCTTCTAGTGTAATCAGGTTTAGAATTCATAACTCCATTGCTTATTAGAAAACATCAAACATGTAGCTTCACAGACAGTTAAACTTTCAGTCAGACTGCATCTGTCGTGTTAAACACGGATCAGCTTGGGATTCTAAAACACTCTTCATGCTGAGATCTCATTTGCTGGTATTACCTCGACCCCCTGGTTAGGCCATCTACTAATCCTATTACCAGTACACTCAAACATCATGTGATACAGCTTTTCCTTTAATATAAGTTGTTGGGGCCATTAGTTTGATGAATTGTGAATAAATTATACTGCATTCAGAAGTTTCAAACAATTAAATAAAAAATAATTAAAACGCCAAGAACAATATATACTTATTTGCCAGGCTTATGAACATACTATATTTGACCCCGAAGAAAACTGCTGAGGGATTATTAAAAATTGTCCACAGAACCAATAAGGGAGGGATAATTTAAAAAAAAAAAGGAAACTTATTTTTACTTTTATACATGTAGGTCGAGCACAAGAATGAGGGTTACTTAGCTTGAGAGTTCCACCCCAGTCAATGAGGGTTACTTAGTTTCAGATTTCCACCCTAGACCATTGAAATATCCTTCAGAAAGTCATCCTGCCTGCCTGTGGTGTTGGTGCTCGAATGGCTAGTGTATCTGTATCTGTTTTTTATGGCCTCTAACTGAGCTTCCATACCATATTCATTTTCTATTATCTAAAACTTCAGTTTCTTTTCAAATGAAATGGAGGGATTGCACAACAACCCTAACTGTTTTCAACAGCTTCATTTTAAAGGTGCATACTGAAGTGTGGTTCGGTTCGCTTGGATTAATATGTGAAACCTCTGAGAACCACGTAATTGCACCAGGATGCGCATCAAATCAAGTGAACCGAGATCACTTGAAATGGTCGTCTTGGTTCGCTTTGAAGTGGACTCAGTATGCTTGCCACTGCTCCTTTTCAACTTTTTGCAATATGAAACCAAACGCACTCCAGTTCACTTGGAAACAAACTGCTCCAAACAGCGAAGCAGCTACTTCAGCAAGCACCAAGGAAAGTGACTCGCCACTGTCACACATACACAACGCAGGGCTTGTCAACAACATGTCTTCACAAGGAATGATTGGGGTACTGCCGAAACTGAGGCACATTACATAGTTTTACAATAACTGATGTCAAAAACTACACACACACACACACAATACAATGACATGAAGCAGGTTGACCCAATATCAAACTAGAAAAGAAACACTGCATAGTTTTTCAAGATGAAGAACTACAAACAGTAATTGGAAGTGGTCATGGTATTTCAGCTAAATCTATATTGCGCTTTAAGTTTTAGGTGCTGAACCACATAGCTAAAAAATTTGGAAATGTCCACAGCCAAAGGACCCTCTGCCTTCTTAGCATACACTGTCAATGGCAACAAGAATCAACCGACAACACTGCGTTTGCTAGCTTAGGTACTGATTAAGTTCTGCTGGCGACACAGCAAAACTAGATTATTTGTCCTTTCTAAGCTAATTTTATACATGCCTGTCTCTTTGTTCTGTTGGTTTTACTAGATTAGGCAACAGATTCCAATCTTTCAATCTCTGGTAATGTTCATATTATAAATTCTTAGAGTGGTGTGCACATGTACAACTGCTGCCAGCTAGAATGCAAGTAGGACAACACTGCCGTTCATCAGTTCATATTGTGGAAGTAACTGCTTCTAGTGTAATCAGGTTTAGAATTCATAACTCCATTGCTTATTAGAAAACATCAAACATATACACACCAGACAAGAACACCATAATGTCACAACAACAATACTAAGGAGCTGGTTTTCTAACTGGCACAACCTGAGGCTATTCAGTGACGCTAATACAAGTGTTTGAGATTTACTATTGCAGCATGCATGCTCTTTAAGCATAATAGCAAAACTGTCATGAGGCAAAGAAAACTTATAGGAAAAATTAAATGACAATTGAATAATTATTTAGCACTTGTATTGCGTCTGGACTTGCAGGGAAAACATTGTGCCAAGACAAAAGGAACATTTGCGCATCTTCACCTGAATTTAGTAAACCAGCTCCTACGTTGTAGCTGTATCCCACCGCACTGTCACGCGTACAACATTCACAATAAGCTATTATTATTGTCATTATTATTATCAATAACAGCTAAATTGCAGTTTGTTGAATGTACAATACGTCAATCTTTTTCATAATCACTTTGTAAGGGATGATTGTCTCCGGTAGAAAGACACCGTGGTCAATAAGGCATGTTGGCTTCACTTGAAATGTCTTCTAAACACCAGATGTCGTTCTGGATTTCCTCCTTTTCACAGCAAATGCATGACGCTCTTTTGACACGTTCCATTTCTTCAGAAATGATTTGATGCAAGTGTTACCGTAAAAGTCTGAATATTGGAAAATCTTTAGATTTACTGGTAAATGTCGACATTTACCAAGCAAAACGGTAAATGTCTGAAATAAAAAGTTATTTACCGGTAATGTGCCTTTGTCTAATGACCGAATGTCTTGCTTTTGCGCATTGTAAGGCCACAGTCCTATGTAACTCTAAGTGCCACAAGAGTACCATACTGCAATAAGTAAGTAAATATATCTATTCAGTGCCTGTATTTGTCAAGTTTTGTGTCATAACTAAAGTATGATTTTCTTTTGAAAAAATGAAGGTCCTAAATGATTTAATTTACCAGAATGTTATTTTTCATCAAACTACTACATATTTGGAGTACAATATCCTTCAACACCATTGTGAATTGTTTTATACGCAAATTTACCAGAATGTTGGTTGTTCTACATAAGTGGATCACAATATTGTTCCGTACCATGCTGAATTGCTTAATTGTGCATTACTGCAAGCTCATTAATTATTATTTTGTTAATGGAAAATGTGTATGCAGAAATAAATATATTGTTCAACATTAATGATTATTTTGTTAATTGACCATTTATATTCAGGAATAAATACATTCTTTGATGATATACCTGTATTTACCAATACGCTTCAGAAAATCGATTAATCAGTAAATGTCTGAAATGCAATCTATTTCTTCATAATTTTGGACATTTACCAATAAACTTTGGTAAATCATAAGATTAACCGGTAAATGTCTGAAAAGCTATTTATTTCTCAATAATACCTGACATTTATTACCTTATATAGTAAATGTTGACATTTCCCGGTAAAATGTTACATTGACCAGATTCTGAATTTTACCCTAAAATAAGCACGAAATAAACCAAAAGAGCACGGACAACAGCACAGCACGTAAAATATTTTCCATAAGTTTCTCCAGACAGAACTTCCACTCTAGTAATCAGCAAGAGAGCCGAGTGTGTTTGGAAAAGTGCAATGTGAAAACAATAGAACTCTAGTCTGGATGAAGCTGCAAGTGAACCAAACAAACACATTTGAATTCGAATCACTTGCAAGTGAACTAGGTGGGAAAGTGCCCTGAAAAAGCTTTAACTCACATTGTATTTTAAACGTTGGTGCTATGAACACCCCAAGGTATCTTCAGGAACAGTAAATAAAGGTTTCAGAAATATTTATTTAACAAAACTGGCTTTTGAAAAGCAGTGATGTGAATGTGACCTACTGTACAGTCCAGTATGCATTTGACTCACACAAATCTGTTATTTGAAAGACATAAGCAACTTACCAAACTTTATCCTTTTTAAAAGACGTTTAACATTCTTTGATTTATTAGCTGCAAACTTTGTTTCTACAGAAACAGGAGACACTTCCTTTTGGATTGTTAACTGAGACGAAAGTCTCCTTGTTCCAGTCATGCCACCAGATATGTCGTCTTCCGTTCTGGTGGTTACCATGTCAATAATATCTGGAGGGGCAGATGTTGTTTCAGGTGTGCCCCAATACCGAGACCACCACCACTGTCCACACACTGGACTAACTAGAATCAGCAAGGTATACAAGCAAAAAATCCTTTGTTCCATCTTATGTTTAGGACTACAGTAACAAGTTCATGCAACAACAAAATACTGTAATTTAATCAAAAAGCCTGTTTTCTTCTTATGCTCCTTCTTCTTAAGTGTTTCACCGTCGTCTGTGGTAATATTCTTTCTTTGACAGACGTTAAGTTGAACTGTATTGCCAGATTTTCAGCATCATGCAGATTTAGGCATTTAAAAGGGCAGCTAAATAGCTGTCTCACATCACAAGAATTTCCAGTGAAATGGTTTTGTTAAGTAAATGTGCCGTTAACTGCTAGCCCCTTTATGATGGAAATTAAAGGCAGCTTAGGCACCATCAGAAGGAGTTGCCTTGTTTGGACCAACCACAAAATTTGCTCACGAAAAAGGCTGTCTCAAGAAACTAAAAGAAAGTATAACAATACAAACTTCTGACGTGACTTTCCCCTCCTCAATAGAGATATATTATGTGCACAAAAAATAGCTTGTTTACAAGTAAGTGAGACTTTTCATTTGCATATTTTGGATTTCCACTAGATAGGATTTCCACTAGATAGGATTTCCACAAATGATTTCATAGTAAAGCAAAGCAATTGGTCACAGTCATTTAACTGACACTACAAGCCTTGGATTGGTTCCTATTTGTAGCTTTTACTTTAGGCCTGCAGTGCATAAACCAGCCATATTGAAACCCTTTTGGAATATCAATCTGTTTTATTTTCAACAGAGCCCCACACCTTTATGAAGGATATTTACTAACAAAGGTTTAAAAGAAAATAATTATTTTTGGAGTGATCATTAGCATGCACAAAATGTCCACAATGGCAGCCAGGCAACCGTATTGTATAGGAAGTTAAGGATACTCAAGAAATTCCCAAGAGAAATAAGTAAGTTCAAAATTATCAATTAATTTTGCAACATACACTGAGACATGAACAGTACTTATGGGGAATGATTTGACTTGAGGTAGAATTTAAAACAGTAAATATGCACATCATTGCAATAACTGTTGATATAAATTATCAGTTGCTAATGGAAATGTCAGAATTTTAACAGAACATGCTGTGTAACTTGGCTGCTCCCTGCTATAATACCAAAGCCAAAAAAGGTCTACAGATACTTTGGTAACACTTTAAAACAATGCCCTTCATATTCATTTCTGTAGAATTGTAGTACTCCATGGGATCAGAATCTGAATAGCAAATGTTTGTTGTTAATTTGTAATGTTTTGTAGTCCTGAAGATAATTTAACAACAGCAGCTACAGTAATGGATTGGAATTTGCAGCCATTATTTTAAAGTGCAACCGATAACTCTTAATCACTTTGATAAAATCCTCAGAATTTGAATGTGTGATCATCTCTTAATTGCCCTCTTTTCACAAGTTATCATTCTTAGAATATTATAGTTTAGGTGGTGAGTAAAGAAAGGTGATTTTTGATAGCCACAAAAAGGAATGTGCTTTAGTTAGTGTGACATTTACAAACTGAATATCAAGATTATTTCAGTTTTTAAAAAAGGTAGACGCTACAGTTTAAGCCTTCAGTGTCATGGAATGGCAGCTTCTCTAGCAACACTCTGCAATCCATAATGATATGTCACGGACAGCCAGACTTGAGGGAGGGTGTGTCTGACATTTGGATTTACAGTATTTACAGCTCCCACAATGTGAAAACCTGGGCTTCAGCAATATATTAGTAATTATGTCAATCATTCACTACTCTTTCTACATAAAGAAAACATCTTTCAGAAGGCAGACAGTGTGCAAAGACATTACTACTGACCAATCTGCAATTTTTGTGGGCTTGTAATAGAATACTCGTTTGAGTGACTTGTGACTGGAGTGTGCTAATTAAAAAAAAACAACTCTACAGTGTTGTAAGACTATTTTTGTTGTATTGGACCAATACATTTTAAAGTTAGGTTAACATTTATATTTACAAAATGAATAATTAGTGTAAAATATAAAACATTAATAATACAGCAACAGTATTACGATTAATAAAATAATTATAATAAATAAATACTTACTGTTAAAAGTCTAATAAGTTAACTTTAAGCTTGGTCTTTAAGACTTTTTAAGACCAATCTTTAGAAAATTTAAGACCAATTTTCACAGCAAATATACCAAATACCACCTAACAATTATTTATTCAAGTTGTACAAATTGTAAAAGAATCAAACCTTTTGATGCTTGTACGATACGTACAGTACCAATGCAGTGATGATAATAGTTGATGACAAGGGAGTTATTGTTCAATCTTTCTTTAATCAACAGAGCAGCAGTTAATTCCAGCTGATCAACAAACATAACAAATGATATATTTGTGACATTTTAAATTAAATTAAGAGCTGTCAAAGCTGAAAAAGACAGGAAATTCTAAAAAAAAAATAAACACCACCACTGCACTCTCACTTGACCCATGTTCTGATAGGCTTTCCAGCACACACTGCTTAGCTAACGTTGTTTTCCAGTAGAATGCTGTCTTTCACCAACATTCCACATAGTTTAGTATGTGTTTTTATATATCCCTGAATAACTAAAAAACTACAAATGATACAACAAAAGCAAGCGATGAAATGTTTGGTTGTAAATGGACGTGTTTTATTATCCGTTTTATTAAAAAATGAGTAAACAAATCGGACAATATAGGTAAATGTGAAATAAAATAAACAAGTAATTTCTTAATGACTAAATACTATCAATACGTTTATGTTTGAAACAATCTCAAAAACAAAAATCATTACCAACCCTAAATCCAATACAAATACATTTTCAAGGATGGGAGGACAAACTAAGTGACATTTTGTGAGAAATAAATATACAGGGAAAATTAAAATGATGCACAGCTTGGGCGATTTTATTTTCTTCAACGAAAATCATTTTCAACATTTTCACCAGACTTTTTCTGAACTGTTTTGTTGTTTTATGGCAATTGTATTTGTAAAAAGTTATCACAGAAAAAGGCAGTACAGCCCATGTCTCTCTGAGTCTGAGGAGGGAGGAGGTTATGTACCTGTAAAGTTTCCCACGACACTCTTCTGACAAGCTGCTTTCACACACAGTCATTGAAAACTTACCACGTTATTTTCTTGATCGGTTATCCAGCAATACTATCTTATTGACAGTTGTTTATAAAAAATCATTTTATATTTAATTAAATATATGTAACTAACCTCAATTCTTAACGACAGAGAGATACTAACGGACTGCACAAAAAACCAGTCATATACCTTCACAGAGGAAGCAGCGTCTCATTCTATGTTTTGTTTGGCTGTCAGCAACTTCACTTTCAAATGTGATTTGCTAAAAAAAACTTGAATGACAGCATATATTCAATAATAGACCAATCAAAAGCAGCAGTTGTGCTGCTTATTGTGGTGACATTTTTTCAAGTTTCTTGTTGTTTTAGTCAACATTGTCTATTTATTAAAAGGTACAGCTGTCTGTCTTCGTTTCGCACCACTGGTGTAGACCCGCTGGGCGCTGAACAGTGACGTTGGCATCCAAAGTGTTAAATAGAAAACATAAATTTAAGACCTTTAAGACCTTCAGCTGCAAATCTGTCATATTTAAGACCTTTCAAGGCCTTTAAAATGGAAAAACAAATATAAGACTTTTTAAGGCTCCCATGCAACGAACTAAGCAGCTCAAGACAGTCCCCAGCTGCGTATTAAAAATGTTCTCAATTGCGAAACCAAAATAACTGCTGTGTGGTAAGTTTATTACAGCCGGCCACGGTTGTAAAAAGGGTGTTTCCACTGCTGGCCACAACAGAATAAATAAAATAATAAACTTACCACACGGCTTTGTGACAGCGAATTAAATCATCTTCCGGTTCAGAGCTATCAGATTCACTTTCAATCCGTCTTCTTTTTGGTTTAGAAAATTGGGTCTTGAGAATGCTGTCTACAATCGTATATAGCACAAAAATAAAAATAGCGACATAACTTTTTTCAATTCAGCATCCATGGCTCGGGCAGTTTTTTTCAGAATTTCTAATACTACTGGGTTTTTTTTGTTTTTTTTTTTAAATGCAGCACAATACTTTCCCAGTGACTTGATGATGCACGACATGAAGTTCAGAATTTGGCCACATTAGGAAAAAACACAGAAAAGCGTTTCTGTTGGTCTGGGCTGGTCAGTGGAAACGAGGCATAAATTAGTCCAGAAATTTCTGTAGACTAAAGACTTGTGGTATCATACTTACTGGAACAAATACGAAAAATCCCCAAATGTACTGCCAACTATTCATAACCAAAAATTATATTAAATGATTTGGATTTGAATTTGAAAACCCAAACCAAAAAAAAAAAAAACTATGTCAAAATATTTGCAACAAAACCAGTTTAATCCTTATTCAACTTATTCAACTTAACATATACCTATTTTATAAAACAATAATAATAATAAATAATTCCAGTACGATTTTTCAGTGTCTCTTGTTTCAGCCTCTTCCACAGATTGTTTTTATGCTTGCTGCTGTACCTGGCTGCCTCTCAGGGAAGGCAGTATTAAATCTGGTTAGACGTGTATTCCATGCAGTTGTGCTCTGCAAAATTGCTGTGGAATCCTTTCAGCCTTCCTCCACAGTTTCAATAAAATTTTTATACACTCTATGAAATAAAGTTTTTGCTCCATTGTATAATTTTGCACACGAGTACTGTCCATGATTGCCTTCGTATGGATGTACTGAGAAATTAAGCTTTTATAGGCTACACCTGAAATATGTCATTAGCATTTCTGATTCGATGTACACCTTTTATAGTCTGCAATACACCTTTGGTCCCATAAACAAATACATTTGATTTGTCTGTGAATTAAATAATGAGGACTAATAAAAGTTTTGTTCATCCTCTAATGCAGCTTCAATTAATTTTAGTGATGTTTAAGGAAAATTAGATTATGCATGTGAATTTGGTTTAAGAAAATGGGAAAACATTCTAATTCAATTCAGCCTTAGTATTTACTTTCATGTGTAAATACATTTCCGTACCTCATTTTCTTAAGATCAAAACATTTAAATTAAAAAACAACAAATAACTAGAAGTTGCAAGCAACTTTATGGCTTCCAAGGAGTTATTGTGACATTTAAGCATTTTGATTGGTTGCCATCGTTATGAGCTAGTTTTACATTTGACCTTAAGGAGGTCAAAGTTCACGCTCAAGGTAATTTTTGAATAGCGCCCATATGGGTTCCTATCTGTGTTCCATAGTAACCATGACCCTGTCTACACTGTAATGAGTTAATAGTTTTACATTTGACCTTAAGGAGAGGTCAAAGGTTAAGGTCAACATCAAGGTATTTTATTTAATATAGCATACATTAATTCCCATTGGCCTCCACTACTCTGTGACGTTTCAAGAGTTTTTGTTCAACGGTGTTCATTTTATGCGCAATATATGCAACTAGAGCAATGATGGAATTTGATTGGCCCACGACAGCCACTGTAGCAACTTCATTTGGGCAAACTTTAACACTAGAACCGCCACGTGGGTCACTTTGACCCCTACATTTTTAAACTGCTTTGTTATGAAGTCATTGTTTCTAATACTACATAAAAAGAAACGCTTAAATCAGATCACCGCATAGTCTTCTTTGTTCAAGACTGAATAGATTCAGTTCTTTTAGCCTGTCTGCATACGACATGCCTTTTAAACCCGGGATAATTCTGGTTGATCTTCTTTGCACTCTTTCTAGAGCAGCAATATCCTTTTTGTAACGAGGTGACCAGAACTGAACACAATATTCTAGGTGAGGTCTTACTAATGCATTGTAAAGTTTTAACATTACTTCCCTTGATTTAAATTCAACACTTCTCACAATATATCCGAGCATTTTGTTGGCCTTTTTTATAGCTTCCCCACATTGTCTAGATGAAGACATTTCTGAGTCAACATAAACTCCTAGATCTTTTTCATAGATTTCTTCTTCAATTTCAGTATCTCCCATATAATATTTATAATGCACATTTTTATTGCCTGCATGCAATACTTTACACTTTTCTCTATTAAATGTAATTTGCCATGTGTCTGCCCAGTTCTGAATGCTGTCTAGATCATTTTGAATGACCTTTGCTGCTGCATCAGTGTTTGCCACTCCTCCTATTTTTGTGTTGTCTGCAAATTTAACGAGTTTGCTTACTATACCAGAATCTAAATCATTAATGTAGATTAGGAATAGCAGAGGACCTAATACTGATCCCTGTGGTACACCACTGGTTACCTCGCTCCATTTTGAGGTTTCTCCTCTAATCAGTACTTTCTGTTTTCTAGATGTTAACCACTCCCTAATCCATGTGCATGCATTTCCTTGAAGCCCTACTGCGTTCAGTTTGAGAATTAATCTTTTATGCGGGACTTTGTCAAAAGCTTTCTGGAAATCTAAATAAACCAAGTCGTATGCTTTGAAATTATCCATTTTCAATGTTGCATCCTCAAAAAAGTCAAGTAGTTTAGTTAGACATGATCTCCCTTTCCTAAAACCATGCTGACTGTCTCCCAGGATATTGTTACCATATAGGTAATTTTCCATTTTGGATCTTATTATAGTTTCCATAAGTTTACATATAATAGATCGAGCCCAGGAAATAAGTTGATCAGATATATTAATGAACAATAAATAATTTAAAATTAATTTTGTAAGTATAATTTATATCAATTAGTAGATCTGATTTATTCGGCAGTATGCTGCTAGATAAGATGATGTGAATATCGCTTTAGATCCGATATATTAGCCTAACAAAAATGCATAATTCAAAATGACTTTTGTACATATAATTTACATTAACATGTAGATCGGATATATTCGACAGTATTACGCTAGATAAGGGAATGTGAATATCGCTGTAATATATATTAGCAACAAATCATACTTGCCAACTCATCTCCCCCCCTCCCCCCAACCCAACACGACACGACTATCATGACAGTAAAAATAAACATAATGAAGCGATCTTACCTTTATATAAGTTAGTGATCAGTATCAAATATCGGGACTTTCTTCCTATGCATCGGGACGTATTTGCTAGGAAATCGGGACTGTCCCGACCATATAGGGACTGTTGGCATGTATGACAAATATGTAATTTAAAAGTGTTACATATTTAACATTACTTTGCATTTCTGGAAGTGTTCTTGTTTTGGGAAGCACTACTGTATGGACAGGTATACGAGCGATTTTCCAAATGTTAAAAGCATGAGTTTCAGTCATGGAAAAAATTGAGCTCCCTGCTGCGATGGTGCACATCAATCACATGATGTACTTGAAAAATGTTGCTTATACAGTATTATTATTTAGTATTATGTGCTTTGTTGTTTCATTTATTTTTATATACAGTACTTTGTATAATTAGGACAGAAAACGAACAGGAGACTGGTTATCATCATGCATGTATTTCAATTAGTTTGGGAAGAAACAATACATTAATTAGTTAAAAACTAAAGAGTTAACGTCTTTGCTAAACCGTGGTAAATACATGAAGTTCAATACCAACCAAGATAGCTTTTGTAAGAAAGCGAGATCATACAGTATATGTAGGCTACTGTAGATCAGCATGATTTTAAAAATGGTAAATTCCTGTAGTGCAACAACCATGTAAGACATAACAAGCAATCATATCTACCATGGCATACGTTTTTCATTTCTGTATTTCTCCTATCAGATTTGACAGGGTCCTTTTTTTAACATAGTAACCTTATCCCTTAGTAATACTATATATTACTGCAAGGAATACAATTGTCACGTTTACAAAGAATATGGCATTTATGTTAATGTATTGTGTGTAAACAACATGAGAGATTTTTTTTTAAATTCCCAACCTGAGTACACAACACAATTCCTTACTAAAAAAAACTTTCGTCTAGCAATTTGTGGTTAATATTTCTTCACCCTATCCCAATTTAAAAACCACAACCCTAAACCTAGAACATTTTTTAAATAAACATAATTGTATGTGTAACAATAAATGTTAATGCTTAAGACATGCAGACAAATCAAGGTACTGTGTATACTATTCATTTTTTTTAACTCTCAGTGTAGGCCTACGTTTTGCCACGTCTAACTGTAGTAAACTTACAGCTATACTAATATTAAAATGTAAAAATATGACCTTGTCATACTAATATGATGGATGCAGCATGTCATCAGATTATATTACTGAAACATTTTAATTTTCATTAAAGATTGACCTCATTTTGATGTGTAAAAATCATTTAATATATAAATAAATCTCTGCGATCACACATAAACTACATCAGATTGACATTGATGTTATAAAAACATAAAAAGACAGAGGTTTAAAACAGTTTACCTTAGAAACAGTCGTCGATCACACATTTTAAAGTTCATACGAAAAGATAGTGGCACGAACACGCACCGACATACACAGTCTAGTAAATAAAACGGCCAGATAAAAATAAAAAGCCATGCAGTGAACCTCCCCTTTAATCAAACTGTAGCCCAGCCTTACTTTTGTCTACTTTTGCCTTACTGCGTTTGCGCGGTCAACTTATTTCCTACAATACAGGTATGACGGCTGCATTGTACTCTATGGAGGAGCATACGTGTCTGACAGCTGACAGCCTGCATCCAGGAGCTGTGTTGTAAACACAGACGCAGTTCCATTGAACACTATAGTGTAAACTGGTACATACAAACCTGAAAAACACAAATGTTTGTTGTTTTTTTTTCTAAAAGTAATATAAAAAAAAAAAACAATATAAGGGCTCCCAGTGGCTCCCGTGGAGTGCAGGATGCGCTCTATAGTCTGGACGTCGCGAGTTCGAGTCCAGGCTACTCCATAGCCGACTGTGGACGGGAGCTCCCAGGGGGCAGTGCACAATTGGCGGAGCGTCGCCCGGGGGGAGGGAGGGTTAGGTCAGCCAGGGTGTCCTCGGCTCACCGCGCACCAGCGACCCCTGTAGTCTGGCCGGGCGCCTGCGGGCTTGCCTGTAAGCTGCCCGAGAGCTGCGTTGTCCTCCGACGCTGTAGCTCTTGGGTGGCTGCATGGTGAGTCCGTAGTGTGAAAAAAAGCGGTCGGCTGATGGCACACTCTTCGAAGGACAGTGTGTGTTCGTCTTCGCCCTCCCGAGTCAGCGCTTAAAAAATAATTGGCCATTCTAAATTGGGAGAAAATAATAAAATAATTGACAATGACTATTTTAAAAATTATTTTAAAAATATATTTAAAAAATATATATATATATATATATATACAGTACTGTGCAAAAGTTTTAGGCAGGTGTGAAAAAATGCTGTAAAGTAAGAATGCTTTCAAAAATAGACATGTTAATAGATTATATTTATCAATTAACTAAATGCAAAGTGAGTGAACAGAAGAAAAATCTAAATCAAATCCATATTTGGTGTGACCACCCTTTGCCTTCAAAACAGCATCAATTCTTCTAGGTACACTTGCACAAAGTCAGGGATTTTGTAGGCATACAGTCAGGTGTATGATTAAACAATTATACCAAACAGGTGCTAATGATCATCAATTCAATATGTAGGTTGAAACACAATCATTAACTGAAACAGAAACAGCTGTGTAGGAGGAATAAAACTGGGTGAGGAACAGCCAAACTCAGCTAACAAGGTGAGGTTGCTGAAGACAGTTTACTGTCAAAAGTCATACACCATGGCAAGACTGAGCACAGCAACAAGACACAAGGTAGTTATACTGCATCAGCAAGGTCTCTCCCAGGCAGAAATTTCAAGGCAGACAGGGGTTTCCAGATGTGCTGTCCAAGCTCTTTTGAAGAAGCACAAAGAAACGGGCAACGTTGAGGACCGTAGACGCAGTGGTCGGCCAAGGAAACTTACTGCAGCAGATGAAAGACACATCATGCTTACTTCCCTTCACAATCGGAAGATGTCCAGCAGTGCAGAACTGGCAGAAAACAGTGGGACCCTGGTACACCCATCTACTGTCCGGAGAAGTCTGGTCAGAAGTGGCCTTCATGGAAGACTTGCGGCCAAAAAGCCATACCTCCGACGTGGAAACAAGGCCAAGCGACTCAACTATCCACGAAAACACAGGAACTGGGGTGCAGAAAAATGGCAGCAGGTGCTCTGGACTGATGAGTCAAAATTTGAAATATTTGGCTGTAGCAGAAGGCAGTTTGTTCGCCGAAGGGCTGGACAGCGTACACGAATGAGTGTCTGCAGGCAACAGTGAAGCATGGTGGAGGTTCCTTGCAAGTTTGGGGCTGCATTTCTGCAAATGGAGTTGGGGATTTGGTCAGAATTAATGGTCTCCTCAATGCTGAGAAGTACAGGCAGATACTTATCCATCATGCAATACCATCAGGGAGGCATCTGATTGGCCCCAAATTTATTCTGCAGCATGACAACGACCCCAAACATACAGCGAAAGTCATTAAGAACTATCTTCAGCGTAAAGAAGAACAAGGAGTCCTGGAAGTGATGGTATGGCCCCCACAGAGCCCTCGATCTCAACATCATCGAGTCTGTCTGGGAATACATGAAGAGACAGAAGCAACTGAGGCTGCCTAAATCCACAGAAGAACTGTGGTTAGTTCTCCAAGATGTTTGGGCCAACCTACCTGCCGAGTTCCTTCAAAAACTGTGTGCAAGTGTACCTAGAAGAATTGATGCTTGATGCTGTTTTGAAGGCAAGGGTGGTCACACCAAATATGGATTTGATTTAGATTTTTCTTCTGTTCACTCACTTTGCATTTAGTTAATTGATAAATATAATCTATTAACATGTCTATTTTGAAAGCATTCTTACTTTACAGCATTTTTTCACACCTGCCTAAAACTTTTGCACAGTATATATATATATATATATATATATATATATATATATATATATATATATATATATATATTATATATATATATATATATATATATATATATATATATATATATATATATATATATATATATAACATACGTTTCATATGAGGCACATAAGTTGTTATCCTACCTGTCATTTCATCTGAGTGCAGTTTGCATCTGAGTGCAGCTTGCCATATTCCAATCAAAATGACTACTTTCAAGATTAAATATTTCCTTCTGATATATTCCCAGTTGCATTTGTGGAACAAAACAAAGGATTGTTGTCTCCCAGGTACATTGAAAAATAAGAAACTAGGCTTTCACTGAGTTTGCATCTTGACAAATTCACAACCATAGCAATCTCTGTCTCGTAAGCAGTCTACAAGCAAAGAAAGGCTTGAAATAAAAAAAACACGTGTGCTAAAAGGAGGAGGCGTGTCTTGTTTGCTGCATTTACAAAAAAAATAGAATATCTTACGTTATATGTATTGTAATGCATGGGTCACATTGACCCACGTGGCAGTTCTAGGTAGAACTGTTTATAACTTTATAATTTTTGTGATTCAAACACCGTCAGGAAATTTAATTTATATATTTAGGAAAAGTCAAAAACTGACATACACATACGATTTACAACAGAAGAGTAATAAACATTTTAAATGCAAAATGGGCCATTAAAATGGGCAAAATTGACCAGCATGGCGGTTCTAGTGTTAAAGAAAACCATACTTGGATCACGTATGCCACGTTTTGCATCGATCAGATTAGCGGTTTTGGAGAAGAAGACACTTGTGTGTTAACTAGGTTATCCAACATGGCTACCATACCACTGAACTAATCAGCTTCATTTTCGAGCACTGTGCATCTTCGACAATCCCTAAACATGTAAACCAAGTTTCAGAACTCTGCGACAAGTGGTTTCCGACAAGAAGACGTTTATAAATTGTCCAAAATTTATCGTACAAATCCAATATGGCTGCCAAACCATGTGACCAATCACGTTCATTCAGCTGTGGACATTAGTTCCCATTGGTGTCTACAACTCTGTGAAATTTCAAAAGTTTTCATGCTATGCAACTTTTAAAGTCTTGTTGGCGGAAATAATAATAATAATAATAATAATAATAATCTTAACAACAACATGGGCTTGGAAGCCTAATTAAGATATTAGGTTTCTTAAAAAAATAAAAGATTTCGATCTTGTAATGAAAAATAACACTCTTAAAATATAATTTGCTGGAACCAAATCACTCAGATTTTGAGCCCCATCCTTTTCAGTTCCTGTTTGATAGCACACTACAATAAAGAGCTTAATCATGAGCTCCATACTAAAGCTGGGGATCAGCTAGTGCCCAACTTTGTTCCCCTATTTTTTTTCGTTGCAATTTGTACTAAGTTAGTACGCAGCTGAGGATGATCCTGAGATAGTATTGTGTTAGCTAGTCCGCAACTTAATATGCAGCTCCGTACTAAATCTACAAGTTCATTGCAATTGACCTGTAGTGTTTGCCTAGTTTTAAGTAGTAAATTGTTTTTATAAAGTTATTTAAGTGTATTGTATTCAATAAACTTTATTGATAAACCGGGAAGTGAGTTGAGAAAACAATGTGTACAACTTGTGAGCTGCAGTAATAAAACTTTAAGATTGTAATATGTCTGCATCCAGCTGAATTGTTGACATATGAGATTTTTTCACCATGTACGAAACCCAACATTACAGTGTGCAGATACGTGGGCGGTAATGGGGTATAAAACTAAATATTTCTCACAATTCTTGGATTCCAAATGCATAAAATGCATAAAAACCGATAAAACATCCCCGATACAAAAGCACATTCTGCATTTCTATTGTAGACTCCACTTGCGAGATTTAAAACAAGATTACAATTACAGTAGAAGGCTTGTTTGTGGGATTTAAAGCTATATTACAGTTAGATAGCGAGAATTTAAAACATAATTGCAAATTGTGGTGAAATGTAATAGAAAATGTCTAGACACACAAAAATCCCTTAAGAATGTGCCCTGTGACCATAAGGATTTTGTTGTGGAAGACAGCAAAGACAGTGCAAACTGTCAAGTTACTACTATTGTGACAGCAAAAACTACCCAAACATTTTACATTTTGGAAAGTAAACGAAAACAATAATTTCATACAGCATATAAAAAGCGAAAGCCCTGAAAAAAACAGAAAATGAAATTAGTATATTATTGTTTATTTATTTACATTTGTGCAGTACAGTTTTTTTTTTAAATATTAGAAATATTAGTTTGTGCATGCAGATCTTTTGTTAAGTATATTCCATCTGCAGCGTTGGAATAAAAAACGAGTTCAGTTTCTGTGTTTTTTTTGCTTCACAGCCATATTGATTTTGGTCAATAAAGCAAATACAAATAATGGTTGTTTTTGTTTTTACTCTAAGCCCAAGTTTTTGTATAGTAGTTCAAAATAACATTACAGTTCAAATGTAAGGCTATAGTTAATGCATACCCCATAAGTTAGCAATAAAGTTATGCACAGTATATATTGAAAGTACTTACATGGTGTCTAAATTAGAGAGTAAATTACTCAATGACCCAAAACCTTATCTGCAGCACTGTGTCTACTGTACTATAAAACCTCATCACAACAGTGATAAATCAAAGTATTAGGAAGCATCTGAACAAGGCATCTCAGTTTGCCAATGTGTGTCAACATACTTAGAAATGCATGTACGTATCTATATATCTATATCTATATCTTTATCTATATATATGCTTGGTAATATTGTGAGGAAAACCACAACATAGTAGGCATTTGTTGTTCAACATAGTTCAGTGAGTGCTTCAATTCAAGAGAGATTTCCTGACAGTTCGCTCTGGCCCAGTCGCTCTCATGGAGGAAGTTAGTGAAAACGAGTCCAATGCGAAATGCACTGGTGGTTGCGAATTAGTTTATACTCTCAAGGAAATAGTGGAGGTTGGGGAATTAATTTATAAATGGAAATTATACGAAAATAGATACATAGAGAAAATGTTTCACCTTTGTGTAACATCTGGTTGCAGATTTCCTTGTAGACTGCATTGACCTAATTTGATACTGTTTTAAAGACTGGTTTTAGTAAAGATCAGGTTGCTGGGGATTAGCATCAGAGAACTGGAAGATACATGACGTGACAGAAGGTAAAACGCCATGAAGAATTAAGATAAGGATTCTGAACAATGACTCATTTTAGCTGCTCGTTTTTTAGATTTCACACCTACCACATGCAGCGACTGCAGCGACTGATAAAGCTATTCAACAGACCACAATCACAAATGAAAGGTCCAAGTTCACTTCACTGATCTGTTTACCAGCCATTTACTAATGCGCTGTCTGGTTCACCTAAATCATACACTTCCACTTTTAAACCCAACTGACTAACCTACTGTGCTTACAGTCTGGCACTATGCCCTGTTACTCATCCATTATTTTGCATGGCCTTCCTATTGAGATAAACTGACCAGGGTGACATGATTCATGACATGAACCAATCACCATCACTTTGTTTCCAAATAAAGCCAAACTACAGCTGTTGAACCACAGAGCACTTGTGGTAATTAACAATGTGATTAGGGACTTCAGACTAAACAGCAAAATATTCTGAAACTAATTTGTTGCAGTTCAATGCACAGTATATACATGATCTAGCATTACTTGGCAAAGCATGAATAAGAACTAAGAAACAAGCATGTACAAAAGTAAACTCCTAAATAATTACAACTGGTTGTTTGATGCAAGTAGCTACTTCAAAATCAAAATACCTGTTTTTTCACAAATTTATATTCTTTGTTTAAACTTTCCTAAATTTACATGGCAAATGCCTTTTTTAGGAATACATAAACATACACTTTTGCAAGAATAGTATTATTACTTTCCTGTCTGAGGAGGGCTTGCATTATATCAAATGTTACTGTCTAGGGAAAGGCAAAGTCAGAACCTGCGTTAAGCATTGTCAAACGATGAATGTAGCTTTGGTTTCAGAAAACAGTTTGGACTATTGGCATTAAAACCTAGATTGTGGTATTCAACAAATATTACAGTAACTAATCATTGAAAACATTTTAAAACAACTGTAGAAAAGCAGCCAAAAAACATCTATCCTCAATGATATATGAGATATCTTCAGAAGTACAAACTCTACTTCCACTCAAACTAGTGATAACTTATTCGTGTCTGTATTTGTGACTTTCATGAAGGACATTACAAGAGCATGCACAATGAAAACATCAAGGGCAAGGTAGTCCCAAGACCTACAAACAATTGCTTCACATCAATCTTTCCACTTTATAGTCTTAGTGGGGATTCATGGTCTAGGGCAGGGGTGGCCAACCCTGGACTTGGAGAGCCACGATCCAGCAGGTTTTATAGGTAACCCTTATTCATCAATTTCTGAAGAATGCAAGCTGTTGATCAATTTAGCAAGTTAATTTGTTCAATTAAATACGGAGTGCTCAGCTCTGGTTCATGAGAGATGCAGGGTGTTCAGGATTTTTTGTTCCAAATGATCTCTAAATTAATTAACTGAACAAATTACTACTTAAATTGAACACATGACTGGTTGTTAACTATTAGGGATGGGAATTGTAAACGTTTAAATGTATAAACTGTAAAGAAGTGGTTAAACGTTTAATAATATGCTAGGCGTATAACCGATCATGTGACAAATGTCACCAAACGTATATTTTTTTTATGCATTAATTTTAGTAAGTTATCATCAGTAGTCCGTCGCGTATCAGGCTGCTCTAGTGCCACAGTAAGGGCGGATATTATAAAAAGGAAGGGGTTTGGCAATTGCCTCCAAGTAGCTTTTCTAATTGGTGCAACAGAAAGATTGACACTGGGGTGGGTTATATTCTCGGTCGATCTGGCACTTCATTGGTGCACTGTGTGTGTTCATGCCTGTAGTATGCGTAGTATGGTATCAATTGCAGGGTAATAACGTTAATGGCAAGCGTTTTTTCTTAATGACAAGTTCTTTATTTAAAATGGCATCTCTAAACAAAGGAAGCCACGTTTGGAAGTATTTTGAGGAACTGGGTGAAAAAACTGTGGTATGTAAATAATTATGCTAAACAAAATTGCCGTACCACAAAAACACAAGTTCAATGCTTCACCATTTGAAATGAAAACATTCAGAATTATTGTGAATGGAGCTACTGATGGCAATAAAAAGCAAACATCCATAACAACATTTGCTATAGATTTGGCCAAACAGGGCATGATCACGTTATCCCCTATGAGGACAGTGTGTGTGAATCGTGAATGCAGCAGTTTTGAAATCGATGTAAGATTATCCCAGTACTGTGCCGACCCATAAAACAATAACAGTGGGGCTGGAAAAACTTAAAGAAAATCGTGCTGCAGCTGTTCATACAAAACTTTCAAAGGGAGAAAAAGTTGCAATTATCACAGACTCGTGGACCCCATTCTCCAATCTTCCCATAGGTGGAAGGCTTTTTTCACTTGAAATTGTTCTGTAAGCTTTTGGACTGAACGGCCGTAAAGGACCCCTGAGACACAGTTCAAACAGGTAGGCCAGGCATCTCGTTCTTACAATTTAATATAAAGTTGTGTGGATATGTGAATTTGAATACTTTATGTTATTTAGTAATACCTGACCATATACAATTAACTGCACAAGAAAGAAAACATTATATTAATTACTTAATATATTACTTGATTGTGTGTTAGTTTGGCATTTAAAATAGGACTTGTGGCAAAGTTTGGGAGGTTTATGGGTTTGGGAGGAAATTGTAATGCTCAAGTACTCGTCTCGAGCAGTAGATCTCAAAAATCTCACTGCTACTATCAAAGATCGCAAACTTTTAAATCTCTGAGGCAGACTTTTTAATATCAGTCACAGTGCTCTTTACAATTCCAAAATATTGTGTTATTTTATCACTGGTAATTACCTTTTCCAGAAGTGAAAGTATTTCCAACTTTTTTTCAATTGTAAGCACAACTCACTTTCACTTTCCTGTAGCCATTTTATATTGGCGCTGTACAGTGGGTGATGCTTGTCTCTTTTTTATTTTTATTTTTTAAACCATATCATTTTGGGCAAAGTTACTTATAAAATAAAATACAACAAAAATGGAACAGGTTCCTGTTTTTTTGTTGTTAAATGAACCTTTAAGAAACACACTATTCTAAAAACATTATACTATCCAAAAATGTGTTCAATATGTATATAGTATGTAGTTACACCTCCACTAGCAACTTTAATTACAACCATAAATATACACATTTCAATATATACTTTGATGTGTACGTGTATTTTTTTTTTTTTTTTACTTTGTAGTTAAGTCTTTGCGATGTTAAAACGTTATTTGCTTATTTAGTGTTTATTTGCTTAGAAAATACTAACCAGGGCTGTCAGTATCAGAATGTAATATAAAATGTTTAAACGCTGACACTGCAAAGCGTTTAAATGTTCATAAAAATGTACCAAAAGCACATCCCTATTAACTAGTCAAAATGTAATTGTTCCAAGTCTTTAGAAATTGATGATTAAGGGTTACCTATAAACCTGCTGGATTGTGGCTTCCCAGGACCAGTGTTGGGATATTTGACACACCATAAAGCCCAAGCCACAGAGGCCTTTGCCCTTCACTTTAAGATCAATGCAAACTGAAAGCCATTACAGCATTCAGCCATTGGGTGGCATGTGTTCTATGCAAAATCACACCCACTTACATTTTATACTAGTCCAGATCCTATTAGAATTGTTAAATGTTAAATAAAAAAATGTGGGTGAATTAAGTCAAAATATTTACTACTCCCAATAAGCCCCTAAATATTTGTAAATTAATAAACAGTCCCACAAAAATTGTTTACCTATAGCTTTAATATAAAAAACGGTTATTTTAAGCATGTCTGGATGTCATAATTAAATCTGTACATAATGAAATGCCATTTAAGAAAAATGATCCAAACAAGGTACCTATATTATACACTGGCCCTTTTAAGCGCACATTATAAAGTCAGTACAATGAAAAAGTATGTTACCGTACCCTTAGAGAATGTAAGAAACAGCTGGAAGTGAAATAATACAATGTTAGTATTTATGTGTATTTAGTGATGAACTACTCTCGATGATGGTCAGCATAAATTAAAAAGGTCTACTCAGCAGACATTCCTGCAGCCTCTATGGCATTTATGATATTAAGAAATGTCACATAAATTGCCAGCTCTTGGCCTCGCCATACATGGAGCCAATATTTATACCACAAGTATTTCAATTTGGTTGTGTTCCAGATATGTTAAATTACTTGGTTTTCTAGGAGAGTTGAAAACATAAGATTTTCTTTTTAAAAATTTTTTTTTATGAAGAGGTTTTTATTTTACCTAACATTTTGGAATCTCATGGCTTACCCAGTCAAAATATAAACTGAAACAAAGCTGTTGCTACTAGCATTGAGTGCATTCTTCATGCTTGGGTTCTTAAACCACAAATGAAACTAGAACCCAAGAAGTGGCCTTATCTGAACTGCTTCTCATACATGTTCTCACCAGCTACCCAAGAGTATTTACTGTTCAAGATGTACATGCAAAATCATGTTATGTGAAACTTGAAACTAAATATTTTTACTCCATTTACCGTCTTAACAAAAAATTAACAAATTCATATATTCTGCACAAGTTCAATTAAGAATAGCATTTTCACCCAGCTAGCTTTAAACAATTGTCTCTACATTATCCAAGAAAGTAAATATTGCCTTTAAATCCAATGCTTGGAGCCAGAAAACATTATTTCCCTGCATAATCAAATAGGATATGTTGTTCCTAATAATTTCATAATACATTGCATGACTTGTTACCATGCCGGTAGGATGATCATGGGTTTCAGCTTTGTCAAAGTCCCTTTTCAAGAGACATTTTTTGTTTATTCTGTGGTATGAGGGAACCACAAGCTACGTACCAAGTTGTATCAGGGAACCAAATGATTAGGAAAAAACATGTGCTCCTCTGCTCACATCAAAAGCTTGTCTCCTGGGAGCTAAAGGAGTGAATTTGCTATGAGGGGAGTATTGAACCAGCAACGAATAGATTCCAATGATTCAGACCACTTATTTTATGCTGGTGGGAAAGGAGTAGGTTAGTAAATGCTTGGGTCTGCCACACGCCTACACACATGGTTGCACACCAAGGGAATGAACTACGTAGTCAATGTAAAATGCAAACTTTTCCATGAGGCACTTAGTATACTCAATTAAAATATTGCATTTTATAAAAGCAGGCAGATACAGTATTTGGCAGACTGAGGACCCTGTGAAAACGCCAAGCTAATACGTAATTGAAATTTCCATTGCTCCTTTTTGCATGGATGCTGGAAAATGCCTTAAGAGCTTAAAACATTATATATGGGGTAAATGTAAATGTTCCTGTAGGTAACCTTAAATAAGTTTCTCTACATAGCTCAGGGAAATGAGAAGAAAACATAATCAGCAACAGTTCTGCAACTTAAATCGCTGAACAGGACATTCCTGAAATTCCCCCAGAGACCTGGGTAATTAGTGTTGAACCTTATCTGGCTAAATTGGTCTTTTTTCATCTTGTTAATAAGGTTAAACAGGGACAACTTCAAACTAGGTCCAATAGATATTTAAAGCTCAGACAACACCCAGCTGTATACACCACGCCGGAGCTACATTGGAAAAGGGAATAAGCCATTATTCACTTTCTACTGTGAAAGTCTACCAGTCTATTTGGTGAATGTGTACAGAACACCACCTTTATTTGCAATGCTTACAGAGATCTTGGTACTGTTGAAGTTTTTCATTTGGGTTATTTTAATTCTGGATCTACTGTAATAGTGAACACATTCGTATGATGTTTATCACTAAAGTAAAAAATAAGGCTTAGTAAAAAGCAACACCCATTAATGATGTGCAGTCTTTAGATTATAACCAGGGAAACAATTCTGTTTTAGAACACAGAAGCATTAATCACATTCTGACTGATTTACATGTAATGTTCATCAATGTACACTGAGGAAGTTCATTAATAAAGTATCCATGACGCTCATCAAAGACCACATTTTTAAAGCATTTTTAGCAGTAGGTTTAAAGGAAAACAGCTTCTAGCCATATATTATCTTTAGAAAATCAGTTTTCTATGCATCAACCATTTTCGATTTTTCTGCGGACATTATTAAAGACAATTAACGATGCATTTCTACAACAACAAACAAGAGCTGCAGCTGGTAAAAACATACTGTGTAATACTGTGTATCACTGTGTATAACTGACATAAACAGATGCTACTCCATGTTTTTGCTCTGTTTACATTGTTAACACATCTCTTGTTTCTTGTTTATAACCTGTGAAGAACAACTGCTCTGTTCCCTATGAAATATTGGACACACTAAACAGTGTCTTAAAAAGCAATGCATTTTAGAATATAGTTATTTCATAAGAATGTCTAATATTTCGGTCAGTGTTGAATTCTCTTTCTCTGAACTGCACTACAGGTCACAGATTGTGTAAGCATTCTGGCATTTCAACATTAACTACATACAAAACAGGCCAATTACAAACTTGGTGTGACAGGGACAGCAGCTGGGACGTGGAACAGGAGACGCGTTGCTAGGCAACTAATTGAGCAGGTAGGCTCGTCCAACGCTGAGCTGATTGGACGGTCCGGATTTGCCTGGGGGTGTGCCTGGGGAGGATGCGCGGAGCTCAAAAATCACCTCCGCCACAGATCAAGGCTACTACATGGGCATAGCCATACAGATGGGCGCTGAGCAAAAGTTTGCTTTTTGACATCAAGGAGGAGAGCATCCGCTCCATGGAGAGAACTACTGCACGAAACCCTTCCTCTCCAAGACAGTGCTCGTGAAGGCATTGAAAAGCCTGTTTGAAGAGGCCGGAGTCACCGTGAGGCTGCCGGGACACCGGGAGCCCAGAAGTAGGTCAGTTTATGGGATATTGATCCCAAACAGTATAGAGAGGGTTTCTGGAGCGGGATGTTCCTTTTAGCGCTTACTTTGTATGGCAAACTTTAATTTTTAGTTTAGTTTAGTTTTGTTTTCTTTATTAAATCCGGCGCTACGATTACCATTGTTGGTACACTAGTGTCGGGCCTGTGTTGTGATTAAATCTGCACATCTGTGCGGTGTGTCAACACCCAATGCTCTGTATCTGACTCAGTATTATTCAGTGAAGACCCACGTATGTAGCATCACCCTGTTACACTTGGATTAACTCCATACAGTATATAAGTATTACCATAATAAACACGCAACTAATAGCATATGGCTATTTCCATGTTTAAATCACAAAGCATCTTTTTAATATGCATCACAAATGTATGCATCTCAGAAATTGTGACACAACTGATGTATATTTTACACTGGAAAATATACGGGCTATAGATAATTCATTTGAAAGTGAATGCTGAATAGTTTTGTGCAGTAGGTCATTGGGACAGATGGCAGAGGTTTCCTTTACAAGTGTAATTTACAACTTCTAAGACTTCTTTTGTCAATTGTGCACATATTTGACCGGAATGAGGGGCCTGCAATTACATCAGAATAAAGACAGAATGATATGACTTCTTCATGCTCTGGAATGTAATGGCTGTTTTGCCTCTTACTTAACCACTGCTATCAAGACACTTTTCTCCTGGATTTTCACTGGGCTGCAAAGGACAGCCAAGCTAACTGGAAAGTTGACCCCACTTAAAATCAAACAATACATGAACTGTTCACATATTGTTCTATATTAGAAGCTTCTAGGTATTTTAGGCTGAATAAATACTTTCTGTGTGGTATCACTTGGAATTCAAACAATAGCATTCTGAAACTAGACACAGCACCAGGAATAAATGCATTTTATGGTAATGAAAGGCTACCTTGAGGCTGAGGTTTAACTCCTACCATTGATTCAAAATGGATACATTTTTAAACATGATCTTGATGTAACAGTAAGAAAAATGTTTAACCGTCTGGAGCATTAACAATGCACTGCTTTGATTTCTTTAAAAAAAGGACTCTCTTTAATCCTGATATATTAACTTATGTATTTTATACACAGACCCCTGTGTTTAAACAGCTGTGTGCTGTGTTGTAAACAAAGTGTAGCGGAAATGTTAGTGTGGCTCAAATTGTCTTTTATTTAACAGTTTGTTTCCAGTATGTAACTTTTTTCTTCAGACTTTTCTATATCAAGTGTCAGTTCCTCCATCTGCTTAGTCATGTGGCTTTTTTCAAGATGGCTTTTCATGTAGGGAATGAACTATGTGAAGCTTATAGGCTTATACGGTGCTTGTAAACCGAGTCAAAAGATTAGAAACTAATATTGTTTTTTGTAAAATAACCTTAAAAACCTGAACTAAGCCTTAAATACTTGGGAGGAAAATGTTGGTAATGTGACAGCAGACTTTCTTCCTGCAATAATAAAATGTAATATATGGATAGAACTAAATAATACAACTGTGCGTCATACAAAATAATTCTTGTTATACCCCTAAACGTAAAGTGATAATACTCTCATTGCAAGGTGATAATACTATTGTTCACACCCAATAATCCTATCGTTGGGCTTATCATTTAAACACATCAGAACGTGTGGCTCGTGCAGAAAGGAGCCGGCTTTCAGTCTAACCGCCACCTACACCCGAAAGCTGACTCCCCGCTCGAGTAAAACCAACAATGTGAAGTAATGGCTCTCTCAAAGGGAAAAAGTACACCGAAGAATGACTGGAGTTTGTCAAAAAGCAAGAGAATACGAACACCGTAAAGAAAACATCTACTGCAGTCCTACCTGTCAAAAATTGGTAAGTCACGTGCAATAGAAACCAAACCCACCACACAGCTCGACAGAATTATAGCAGACTTTATTTTTCAATTAAAAAAACAAGACAGCTCTGAATACAATTTTCATCTTCAGTTCCCATTGCAACTTTTGGAGACGTTTCAATTAACATAAGGCAGTCTCTATCAAAGCCAATGAAACACAAGTACGTCATCTACTCAGACTTGACGTCTGAGTAAACAAAGCAAAGTGCCAGCGCCGATCAAAAAAACTTCAGTTTCACAGCATTTCTCAATTTCGAACTCCGATTTTTTTTTAAGCTTCTCCAGCTCTGCTGGTGTTACTGGGAGATAGTGGTGTTTTGTCTTTTGTCTTGTATTTTTTTTAATTGCAGCTAAGAATAGTTAGCATTGTTCAATTCTGCATCGTTCTCTAAATTCACTTTTCTGCTGTATGCAGACCTGCCAAGTCACCCGATTTCGTCATAAGACTCTCTCTTTCTCCCGGTGAGACTCAACAAACTCCCAATAATTTAGATTGCCAATTGTAATGCGTTATTAAGTTAATTTAACAAGCGGCATATTAAATAATTTGTTTGTAATTGTGTTCAAGAATTCTTACACATTTAAATGTTTGGAATAGTTGTTTAACAGTAACAGTTAATTGATGAAATCATTAAAAATAATAATTAAAAAATATGATATTAAGCCCCAAAGCACTTTACAGAAGAAAAACTTATTCAAGTACTGTACTAAAACCTCCCGATTTCGTATTTTCAAAAGTTGACAACTATGCTGTATGGTGGGCCATTCAAAAAGTGATTAATACCAGCTTGCAGACTTATAAATAGGGATCTACCTAATTTACAATTTCGCAGATTTCACGAAAATTTAGAAATTAAGGGGTCATCGCGAAATTCACCTATGTAGGTGCCAATGCACACCGGACTATTGATTTAAATGAACTAATTCTGTAGATAGGCTTTTATTTTTATTTGTATCCCTTCGCCGTCCGGTGTGTATTTGCTTAGGCAAATAAAATAAAATAAAAAATACTCCAAAGCGGTTAACTTTCTAGTTTACTGTGATAACGATGTTTAAATCAGCCTATCAGTGTGTCTGTACTGTACAGTAGGAGGCGGGACAAAGTCAGTGTTGCATTATCATTTTAATTTAGGTTAGGTCTACTCTAATTTTCAGCATTGGATGTAAAATACCAAAAAAGGACAAGAAATCAAAACAAGCAAAGTATATTTCGGCTGAGGATTGTGTCAAGCAATTTCCCAAAGAAACCTTCCATGCAGATGGAGGTAGATTGTTTTGCACATCTTATAATTAGAAAAAATACATTTAGCTTCAGAATCACACATTAAATGAAAGGCTACTACAGGGGCTGCTAAACAGAAGGAAAAACAAACAGTAACTTTGATGTTTAAAAGAACCACTGAAAATAGTGTAGTAAGGAGAGATGCAACAATGGAACTGAGGCTTTTGCTGCTGCCAATATACCGCTGGAAAAAAAGGATAACCCTACACCATGGGAATATTTTAAAAGGCATGTTCCAAATGCTGGTAGTTTTCCATGTGCAAACAAACGTTGGTTGGATTATCTACCGAAGTAATCGCTGTGTGGTCCAGTGGTTAAAGAAAAGGGCTTGTAACCAGGAGGTCCCCGGTTCAAATCCAACCTCAACCACTGACTCATTGTGTGACGCCTGAGCAAGTCACTTAACCTCCTTGTGCTGTCTTTTGGGTGAGACGTAGTTGTAAGTGACTCTGCAGCTGATGCATAGTTCACACACCCTAGTCTCTGTAAGTCTCCTTGGACAAAGGCGTCTGCTAAATAAACAAATAATAATAATAATGTGGAGTCTACAAAATCTACACTCTCGCAATGCAACTCATTTTGTTTGTACCTGGGACGTGGAAAGACGATCAACTACCGTTTTTTCTTACAGAACCTGTGCAACTTAAATCTGTCCACTTTTCTATGGTAGCTCAAGCCATTGTCAAGGCTGTTGTAAACTATGGCTTAGAGTTTAGCAAAGTTGCAGCTTTTCTTTCTGAGAATGCAGTCTACATGTCCAAGGCTTTCTCTGATGTGTTGTGAGGAATGATGCCAGATGCCATTCATTTTATTTGTTTATTTATTTGTTTATTTAGCAGACGCCTTTATCCAAGGCGACTTACAGAGACTAGGGTGTGTGAACTATGCATCAGCTGCAGAGTCACTTACAATTACATCTCACCCGAAAGTCGGAGCACAAGGAGGTTAAGTGACTTGCTCAGGGTCACACATTGAGTCAGAGGCTGAGGGAACCGGGGACCTCCTGGTTACAAGCCTTTTTCTTTAACCACTGGACCACCCAGCCTCCTTTTAACTTGCAATGCACATATCATTGCTTTGGCAAGTGATATCAGGTGCACAAGTTTCCCTGATGTGGATATGCTTGTGTCTTGCTTCAAAAAAGTGTTCAAGCATTACCCAAATCGCAAGTTGTGATACAAGAAATCGGTTGCAAATCAAAGTGAAAATTTAAACGTTTCAGTTCCGCTTCCTCCTAAACCAGTCATTACACTGTGGAATTCTTGGTTTAATTCTGTTAGCTACCACGCAAAGCTATCAGCCTTCAATTCTACCACCAGTTTATTTGTGACGGACACGAAATTACACCCGGAACACAATCTTTACTCAAACTCCAAGATCTATTAAAAAGGGCTAACACTGAAGAGAAGCTCAGGTTCGTGTCAGAGAACGTCACTACATTGATGCAGCTGGTATGAGTCGGACAGGTAAGTGGCGGAGGAATTTAAATCAAAGGTCTGTTGAAAGGTTGGTGGGATTAACATATGGTTGATAGAATGCAGCTAACCAATCAGAGAGCTCGATTTTTCCAACCAGGTTTATAATAACTATTGTAATCCAGGGCTAGCAATGGAAAGTGAAACAAGCAATATGATTGGTCGAAGGTTTCAGCGGTCCGTATATTGGATGAATATGGACAGTTGGAGCCTTGTCACATATTCTAAATCACTGCGCTACCTCACAGAATTTAAAGTATCGGACGGTAGCCATTTTGCTTTTACAGTTACAAATGTATAGCCGTAACTATGAAACTGACCCCATTTTCACACACAAATACCGCTACTGAGCTGTCTCAAACCTTTTAAAAATTCTTTAAAATACCCATTCACACAGCACGAAATTGCACAATCTATGCCGGTATAATACCGTCATAACCCTTTCACACAGCCAAAGGGATCATGTGAGTACAACTTTCAAACCTGTCAGTTAACAGATCGTTTTTGCATGTTCTTAAAAAATAAAAATGTCACCTTTGTGCTACTACTCAGTGAAGAAATATAACAATGGTTGAAATATAATGTACAGACATTTAATCTATATTTTCTGTCTCCCGTAGGTAACAGAAGGTACAATATTTCAGTCACTTTATATGATATACCATTGTATTTATCATTTTTTTTATACTTTACATTAAAAAGTCTGTCATATCTAATATCTTCTTTGTTTGTTTATCCGAGTGCAGTATAAGTTTGTATGGCTAAAGAATATAATTTCCAGTGTATATATGTCTTCATATAAGAAAAGTAGTTGTGTGCTTATTTAATTTTTTTTTAAAAATTCAATTTTAATGTTCTTTTTAATCTTTTTTTAAGACTATCTTACAAATGTTCGCTAATCTTTTCAAAGTTAAAAGTTTGCAAATGTTTTATGTCATAATTCCATTTACTGGGACGTTGCTTCTTTTATGTCCAAAAGTAATTGGTGGAACACTTGTAATGACAATAGATTTAGTATGCTAATTATATAAATACATTTGTTGATATCATACCATTTGCTATTTGGTTTATGGCTTTAATAACTGTGTAATGTCTATTTTAAAATCATGTTTCACAGTTGACACTTATTTTTCTCTTTCTTTCACACTTCATCCATAACAATTTGATAATTGCCTAGTCCATTACAACTCCACAGACACTGGTGATCTTAATCACTATTACTGATGTAGAAGGACAGTTCTCTCTGTCTGTATTACACTGATCAACTACCAGATGCTTTGGGACCAAGTTATGGTGAACGATTTCCCATTGTTATGTTCCTATATCCAGTCTTCGGGCAGCATTTGTCATGTGATTAGTTATGTCACTGGAACTATTTTCTTGTGCATAGTGACATTTACTGGAAAGATTTGTTTTAATTGCCTGTGTTAATTTAAAAAGTAAATACATCTAATAATTGTATAATCATTTTAAAATAGGATTAAGGCACTCCAGGGAATGGGTTGACATGATATAACACTTAAAGGTTAAAGGCACTCAGCTTCGCCTCGTGGTTACATCATGTCAACCCATCCCGTCATGCTTTAATGCTTGAATGCTATTACAAGGATCTGTGTGAAATCTCCCTTATTTGAAAGAGAGATAACCTTAGACCACCTATGATGTGTGAAGAGTGTGTGTTTGTTTCAGAGAAACTGACTCTTTTGGCGCTTTTCTGATTGTTTTGTGTGGAGTAACATGGTCAGCAAAAAATGTCACAATTTAATGGCACTTCACCTTCCAATTACCAATCAAGTAAGAGTAAAAAATGTGATCAATGTTGAATTAACATTTTATAAACATAAACCATTTTAAAGGTTTGAAAGATTTGTAACAACCATGCTGTAATTATACATTCCCATTAATAGGTTGCTTAAGGAGCATGACTCAGTGTAGTAAATAAACTATACAGGCAGGTATAATTATGCATTAAACTGCAATTGCCCCAGACTTCAGTCTTTCTCCCTGCAGGTGTCAACTGCAAACCCAACATATTAAAATACTGTATTTAGAGGAATGATCACATGATGCATGCAAATTATTCAGTTATTTAATGAAGCCATTATTTATTTACAGGAGTTTTTGATCAGAAAGCAGTTCTTCATTTTCCATTTTACAAGCAACCAACCATCAAACTGTAAAGGTACTGTATACTCTGTGATTAAGGCTAGTCTTATTAACTTGCTAAAAAGTTACTAACACAACAAGAACCGCATGGTTTGCTGTTAGCTTAGCTCAAGGGCATATTTCTTTAGTTTGCCAAAGAGGAAATGGGGATAATTGGCAAATTATTAAACAGTTATTTAAAACATTTAGGTGCGTTGAAAAGATTCTTGTGTAGGACACAGAAGTCATTTGAACCAGTCCAGTGAATTTGCCCAGCTCTGAGTGGACAGTTGTTTCTTTGGTTGGTTTTATGACTGACTGATGCATAGACAGTGGTCTTCATCAAAACCACCATTTATAGCTATCCGCAAGGAGTGCCGTAATACAAACATTAAGCCAACTTATAAGTAGAAACATTTTGACTGGTGTGTATATTGGAGCAATGAATCAAATATAAACAAGTAGTTATGGTCACCAATAAATTATGCAAATGAGTACCATTGAAGGTTTGAACCTTCCTTCGGTAATGTGTTCCGAACCTTCAAAGGTCAAAATGTACCCTTCGTTGCAGCCCTATATATATATATATATATATATATATATATATATACACTACCGGTCAAAAGTTTTAGAACACCTCCATTTTTCCAGTTTTTATTGAAATTTACGCAGTTTAATGTCTCAATGTACTCTGAAATTAAAGCATAGAACAAATAAACAATTGGAGATAAAGAAGAAATCATGGAATTGTTTTGTTTAACAAAATTTAATCTAAATTTATGACTCATCAAAGTAGCCACCTTTTGCAGATATAACAGCCGAACACACTTGTGGCATTCTTTCTACAATGGAAATCAAATATTGTTCGGAAAGTTCTTCCCAACACTGTTGCAGAAGTTCCCACAAATGTGTTGCACTTGTAGGTTGCTTTGCTTTCACCCTTCTGTCCAGTTCATCCCAAACCAGCTCGATGGGGTTTAAGTCTGGAGACTGTGCTGGCCATTCCATGATTTGAAGCCTACCGTCTTGTTCTTTTCTTCTAAGGTAGTTCTGACATAGCCTGGAGATATGTTTTGGGTCATCATCTTGCTGTAGGATGAACCCCTGACCAACTAGGCATATACCAGAGGGTATTACATGGCGCTGCAAAATGCTGTGGTAGCCGTTTTGGTTCAGGGTGCCACTCACTTTGTGCAAGTCGCCGACTCTGGATCCAGCAAAAGAGCCCCAGACCATCACGCTTCTTCCTCCATGTTTGACAGTTGGTGTCACACACCGAAGAACCATCCTTTCGCCTACTCGACGGCGTACAAAAACCCTGCGTGATGAACTGAAGATTTCAAATTTTGATTCATCGGTCCATAAGACCTTCCAGTCTTCAGTAGTCCACTGGCGGTGCTTCATGGCCCAGGCAAGCCTCTTTTTCTTATTTTGCCATCTTAGCAATAGCTTTCTTACTGCCACTCGACCTGTCAAACCTGCAGCTCGAAGTCTTCTCTTCACAGTTGAAACTGAGACTTGCTTACTTCGACCAGTGTTAAGCTGTGCTTGAAGCTGTTGTCCTGTGAGCCGCCTATCACGCAAGCTGTTGAATCTCAGAAACTTGTCTTCTGATTCTGTTGTGGCTTTGGGTCTGCCAGACCTCTTCCTGTCAGAGTTTCCTCCAGTTTCCAAGTGCCTTTTGATGGTGTAGGAAACTGTACTCACTGACACCTTGGCTTTCTTTGGCAGCAGTGTGGAGTAGTGGTTAGGGCTCTGGACTCTTGACCGGAGGGTCGTGGGTTCAATCCCTGGTGGGGGACACTGCTGCTGTACCCTTGAGCAAGGTACTTTACCTAGATTGCTCCAGTAAAAACCCAACTGTATAAATGGGTAATTGTATGTAAAAAAAAAAAAAAATAATGTAATTGTATGTAAAAAATAATGTGATATCTTGTAGCAATTGTAAGTCGCCCTGGATAAGGGCGTCTGCTAAGAAATATAATAATAAATAAATTTCTCTAAAGGAAAGACCTACACTTTTAAGGGTTATACTGGTCTGTCTGTCTTCCTTTGTTAATTGCCTTTTTCTCGCCATTATGATAGCAATATACTACTTCCTGCAGTACAATACTGTCCAAATAATGCTTAAGAGGATGTAGTAACACAGTCTGTTCCAACACTGCTTTTATACAGACAGAGGGTTTGTAAGTAATCAACAAAAGTTGGGACACCTGTAGGAATTGTTAGCATCAACTTTCAAGGCTTAATTTACTTCCATTGCTGCAGAACAGCTGTAAGTTGTTAACCCATTACTTGTTCCCTGAAAAAGGCCTTTTGTATAACTCTGAAATGAACATTATTTTTCAGTTTTTGGTAACCTAAACTTTTTTTTTAACCTCTGGCAGTTTACCGCTTACCTTTTCAGGTTATTCACTGGACTTGAACTGCTTAAATTTCAATAAAAACTGGAAAAATGGGGGTGTTCTAAAACTTTTGACCGGTAGTGTATATATATATATATATATTAGTGCTAAAATTTTTCTTCCTCTTATGTTCTTAGCTTGTTTTTTTTGCCAGTATTTTCTTAAACAAAATAGCATTTTTTTAATAGGACGTTTATTTGGTAATCTTTTTAAATTTTTTTTATTGAAATGAATGGGTAGAAACTTTGAACTTAAAACATAAACAAATCAAGTGCAGAGACAACATAATATTCCTTCAGTAATTGTAAAAAATAATTGTGTGTCTTTTTTGCTCCACGTCTTCCAACTTGTTTTTATCATCAGAGCATGCGCATTAACAATGTGACGTCACTGGAATGGCGAGGAAGGGCGCTAGGACCAGAAATACGCTTGTTATGGTTAATCATGCAAGTGTCGAATAAAATGTCGCTGCGAGTAAAAAATAAAACCACCTCTAGCGAGGTCGGATATATTTTCTTAATTGCATTAGTTTTACCAAGCTTAAAAGTTGGATAGAAAAAGGCCTATTGAATGATTGTATAAACACCCTGTGTTTTGTAGCATTAATCAGTAGTATCACTAAATAGAATACATTTGAATGGCATTGGATTGCCATCAGCAGGAGAGCAGGAGAGCTTTAACAATCCTGTGCTGCAAAACACATCCGGAATTCTCATTCATCAGTGAAGTTCCAGCTGAACCAGGTACGGCTGTTTTTGGACCCATTTCAATCCACTTGAGAAAAAGCACAGATTTCACAGCTGAGCATGATTAAATACAGCTGGATCAAAGTACAAGAATAACCTTAAGCAACCTCCTTATAAATAATTTACAGTGGTGTAAATTAAGAAAGTATACATTTTTAAGTTGTAACTTAAAAGCATTTGAGTAGCAGAACAGTAAGTAAAAAATCCTGCATCAGTGATTAATACACACACACAACAGGAAAAGTTCTAAAAATTGCAACAACAACAAAACAGAATTGTAAATAACAAATGTGGAGAATGAAAGGAAAGGTCAAGTGCACTTTGTCTGATGTTTTCAAAGAAGAGCAAGCTGTAAGCAGGAATAGTTTATTTTGGGCCTACTTGTTTTTTTCTTGAGCCTCAGAACCTGCCTGGGTCACAAATAAAGTTGTCATGCCTATACTGCAAGACCAGCACATACTCCATTTTCTTTTTTGCACACCTGTCAGGGCTTGAATTTCAGCGCGGGATTGCGGGAATCGTGTATTTTTGAAGTTGCACACGCATATCTGCAACTTTCAGTGCAGGAAAATCCCGCAGAGATATTTTAAGACACCAGGCTACTGTATTTTTCACCCAATTTAGAATGCCTGAAACGCTACAACAATCTATAAGGAAGTGGGTGTCAGTGACGAAAGCACTATGAGCCGCATTCTGAGTAGTTCTGGTTAAAATAAATAAATAAATAAATAAATAAATAAATAAATAAATAAAAGTAGTGCTGGACATTTTAAGTGCCACAAGACTTTATTCTCTCGTACGTGATTCTCAGCCACTATCTTTAAGGATTATATAAACTCATTACAATGCAGTAAGTAAACAGTTTTGAAAAGCGGTGACTTTCGCTTTAACTCTTAAAACTCAGGCACCGTAAAAGCTACCTACCTGGTTCATGGCTTGTTTAAAAGTACACTCAGGGCTTTCCGAAGACGTATTCAGGGTGTGTATGCGGTACTCCTAGCTGGAACTACGCTCGCCTCAAGTTAAGCCTCTCATCATATCACAGTTTACAGCTTAGGTTTCATTTTGAGTCTATTGCTCCGTCATTGTAGCAGCTAGACTGAAAGGGGTGGTATCGTTGGAAAGCTTGGAAGCTTCCCTCCCCATTTCATATGGTGTTGTTATAGCAGTGACCAAAACATATTTTGGAAAAAACACTTTTTTTTTTTTACATATATTCTCATCTCTACCACATATAGTATGCCTGATCCTGTTACAATTTTCATAATATGTGGCCTTTCATTTGCTATGTTACATGCATGCAGTAAAAACTATCCAGTACTTAAACATACATAAATGAAAACAGTGAAAAACAGGCGGAAATAGGGCTGAGGGTAAAGAGTTAAAAAAAAGAAATGGAGCGCTGGTTTAAAAGAAAAGCACCCTTTTCTTCTGCTGCATGCAAAAACTTCACGTCAGGCAATGGCAAAAGCAATGGAGAGTGCTCTGTCTCACAGTGATGAACAGCTGTTAGGTCTCCTGAAAGCAGCTTATTATGCAGTAAAATATATATATAGCTTTTTTACATGCAAAAGTGCCTTCTCTTTTGCCATTCCCCTAAAATTTTGGATTCCCCATTGGCTGCAGCATAGGGGAAATCCCCAGCACACAAAAATGAAATTCAAGCCATGCCTGTCTTCTATGTTTAACCCTTTGCGGTCCTATGTCGGACCAGGTCCGACATTACGATTTTCCCTTTCCAGTCCGATGTCGGACCCTGTCCGACATCATCAAAAAGACGTAAAACACAGGTCTCTAGTTGTTTCGAGAAAACCATTCAATGGCCGAGTGAGACCGATAGGAGCCGAGAGAGGGGCAATACACATAGCCCCGGCACCACAGAGATAACACAGACATAAACAAACAAGATAGCTGCTACTGCATCCAGCGCTCTAAGAATATCACAGACATTTGCAGAGCTCTTTGAGATGTTAAAGTAATAAAATAATGACTTGGATCGCATTATTGAGGAGTTTGGTGATCAGAGATGATTTATCTGTATGCACGACTATGAAGAGGTATGTGAAAAATACAGCAAACAAGGGGTGGGGCGGGGCTGGAGATGCAGTACTGAGTGTCTTGTTGCTATGCAGTGCCTTTTAAACCTGTTTTACGGTGGAAAAAATACTTTTAAACAGTGCGTCTAAAATAAACTGAGCGTGTGAAAATAAATTGGACCTGACGCGCCTGAGACGCGCTGAATAAATGGACCGCAAAGGGTTAAAAAGAACTCCTGAACTGAATCTCAGCATCGTATATCTAATCCTAACTCAAATGTCACTATCCTGTGATCCCCCAGATCCATTTTCTCATCTGTAGCTAAAGCTCTACAGCACTATATTGTAGTATCTTGCACCAGCCAAGCCTATCTCAATGTGTAACTCTTTGTTTTTTGGTGACATGCTCGAGGAATGCCACCTTTAAAAAAACACTGGAATTTGAACTGATCCCAAAAAGTATGGTATGAGTTTCCCAAACCAGAAAAGTAGGCATCAGTTGTCTGCAAAGCTTTTAATAAATTATATTTAATAAAGATGTGCTATAAAGCACTGTTTGCTGGTGTCAGCTCAAAAGTGTCTGGGTGTCAAAGGAACGGTAAACGAGATATGAGTCTGAACCCCAAAAAAAGCAAAAAAGTGTTGTGACAATTGTTTTAATTTAATTTTTTTATTTAGTATGCCCAATTATTTTACCCCCGATTTCTCCCCAGTTTGGAATGTCCAATCATTTTTCCCCTTACCGCTGCAATTCCCCACACAGTTCAGGAGAACTGAAGGTTCAGTAGGCGTCCCCCGATCCCACGACTGAGCCAGCTTCCTCTTTACACCCAGGAACTCAAGAGCAGATGTCACCAAGCTACCAATCAATCAATCAATCAATCTTTATTTTATATAGCGCCTTTCATAGTGGACCTTCCAAGATGCAGTAACAACAAGAAAATCCATAATACTTTAAATAGAGAAATGCATAATACATGATATACTATAAAAAAATGCATCAGAAATTAAATACAGTGGAAAGGGCATAATACATGATAGTAGCATAATACATGAAATAGTATCAGCAACACAGCAGCTAATAGCAGATATCAGACTTAAAGAGCATGGAAAGCAAGAGCGAACAGTTGAGTTTTGAGAGTTGCTTTAAAGCGAGTGACGGTGGGAGCACCACGCACCAAAGCTGGGAGAGAGTTCCAAAGAGTCAGAGCCATGAAGCTAAACAAGCATTCTCCAAGTGTGGTGCACTTTTGCTTGGGGATAACAAGCAGACCAGAGTCGGAGGACCTCAGCTTGGGGGCAGGGACATAGCGGGTCAGCAGGTTGAGGAGGTACTCGGGACCTGGGTGATGAAGGGCACTGTAGGTCAGCAGTGAAAATAATCCTGAACTTTACAGGTAGCCAGTGCAGCTGGGCAAGAAGGGGGGTGATATGATCACGTTTTTTACATCTGGTAAGGATCATGGCAGCGGCATTCTGAAATAGCTGCAGTCGGTTTATGGTGCGTGCTGGGAGACCACCACATAGGGAGTTGCAGTAGTCGAGTCGAGAGGACACAAATGTATGACAAAGTATCTCCGCATCTGGGAGGGAAAGGTAGGGACATCAAAAGAGAGGTTGCTGTCAAGAAGTATACCAAGGCTTCGTACTGTGGGGGAAGGCAGCAGCAGACAGTTTCTGAGGTTCAGGGCAGCTATATTTAGATTCTTAAGTTGAGTTTTAGATCCTACTAGAAGGAGTTCAGATTTGCTAGTGTTCAGCTGAAGAAAATTGGCACACCAATCAGTATTAAATAAATGATAGTAAGTATAGACTGCCAAACACAGAACATCAAAAAATACCACATGTCACTATTGTCTTTTTAATAAAGAATGAAATTCTTCATTGCCTCTGATTTGATGTGGTTTTTTAAAAAAAGAAACACTTTTATCAAGGGTTTCGTGGTTCATGGTGAAGCTAAACACTACCCATTAAAGTCTAATCTGAGTTAGGCATGTCAAAGGGATGAGGGACAGATGAAAGAAAGACACCAAATGCCTTTATTTCAATTGCAAGAGGACCCATTCTATCCACACAAAAGAAATTCTTTTCATTCATGTCTCAGGATTTCGGTTTTTCACCTTAAAAAGCTGGGCTTTGGTTTGTCTAATGTGTAAATCTGTTTCCTTTTGTTTTTCTTTACTCAGCTGATGTAAAGTAATTCTAGCAGAACATTTTATTTTATTAGAAACGTAAATGTGTAAAATTCCCAAACTGTCTTTACGTGCTTAAAATAAGTATAGTTCTTTGGTTCTTATTTTCAGCAGAACATGTTTCACTATTTTATATTTAATTTTGCTCTTGTGTTTAGTTAATGACCTATAACTCCCTTATCTGTTTTAGATAAGTATATAATAATTATTATCAAGAACCCATTCAGAACAATAATTGAAGACGTGGTTTTTGTTAGATTTATGCCATTAAAATTGTTTTATTTTTTTCAGAAAATGTTATTTTTAATTTGCAAGGACAGGGTCCTGGGTGGGTCATGGACACCAGTACTATAGTATAGTGCAGTACTGTTAAGTATACTATTCAGTGTACAATTTAGCTGGACAGCACAGTTACATTGATCAGTGTGAATATAATATACTTACTAGAATACAAAGTACCATCCAGACAAAAGGATGTAATTAGTTCCCCTGTTAATTTGTTACAGTTGAATTTTGGATGTTTCCGTTCACTCATTGTTTTTTAAGACAGAAAAAACAAATAAATAGCCATGAAAAGGCCTCCCCTTCAATTAAGCAATGGAGCCAAGAGTATCTAGCTGCAGAACGCAGACTCGCACAGCGTAGCGCTCGCAGTGAGCTCACACAGGGTAGTGCTGGGTGCGCAACTCGTAATTTACACACTGCTTCATTCACCCTCAACACCCCTACCATGTGACCATAAACAGGGTGTGGGAGGGGGAGAACACTGAACACAGTGATTACCCTGTGAGAATTAATTGGTGATCCACGGCCAATACCCCACGAACCTTAGGTTTAGGGTTAGGTTATTGTTATGAAATAAACTTAGTTTTAGTACCTAAATTCATCACCCTTATCATGTGATCGGACTGTAACATATAATGATTACGTGTGAGCTGCCTGTGAGAGCTATGCTGTGCGAGTCTGCGTTCTGCAGCAATACTTCTCTCTGACGGCCTCCATAGTGCCAATGAGTTATCCATTCTGTTACACTGCACATTAGGTATCACACATGTACTGCACAAACCCAGCTCAACAGGACACTGCAATGTTATTAAACTGCTAGAAGCAACATCATACTGACAGTCACTTTGTATCCTTCTAAATAAAGTGCTGTATACACCAGAAATATAATTTTTCCAAATTAAGGAGACAGCACACTGACTGTTTCTCAGTTTATGCCAGAAACCTGCTGCAATCCCCTGATCAAATTACTTTAAAAGCTGTCTAAAACCTCTATGCTGTGCTTTAGAATAAGGTGATAACAGTTCATCCATTAAGTTCAAATGTCAGTGTTCTCAAATTACAACTCTCAGATTCCAAGGATGTTAGTCAGTTTATGAAATTTTCCACTGTAGTACATTTTTTTTACTGTTGGATTTCTTGGAGAAAAAAGGAAGGATTTAAGCTAAAAACTGTATACCCCTTACTGACATGTCTGCAATCTCTAAATGACTTTAAGCCAACACAGTTACTGTAACGTTGTGAAAACTTTTTCCCTGCCTATAATTAGTCGAATGATCATGTTCACTCATATCTTATTCACTGTGCAGTTCAAGTTATCCTTTTGTATCTGTGTATTTGATCTCTGTAGCTTCTCGATTGATTAAGTTCACACCCACTTTTCTCATTTGCTCAAAAGTGTGCAGCTCAACATGTAGGTTTTTATTCTGGGTTTTCTTATCCAGGTCCTTGACATAACTACTAATTATGTAGTAGTTAAGCTAAACTCCCACTTCAGGGAATGGTAAGGGACGATCAAATACCAATCCCTCAGTGAAAACCTCCCACTCAATGAGGCAGGCTGGCTCCCCCCTCTTGGGAAGTAGTCGTCACAGCCGCCCCTACTGAGCTCTAGTCGCTTTTGCTGCTTCCTCCTTTCCATCCTTATCTTCCCTCCAAAAAGTATTAACCCTTTGTGGTCCTATGTCGGACCAGGTCCGACATTACAATTTTCCCTTTCCGGTCCAATGTTGGACCCTGTCCGACGTCATCAAAAAGACGTAAAACACACGTCTCTAGTTGTTTTTTCTCCGGAAAAAGCCGAGAAAACCATTCAATGGCCGAGTGAGACCGATAGGAGCCGAGAGAGGGGCAATACACATAGCCCCGGCACCACAGAGATAACACGGACATAAACAAGAAAACCATTCAATGGCCGAGTGAGACTGATAAGAGCCGAGAGAAGCCGGAAAAAAAGGAGCGTTTCTGAGCAATACACATAGCCCCGGCACCACAGAGATAACAGCGACATAAACAAACAAGATAGCTGCTTCCGCATCCAGCATTCAAAGAATATCACAGACATTTGCAGAGCTTTTTGAGATGTTATAGTAATAAAATAATGACTTGGATCACATTATTGAGGAGTTTGGTGATAAAACGAGTGATCAGGAGATGATTTATCGGTATGCACGACTATGAAGAGGTATGTGAAAAATACAGCGAACAAGGGGTGGGGCTGGTCCTGTTGATATTTTTTATTGAGCAGACGCCATTATCCAAGGCGACTTACAGAGACTAGGGTGTGTGAACAATGCATCAGCTGCAGAGTCACTTACAATTACGTCTCACCCGATAGACGGAGCACAAGGAAGTTAAGTGACTTGCTCAGGGTCACACAATGAGTCAGTGGCTGAGGTGGGATTTGAACCGGGGACCTCCTGGTTACAAGCCCTTTTCTTTAACCACTGGACCACACAGCCTCCTATGCAGTGCCTTTTAAACCTGTTTTGCTGTGAAAAAAATACTTTAAAACAGCACATCTAAAATAAACTAAGCGTGTGAAAATAAATTGGACCTGACACCTCTGAGACGCGCGGAATAAATGGACCGCAAAGGGTTAAAAATAAATAAATAAAACACCTGCAGTACTTGCTTTGGCCTGAGTCCAGGAGGCGCTGGTGATCCCACGATGACACCACGTGTGACAAGGCAAAAGGCAAAGTACTGCGGTGCAAAGGTGCTGCGGCGCTGTTTATTTTCAAACAAAAATAAATAAACAGTTTGAACAGAAAACACTGCTCACAGAGCAAAATAAACAGTCAAACAAAAACAAAATCTCTAACACAAAAGAATGCTAAGATCAGGCTGAGCAATTGCCTTCACTGATCCTTATACATGTAAGTTAATCCAGTTTTCTTACTTTTAGTTTAATTTTTGTTTTTCTCCTCTGTCTCTCTCGCACCCATTTCTCCTTCCAAACCCACACCCCGAATGCAGAGAGCTGCAGGCTTTTATCCAGGTGACCATCTCCCGATTAGCAACAGTTAATCAATTAATTAATTTGGGAGATGGTCACCTTCTTCACAAGGTTTTTAACTGGATGGGGCTTCCCCCTCCACGCTACCAAACAATAACAACACTGCTTTTCTCTGTCATTTTAAATACACAATAAATATATCATAATAATAACAATAACAACAATAATAATACAAATGAAATGGCTTACACACCAAGTATTGTTTAGTTAGTACTCCAACTGAGAGCTAGGTTTATTTTGTTTGTTTGTTTTATTAGCAGTTGTTTCCCCATCATGAGATAAAAACAACAACACCGGTTTTAAACTGTAAATCAAGACTCCAGCCTGATCATTTACACTGCCCTTGGCCACGTCACATTCCAATTAGCAACAGCACCTCCGCGTGTCAACAATTTAAATGTAGTATACAAATGTCAATGCTGCTCAATCACTGAGGACAACACATCAAAACAATCAAAACATCCTTGTGGATAAGCATCTTGTTATATGATCACGATTATGTTTACTCAAGGCTGCAGAATCCTATTTTACGACAGTATACTTGAGAAGCGATCGTCTCGTGAGGGTGCCTAGTTTAACTACTGTGCAGTGTTATGTGTAATGGCCTTTGAATTAAAATGACATTACAGTACAGTATTTTACTGTCAGGACTACCACTGCATTTAAGCATCTTTGGCTTACTTATTTTCAGCTGAGATGCAAATCTCACAGTTTTTCACTACGCAGAGATGCAAAGCTCTGCAATCCGCCCCCCCCCTCCCCAGCGCCGCGCCGCAGCCGCTAATCCCACTCCCTCTACATGCATATCACACAATAACAGTGCTGTACTCAATATGTATTCAATGAATGTGTAGTCATTTTATTGAAACACATTTTCACTTACGGAGAACACAAAAAAACATACCTGCACAATGCAGTGGCACACTCACTGTCTGATTACAAACAATGCAGTGTTTCCTGCATCATTGCAAGATCCACGCTGCATACATGCCTAATCACGCGAGATGTGATCAAATTCAAATTCAAAAACAGCTTTACTGGCTGTACACGTCATTGCACTTGATACAGTACCGTAATACATGTAGTCAGTTTGCCCCGAAATGATTCTTATAAGCAGATAGCTTGATTCTTAAAAGAGGAGTATTTTCGCATGGTTAGCATAGGAATGATTTTGTCCCAGTGGTTTTGATCACTATATGCGGGTTGATTCTTATATCAGTGATTCCTATAAATGGAGTGCACTGTATATATATATATATATACAGTACTGTGCAAAAGTTTTAGGCAGGTGTGAAAAAATGCTGTAAAGTAAGAATGCTTTCAAAAATAGACATGTTAATAGATTATATTTATCAATTAACTAAATGCAAAGTGAGTGAACAGAAGAAACATCTAAATCAAATCCATATTTGGTGTGACCACCCTTTGCCTTCAAAACAGCATCAATTCTTCTAGGTACACTTGCACACAGTTTTTGAAGGAACTCGGCAGGTAGGTTGGCCCAAACATCTTGGAGAACTAACCACAGTTCTTCTGTGGATTTAGGCAGACTCAGTTGCTTCTCTCTCTTCATGTAATCCCAGACAGACTCGATGATGTTGAGATCAGGGCTCTGTGGGGCCATACCATCACTTCCAGGACTCCTTGTTCTTCTTTACGCTGAAGATAGTTCTTAATGACTTTCGCTGTATGTTTGGGGTCGTTGTCATGCTGCAGAATAAATTTGGGACCAATCAGATGCCTCCCTGATGGTATTGCATGATGGATAAGTATCTGCCTGTACTTCTCAGCATTGAGGAGACCATTAATTCTGACCAAATCCCCAACTCCATTTGCAGAAATGCAGCCCCAAACTTGCAAGGAACCTCCACCATGCTTCACTGTTGCCTGCAGACACTCATTTGTGTACTGCTCTCAGCCCTTCGGCGAACAAACTGCCTTCTGCTACAGCCAAATATTTCAAATTTTGACTCATCAGTCCAGAGCACCTGCTGCCATTTTTCTGCACCCCAGTTCCTGTGTTTTCGCATAGTTGAGGCGCTTGGCCTTGTTTCCACGTTGGAGGTATGGCTTTTGGCGCAAGTCTTCCATGAAGGCCACTTCTGACCAGACTTCTCCGGACAGTAGATGGGTGTACCAGGGTCCCACTGTTTACTGCCAGTTCTGAGCTGATGGCACTGCTGGACATCTTCCGATTGCGAAGGGAAGTAAGCATGATGTGTCTTTCATCTGCTGCAGTAAGTTTCCTTGGTCGACCACTGCGCTCACGGTCCTCAACGCTGCCCGTTTCTTTGTGCTTCTTCAAAAGAGCTTGGACAGCACATCTGGAAACCCCTGTCTGCCTTGAAATTTCTGCCTGGGAGAGACCTTGCTGATGCAGTATAACTACCTTGTGTCTTGTTGCTGTGCTCAGTCTTGCCATGGTGTATGACTTTTGACAGTAAACTGTCTTCAGCAACCTCACCTTGTTAGCTGAGTTTGGCTGTTCCTCACCCAGTTTTATTCCTCCTACACAGCTGTTTCTGTTTCAGTTAATGATTGTGTTTCAACCTACATATTGAATTGATGATCATTAGCACCTGTTTGGTATAATTGTTTAATCATACACCTGACTATATGCCTACAAAATCCCTGACTTTGTGCAAGTGTACCTAGAAGAATTGATGCTGTTTTGAAGGCAAAGGGTGGTCACACCAAATATGGATTTGATTTAGATTTTTCTTCTGTTCACTCACTTTGCATTTAGTTAATTTATAAATATAATCTATTAACATGTCTATTTTGAAAGCATTCTTACTTTACAGTATTTTTTCACACCTGCCTAAAACTTTTGCACAGTACTATATATATATATATATATATATATATATATATATATATATATATATATATATATTACAAAGGACTTAGATAGTTAAATAATGTTCATGTTCCTATGTACAATCACGCTAGTCTTCATAATGTGACTGATTGTTGGGGTCACGCATACTTAATGCCAATTCTAAAGCAACACCTCAAAATGCAAGAAACACTGCATACCATTGTATTCAATACCTATAACATTATTACTGTTAGCCTACTAAGGGGCACGATGGGTTAAAATTATATATCACAATTTAATTTAACCAAAGGCTGTTGCAATGCATTACATTGTGGCTATGTGACACATACAGTTTCTGACGAATCATGTTTTATAGATAGGCTTGCTACTATTTGATTTTTATCTTTTTGTCAAATCGATGATGAATATTGACGTTTATTTTAGAAAGAATTTACCGCTTTTTTCCATCTTTATTTTTCAATTCAAGCAGAGAATGGGTGAAATTGACCTTTATGCTTTAAAAAAAAAAGACTTTGTATGCCATTGAGAAACGTCTCATTTAGTGAAACCTGTTTATCATATTCAACATGCAACAAAACCATGGTTACCAACATTCCAATTGAAATAATGTTTGGTTACAGAGGACCTATACCTTGTAAAGATAAAGATCCTACACAAATTTAAAACAAAATGTCTCAAATAAACCGTAGAAAACGCAGCATACACAGACTTTTATAGCTTACATTTATGAGTAAAAAAATATGCACAGAACAAAACATTAGATAGTTTAACAGAACTAAGTTGCACTTATTATTTGGAGTCTGAGCTCCCCTCTCCTGCTTCAGCACAGCTGGAAGGCAAGGCAGGCGGGCCTGCTTTGTCCTGACGCGGAGACTTCAGCTGTCAGTCAGGGTATTGTGCACAATATTCATTAAGTGTTTTCCTATTGTGCACCATTTTCAAATCAAACTAGTAACTGTCACTGTATACCGATAGCAAAAGCTTATCTACATCTTAACCCGCTAATTTCAAAGTCGGCACTTTGAATGACAGGCGCTGTAGCTGGCAAATTAAAGTGCACAGTCAGTGCCAGTCTTGATGATTGGCAGTCATTTAAACAAATGAGAGCATTCTAGCGCTGCTTCAGTCAACGATGTCAGAACAGGGTGAAAGTGACAGTGAGAGTGAAACTACAGTACTAACAGACCACTGAGATGACTGACAGCAACCCCTAGCCATTCAGAGCGGAAAGGAGATGGGACAGACAGTAAGTATAAAAACTGCACAAACTAGAGATGATTTCTAAATGTTTATTTTTGGTAAGAAAATTAAAAAAAATACCAACGTTTATCGTATATAGATTTATTTCAGTCAAACTCATATTTTTTGGGAATTCGACTTTTAACAAGTTTTAATATAGAAAAGTAGCAAGCCTATTTATAAAGAATGACATGAACTGCAGCTACTGTTTGATTACATTCTTAAGTGGGTTAAATAATAAAGTGAGTGCAATAAAATATTTTAGGCTTGAATAGAGCTAAACAAAATGAGTGCTGGGGGTTGCTTGAGCAGGTTCAGCTCAATAGAGTAAAGTTTATGTCAACATCCTACTAAGAGACTGATGTATACAGAGAACAAATATTTACTTGGGTAGACTTCGGCTCCATATTTTTTCCATCACACAAAAGAATGGCTATACTTATCTCTGTGAGAAAATGCACTGTCCTGAAGACATACTCTATTGTAAACTGACCACCCTGAAAAAAGGAGACAGATGTCTCTGGGGAATGAGAAATAAACATTTTTAAAGTAGCTGACATTGTGTTTGACATTGTGGCAAATTCATTCAAATCTTTCCAATTAATGATTTATAATTATGGATGGTCAGATTAGTTCTACAAGTAGTGAACCATGGTCTTGGTTTAATATACATACCAAGCAAAATGATGATAGAGTAAATGAGTAAATCTGTCAGGATGTGACAGGGCTTGAAACTCCCAAATATAAAATGTACACGTTTTTCAAATATAATAGTATAAAAAACAATAAACAAAAATAACTCAGTAAATAACCCTTTCATCATTTAATCATTTGTTCATAGTACTAATCAAGTGAGGCTTTGCTCTTTCCTGTGGAATAGCCTGGACTCGAACTGGCTATGTCGAGGCTACAGAGCGCATCCTGCACTCTAGCGAGTGCTTTTACTGGATGCGCCACTCAGGAGCCCCCGTAACCTTTGCATTTCTGATGATGGCTAATTCCAAATTAAATCTGATGTCTACACATTGACAAAAATCTAAAGCACTGCTTTAAGAAGCCAGGTGATGCGATTATAGTCAGTCCTGTACCATACACTGATGATAGCTATTCAAAATGAAAACTGTTGTCATTGACTTGAATGTTAGTCCATTGCTAGTGTCAGCATGACAAGAACCGACCTTAGTAGTAAACAAGAGAGGTTGGGGGGTCATGTTGACTGACCCCTTGAGCTCTTAAAAGTACATCAGAAGTATTGCTCACTGACAGAGGGTAATGTGCTCTCAGATGAACTTCCCTCAAGAGTACATTTGACAACCTTCCCTTGAATTACAGATCTTCACAAATCTAAACGAAATATGAAGCACTGCTCATAACTTCAAAAAGTCATATGATGAGGGTGGAGAATGATCTGTCCTGTACCAAACATCTATTGTCTAACAAACTAAACGCATCATACAAGAGCTTTAAAAACCAACAAAATCAAGAAAAAAAGCCCTGAAGCATGTTTGGTGACAAGAACACGTCTACAGTACTTTAACTCTTTTATATATGTGGTTTGCTGTGTTTAGTTTTTTTAATGGTTAATTTAGATTCTTACAGCTGACAAATAAAGAAAACGGAGAAGTCTGCCAGACTGTCCTGTCTTTACTGACAATGTCCAATGCCGTTATACGGTACCGGTAGGCGTTAATTACAGTTATTTAAATTAATTACACTTTCGATGACTGAATGTGCTTCTTTTCAGAGCAGTTATGGAAAACCATTACAACACGTATTAGCCATAGGGTTCATTCGTTTATTTGGCCGCTCTCCATTGCACCTAAGCAAGTGATCGATTAGGGTGAAAGATTACCCTGTTTAAACATAGACGCATTACTATTACTACAAGAATGCGTCCTTTTGATCTGGTTATAGGGGTGCTAAGAAATGTAACTCGCTTATAAATTGCCATTTTCAAGCGCTTTCAAAAACAACTCCACATCTCCAGAGGGAAAAGGCAACTGCACGATGCTGTAGTCATTTCTACAGAGATTCCCAAAAATATATTTTTGTTGCTGAAGTGTGTACTTAACTATTTCGACTACTTAGTTTTATTTTTAAACGACAGGCATTACAAAGAAAAAAAATGGGTCATACTTCTATAATATTTTCCACAGATGTATATTATTAATCTCTTAATTATAATCAGCATTGAGCCAGTGACATCTCAATTTCCAATTATTTTAACAAATACCCTGCACTAGCAAATTCAAGCAAAATCAACAATCAGCAAACAACAATAAACTTTTTTTTTTATACTGATTTCCAAAGACTGAATATATTCGAGTATCTTTGCATGCAACTGTTAGAAGCATCTATAGCTTGCTTTGCTTCTTTGCAAACAAACACAGCTTGATATTTATTATATTTGTCATCAACATTCTTTCATTATTAATCACATAATTTGATATTAAGCTACAGCCAATGAATATACCCTATGCATTCTATATTTTCTTTTTGCTAAATGGGAAATTAGCAAATGGTATATATTTTTTCCCGTATACCTGTCATGAAAGGGTTTGATTGAAAATACAGAAAATGAGCAGGTCATACCTTCCATAACCTGAGCTGCTGCGGAAAGATGGCAGTGGCAGAGCAAGACCAGCAAACCCAGAGGCCACCGACACAGCCTGGGGAGAAAAAGAAGATGTAACAGTGCCCAATAAAGCGGGGAAAGTCGTGTAAGTGTTGTAAAATAAATTATATGTTACTTACCCCAAAGTCATTTTAAATTACTGATTGTAAAACCTTGAGTAAAAAGTTGTCTTGTGCTTGTGGTGAGAGTTGGAGCTCTCTCTCTCTCTCTCTCTCTCTCTCTCTCTCTCTCTCTCTCTCTCTCTCTCTCTCACTCTGTCTCTCCTGCCTGCCTGCAGTTCAAAATTAAACAAAGGCAGCTCTTAGTCCTTTAGTGACTCAACCAGCCCTCAAACACTGAAACCTGACTCCTCTATTGCTCCAACAGACCACCGCCTTAAACTTCTTAAACTAGCCGGTGCTCCCACCTAACTACAGCCAAGACCCCGATCACCCCAACCCCGTATGCGCTATCTTAACCCACTTTGTGACTTGCAACTTGAGTCTGAAGAGCAGTACAGAAATGTCAAACTCGCGTGAAAAAAGATGCTGTACTCTTTCAACCACTGTCATGTCACTTCTGAAACTCCCACATGAATACTGCTACAATTTATATAGTTATGTCATATATCTAGATGGTTTTTTTTTCAAACGCTGATGTGCACAAACGTTATTTAATATAGGATACAGTAACTTTTTTTTTTTTTTTGCTGTACCTTGGACCACTACAGCATATAGATTTATTTTTCGATAGGCTATATAGGGAGGGATGCATTGGCACAGTTTACAGTATTATCTTGTTGATGTTTCGAAGGTCAAGTAAACAGATTTGTATCCATTAATTAGACATTTAGCAGACGTTTTTATCCAAAGTGACCTACAGAGACTAGGGGGTGAACTAACAATGCATCACAACGGCTGCAGAGTCTCTTACAATAGGACCTCGGATTTATGTCTCAACCAAAAGACGAATAATTTTTTAATACTTTGTATGCCCCACGCACATTCAATAACTTTAACATGCGTGAACTTAACTAATTTAATAAAATCTTCTTAAACTGTAATGATATTAGGACATTGTATTATATTATTTTACTGCGTGCAGTACTTTTTTTATTGCAGGATATTGTTAATACCGGTATTTAATTTTCATTAACCTTGAGTGTCACATATAAAGCGGTTTTTATATTGAGTCTATTTGCTTGCTGGTGGTGCGACAGCTGTGTTTTGATGCTTTGGCTTCTGAAAAAGTGAATTTCGCATTTATTTACAGTCGAATACAATACAATTTACATTTCTATAGCGCTAACTATGTAACCCTCCTTCAGCACAACGGGGTGCCGTAAGGAGTTAGCCAGAGTAAACTGCAGAGCTGACTCAACATGTGTTTTATATGGTTAGGCGTGTCACTGGATCTTAAAATAAGATATATATATATATATATATATATATATATATATATATATATATATATATATATATATATATATATATATATTGCTGGGGAGTATACATTTGATTCCAGAATCTCTTCTACCTTATGCAAAAAGTAATCCAAAAGTTTAACATATCTTCTGCCATAGAAATGCAAACTTTAATTCCAGCATTGTTGGTTTATTCTCAGTGTTCAGGACAAATTTAATTAAAATTGTTTGGTTTGAGTTTAATAAAATTAAAAAATATTTTCTCTATTTCAAAATATACAGACCCATGCAGTATTGTAGAATTCTTTTTTTTTTTTTTGCCTTTGTTTAAATAATTTAAATAGGACTGGCGTTAAACACTGTTTAGATCAATGAAATGACCCCATTATTTCAATAAAGTACATAAACATAACCTGTCATGTTGTATTAGAATTAGAAGTATTAACTGTTTAAGTATACCTGATATGGTTCGACTGGACGATTTGAGTGCAGTCAGAAATAGAAATGTGATCCAACATAAATTCCAGTCAAACAAACAATGTGCCATTGAAAATGTGATCTTTGTCAGCCTGTTTGTGTGTTATGGATTACATTTTGTCTGGCCTAGAAAGATTTAAATATATTTTTAGTGATGTATACACATTTTACTAAAAAGGGACCTGTATATTTTAGTGACACAGGCTTGACTAGGACTTTTAAACCACAAATATGGCTTTGCAGATGCTATGTAATCAAAACTATTATTGTATTACTAGATGTGTACTTAAACATTTACAGACAAGAGCTGACTTGAATAGCAGACCTGGGCTGGCCTAAAACATTGAAGTGGTCGGCTATGTGTGGGCTCCAGCAGTGAAAGAAGAGGCAGACAACAGCGTGCAGTTCAAACAGGACTGCTGTTTATATTTCCCCCTCTGCGTGGCAATGGACTGCACTCTTTCACAACAATCTTTCTCATCGATCGCTCTTTTAGACTCCTTACTCACAACTCATGTTAACCTGACCACCTATTCGGCCCAGCTTGCTCGTTTGGTTGTTAGTAGCTTATTGATCCCAGCATCTCATCAAGCAGCTTCTTGAAGAATCCCAGGGTGTCGGGTTCAACAACATTACTGGGGAGTTGGTTCCAGACTCCCACAATTCTCTGTGTAAAAAAGTCCCTCCTGTTTTCTGTTCTGAATGCCCCTTTATCTAATCTTCATTTGGTCCTTGTTTCTTTTTTCAGGTCGAAAAAGTCCCTTGGGTCCACACTGTCAATACCTTTTAAAATTTTGAATGCTTGGATCAGATTGCCGGGTAGTCTTCTTTGTTCAAGACTGAATAGAATAAATTATTTTAGCCTGTCCACATACGACATGCCTTTTAAACACTGAATAATTCTGGTCGCTCTTCTTTGCACTCTTTCTAGAGCAGCAATATCCTTGTTGTAAATGAGGTCTTATGCATTTAAGTTTTAACATTACTTCCCTTGATTTAAATTCAACACTTGTTATTATATATCTGAGCATTTTGTTGGCCTTTTTTATAGCTTCCCCATATTGTCTAGATGAAGAACTCCTAGGTCTTTTTCATAGATTCCTTTTTCAATTTCAGTATCTCCCATCTGGTATTTATAATGCACATTTTTATTGCCTGTGTGCAGTACCTTACACTTTTCTGTATTAAATGTAATTTGCCATGTGGCTGCCCAGTTCTGAATGCTGTCTAGATCATTTTGAATGACCTTTGCTGCTGCAACGGTGTTTGCCACTCCTCCTATTTTTGTGTTGTCTATAAATTTAACAAGTTTGCTTACTATACCAGAATCTAAGTCATTAATGTAGATTAGGAAGAGCAGAGGACCTAATACTGATCCCTGTGGTACTCCACTGGTTACCTCGCTCAATTTTGAGGTTTCTCCTCTAATCAGTATTTTCTTTTTTCTACATGTTAACCACTCCCTAATCCATATCCATGCATTTCCTTGAATCCCTACTGCGTTCAGTTTGAGAATTAATCGTTTATGCAGGACTTTGTCAAAAGCTTTCTGGAAATCTAACTAAACCATGTCATATGCTTTGCAATTATCCATTGTCGATGTTGCATCCTCGAAAAAATCAAGCAGGTTAGTTAGATACAATCTCCCTTTCCTAAAACCATGCTGGCTGTCTCCCAGGATACTGTTACCATATAGGTAATTTTCCATTTTGGATCTTATTATAGTTTCCATATGTTTCCATATAATAGAAGTCAGGCTTATTGGTCTGTAGTTACATGGTTTGGTTTTGTCTCCTTTTTTGTGGATCGGTATTACGTTTGCAATTCTCCAGTCTGTTGGTACAACCCCTGTGTCAAGAGACTGTTGCATGATCTTGGTTAGCAGTTTGTAAATAACTTATTTCATTTCTTTGAGTGCTATTAGGAGGATCTCATCCGGCCCAGGGGATTTGTTTATTTTAAAAGCTCCTAGTCCCTTTAACACTTCTGCCTCTGTTACGCTAAAGTTATTTAAAACTGGTTAGGAACAGGTTGACATGTGGGGCATGTTGCTGGTATCCTCCTTTGTAAAAACTTGTGAAAAGTAATCATTTAATATTTTGTTATTTTTTATATTTATTTTTCTCTTCATCATATGTTTTTGCCATTTGTATCTCTTAGACATTTTACCTCCTCCTGGAATGTTCTTTTGCTTTTATAATATTGGAAAAACTTTTTGGAATTGGTTTTAGCCCCCTTAGCAATGCTTATTTCTATCTCTCTCTAGGCCTTTCTAACTTCCTTTTTACTAACGTTTGCAGTTCCAAGTACTCTTTCTGTGTACTTTGTTCTTGGTCCCTTTTAAACGCTCTGTAAAGTGAATTTTTTCTCTGAATATTTTTTTTAATTGATCTATTAAACCATTTTGGCCATTTTGTTTCAGATTTTGATTTGGCTACTTTTGAGATGTAATTATTTTGCACCTCTAGTACTACATTTTTGAAAAATACCCATCTTTTTTCTGTGGATGTTTTCTCTATTTTACTCCAATCTACTTCTGTTAGTCTCTGTTTCATTCCTTCATAGTTTGCCTTTTTAAAATTGTAAACCTTAACTTTAGTCATTACTTTTGGGGCTTTAAAAAGCACTTAAAATAAGACCATGTTGTGATCTGAGTTTGCCAATGGTTGTCTGACCTCTGTTTTAGTTATTCTTTCTTCGTTATTTGAAAAGACTAAATCAAGGTATGCCTCCCCTCTAGTCGGTGCCTTGACAAATTGCGTTAGGAAGCAGTCATTTGTCATTTCTACCATGTCAATTTTGTTTGTCATGCTCCCCACCGGGTTGTCCCATTTTATATGGGGGAAGTTGAAATCCCCCATTAATATGGCTTCTCTTTTTCTGCACGCATTTCTAATGTCATTGTATAACAGATTATTTTGCTCGGTTCCTGAATTTGGCGGTTTATAGCATGCCCCTATTATTATGCACTGAATTTTTGTCCACTATTCTGACCCATATTGATTCGGCGTTGTTTTCTTCGTCCAGATTTAACACCTGGGCTTCAAGACTATTTTTGATGTATAGCTCTTCCCCTCCGCCTCTTCTGTCCTGCCTGTCTTTCCTATACAGTGTATACCCACAAATATTATATTCGTCTCCATCACTCTCGGATAACCAAGTTTCTGAAACACCTATCATATCATAGGTACTTGTTAGTGCAGTAGCTTCGAGTTCTAACATTTTGTTTTTGAGACTTCTAGCATTTAGATAAATACATTTAATGGCTATCTTACCTGAGTTGTTGCCTTTGTTTTGATGTAGTCTCCCTTCTTGATTTCTCCCCCCTTCCTTTCTAGTTTGAATGCTTCTTAACCTCCTAGGGGACCTTTCTCCGAGTAGATTGGTTCCCTTTTTATTTAAGTGCAGTCCGTCCCGCCTTCATAGATAGTCCTTGTTGTAGAATGTGGTCCAATGTTCAAGGAAGGTGAAGCCTTCCTGTGTGCAAGACGATTTCAGCCATGCGTTTAGATTATTTCCAGCTGTCCGTATGGTCCTTTGCAAGGTGCCGGCAGAATCCCAGAAAACACCACAGTTTTGTCATTTAATTTAATTCCTAGCTCTCTGAATTTGTTTTGCAGGGATTTTGGTCTGTCTCTTCCAATGTTGTGTGTACTGATGTGAATGACTACTACCGGGTTGTCTCCTGTTTGTTCTAGGAGCCTGTCCAGATTGTCAGTGATGTGCATGACAGAGGCTTCCGGAAGGCAGCACACTGTTGTAAGGGGGTCCAGACTGTGCACTGAACTTACTATCATCATGGCTGTACAATGTACACCATAAGTATGTGAGCACTAATTACATATGTCAACCTTTGAAACGGGAAGTAGAATTAGAGTTTCTGATTTTCGGTTTTAACCAATAAAAACCGATAAAACACCCCTGATACAAAAAAATTAAATCGGTGGATAGCCAATAAACACCGGAAACCACCGGAAAACCTGTGGAAATGGTTAATCAATTCACATTGACTTCACCCCTTTCCCATTAAAAAATAAAACCTACTACAAATAAAAAAATACATTTCCCAGTGCAGCTGGGCAATGTCCCGCTTTCCTGCCTTGTATCTATCATTGATTTGTTCTGAATACTTTAAACCCTCTCCAACTACTGAGTGACAGCACAGTCCTACATTTCTATTGGAGACTCTGCTTGTGAGATTTAAAACGAGATTACAATTAGGAATGGAGGTTTGTTAGCAGGATTTAAAGCTGTATTACAGTTAAGATACAGAGGATTTAAAACAGAATTGCAAATTGTGGTGAAATGTAAAAAAATGCCTACACACAAAAACCCCAGAAGAATGTGCCCGTGGCCATAAGGATTTCGTTGTGGAACACAGCAAAGGAAAGAAGGTACAATTTATGTGTGCAAGTACTGTTGAGTTACTACTATACATATTTTGACAGGAAAAAAAAAACACTCAAGCATTTTGGAAAGTAACCGAAAACACTAATTTCATACAGTATATAAAAAATGAAAGCCCTGAAAAAAAACGATTTACATAAAACTCAAAAATAGCTAAAAATAAGCACAGAAAAATAAAATGAATAAACACATAAAAACAGAAGCCCTAAATATATGTATTAAACATCTCAAAGCATCAGTAGACCCAGGGTTGCAGAAACTTATGGAGATATAATACGTTATTTTTATTATTATTTTTATTATTATTTGTTTATTTGTTTATTTAGCAGACACCTTTATCCAAGGCGACTTACAGAGACTTTAGAACTACTTTAGAACTTCGAGTTATAGAACTACTGTCATTGTAAAAAACAGTGGGTTTGACTTAGTGCACGTGAGATCGATCACATGATCGAGCTGCTGAACTTGAAAGCTTTGGGTTTATTTTGAATAGCTACAACAAGAGACTTTTTCAGACATGATTTATTTATCAACAACTGTAAAAATACTTTATTGTCTAGTGAAAATGAATAGACCAACACAACGTAGGACTGCACAACAACAAGTCTTGCAGTACTTTCAGGAGTTATCGGAAGACGAATCTGGACACGAAAATGTGCCAGACCAAGACAGTGATGAAACTTACTCTGATTACAATGAGGTTAGGGATAGTGACAGTGAAAGTGATAACGAAGTTGCAGAAATTCTGGGACAGAGACAACACAACCAACTGTTATACGTTTCCATCTTTTGAACAGTTGTACGTTTCACCTTTTGAACATTTGAATAATCGAGATTTTTAAGTTATGCATTCCATTTCTTGAACAGTTGAACAATCCACGTTTTGACTAGTTGCAAGTCCCATCCTTTGAAGAGTAAGTTCCATCCTTTCAGCTTTAGAACATGTTAATAAACCACTTATTTTTGTATTTAAACTAAAACCACTTTTTTAATGTAGTCATATTGTGCATGAGTATATTAAAAAACAAAAATAAAGTTAGGGAATAATAGTTTAGCAAACCAGCTATTGCAAGATTAGAGATGGAAATTACCGTTGAATAGCCAACAGAGTCGAACTGAGGGCACAAAATAAAAAAATGGGTAAACAGAAAACACTTGTATAAAATAAAACAGTCACACAAACAAATCTCGGGCACTGTAATTCTCTACTGCTCCACAGAGTCCCGTAAGCTCCCGCTGCATCCCAAAGTCTCCAGCTGTCTAATGGTTATTGACTAACTTCCTGGCAGTTCTTTGCTCGTCAGCTCGCTGCCTTCGCTGCCCTCGCAGCCCTTGCTGCCCTCGCTCACTTTCTCTCTGTTTCTATCCGGTTTATATAAGCGGGTCTAATACAATTGATCTCGTCCAGGTGTGCTGGAATGCTGCACCTGAAGGTGATTGATGGTGACTGGTTCCAACTATCCCTCATTTAACCCAGTGTCAAAATACAAAATTACTAACACAAACTAAATAATCCAAAGAAAATAAATTAAAACACATACCATAAATCAAAACCAATGATTGTGTCAATCTGCTAATTAATGAATTACATAAACCCCCAATCCTTTGGAAACAGTTATTATTATTATTTGTTTATTTAGCAAACGCCTTTATCCAAGGCGACTTACAGAGACTAGGGTGTGTGAACTATGCATCACTTATCACTGACAGCTATAGCCAGCGAGCAGGATAAGTGGCACTCTGGACTCCCTGCCCCTGCCCCATGAGCTGGCTGAACTGTGATGTAATGACTATGATTGATGCTAGCTATAGTTGCAGGCGGACACCTAGCTCCCCTGGACAAGGCAAAGGGGAGGAGGACCAAACAAAGAAATGACAAGGAGGAATAGGCGATAGGCTATGTATGGGATGGTTTGATTACGTATGTGATTAGAGGGAGGATCCTCCTTTCAGAAACACAACATTGTTTCCAATTAATTTTTGACGTACCTTTGGTTGAAGATCAGTTGGTTTTTGTAATCACTTACAGTACTGTGCAAAAGTTTTAGGCAGGTGTGAAAAAATGCTGTAAAGTAAGAATGCTTTCAAAAATAGACATGTTAATAGATTATATTTATCAATTAACTAAATGCAAAGTGAGTGAACAGAAGAAAAATCTAAATCAAATCCATATTTGGTGTGACCACCCTTTGCCTTCAAAACAGCATCAAGCATCAATTCTTCTAGGTACACTTGCACACAGTTTTTGAAGGAACTCGGCAGGTAGGTTGGCCCAAACATCTTGGAGAACTAACCACAGTTCTTCTGTGGATTTAGGCAGCCTCAGTTGCTTCTCTCTCTTCATGTAATCCCAGACAGACTCGATGATGTTGAGATCAGGGCTCTGTGGGAGCCATACCATCACTTCCAGGACTCCTTGTTCTTCTTTACGCTGAAGATAGTTCTTCATGTCTTTCGCTGTATGTTTGGGGTCGTTGTCATGCTGCAGAATAAATTTGGGGCCAATCAGATGCCTCCCTGATGGTATTGCATGATGGATAAGTATCTGCCTGTACTTCTCAGCATTGAGGAGACCATTAATTCTGACCAAATCCCCAACTCCATTTGCAGAAATGCAGCCCCAAACTTGCAAGGAACCTCCACCATGCTTCACTGTTGCCTGCAGACACTCATTCGTGTACGCTCTCCAGCCCTTCGGCGAACAAACTGCCTTCTGCTACAGCCAAATATTTCAAATTTTGACTCATCAGTCCAGAGCACCTGCTGCCATTTTTCTGCACCCCAGTTCCTGTGTTTTCGTGCATAGTTGAGTCGCTTGGCCTTGTTTCCACGTCGGAGGTATGGCTTTTTGGCCGCAAGTCTTCCATGAAGGCCACTTCTGACCAGACTTCTCCGGACAGTAGATGGGTGTACCAGGGTCCCACTGTTTTCTGCCAGTTCTGAGCTGATGGCACTGCTGGACATCTTCCGATTGCGACGGGAAGTAAGCGTGATGTGTCTTTCATCTGCTGCAGTAAGTTTCCTTGGCCGACCACTGCATCTACAGTCCTCAAGGTTGCCCGTTTCTTTGTGCTTCTTCAAAAGAGCTTGGACAGCACATCTGGAAACCCCTGTCTGCCTTGAAATTTCTGCCTGGGAGAGACCTTGCTGATGCAGTATAACTACCTTGTGTCTTGTTGCTGTGCTCAGTCTTGCCATGGTGTATGACTTTTGACAGTAAACTGTCTTCAGCAACCTCACCTTGTTAGCTGAGTTTGGCTGTTCCTCACCCAGTTTTATTCCTCCTACACAGCTGTTTCTGTTTCAGTTAATGATTGTGTTTCAACCTACATATTGAATTGATGATCATTAGCACCTGTTTGGTATAATTGTTTAATCATACACCTGACTATATGCCTACAAAATCCCTGACTTTGTGCAAGTGTACCTAGAAGAATTGATGCTGTTTTGAAGGCAAAGGGTGGTCACACCAAATATGGATTTGATTTAGATTTTTCTTCTGTTCACTCACTTTGCATTTAGTTAATTGATAAATATAATTTATTAACATGTCTATTTTTGAAAGCATTCTTACTTTACAGCATTTTTTCACACCTGCCTAAAACTTTTGCACAGTACTGTAGGTACCCTTGTTCTATATCTGTTGACTGTTTATTAACTTCAATTTATGGGTTAATGGGATATCAGTGAAATGTTGGTACATATTTATGACAATGGGGAAAAAAAATAGAAATGTGTTATGTCAAGATCAGGAGATAAATTATCTCAGGTTCTCGACATTTCAAACCGTTGTGTTGACTTACAAACTTTGTTGAATGAAAATGAAAATGAAAAGAGTCTCCAGACAGTTGTATTATGATGGTATTATTTACATTATTTTTGTTTTACTGTAAATGTCTTTGAATAGTTTATATCAGCATCCTAATTAGCTTTAAAACATAAAGAATAAGCCCATGTGGTAATAACTAAAACAGGATTATTTTCATTGCATTAAGCCTAAAACATGGATATTATAATGGGTTATTTTTTAATTAAAACCTTTTTCACTCTCATTCCAATGTTCTGAGTAGAGGGTTCTTTTCCAGTCGCAGATGATCTTTGAACTTCTTGAAACTCTCACTGAAAAAATGTGCAGTAATTCAGTGCAAAAAACACAAAACACAACATTGTTTCATAAAACAAAATTCATAAAATTCAATACCCTTGAAATTGGGCGTTACCTGTAGATTATTGACCTTGTCATACAGCTTTTAAACTGCAGATATTTTAGTAATAAGTGAAGTGCAATCAAGTTACATGAATCAGTTATTTTTACATATCTTTAATGCACGCAATTATTAGTCTGGGTATGATAGTAATCACATTTTGTGTGATAAATGCTCAACGTGGCCACCCTTTGCAGCAGTGATTGCAGCCAATCTTGGTCCAAGGTTGATGGCTCTGAAGCTGGTTTTATTGCACCTCCAAACAAATGTGGGCTATTTTAAAATTGCCCAGTATATGCAGTGTTTTCAATGAAAAATATATTTTCTTTCTCCAGATAGTTATAAATTTCAGTGGTGTAAATGAATAGACACCCCATGTCAGGATGTTAAGTTTTCTGCAATTGTGGGCAGAGGTTGTTGGACTCCCTTGGAGTTTGGAGGGATGCCAGCATAGTTTGAAAACTAAAGGAAATTAAAGCTGCTTTGATAGGAGACATTTGGGTTGTTGCTTTTGGGTCCAACCATCATTTACAACCATGAAAGTGGGCTCAACATAATAAGACATTGAACTGCAAATAACTATTATAATCCTTTGTGTTAAACCACGTAAGAGTGGCATTTTCTTTAATGTGAGGTATCTGTCCATTATTAAGAGCAAACTTAACCAGTGACAGGTGGATATTAATTGTAATTTCCATCTTTAATTGACTGATATCTAACAGTTTCTTATCAGAACATTTATTTTTTATTAGAGGCATATTGCAGATAATTTGCTACCATGGCTACTTCTGAGTTTCAGAGTGCTCTAAAGTCAGCCTGAATCCAAACAAAATATGTACACTAACACTTTCAACTCAACCACCTTCTGCTCCTTTTTATTCTTGCACAACTAAAGAATGGCATATACACCAACACAACATTTATGGAGGTGGTGTAATAAGAAGGGGGCCTGATAATCAAATTATATATAATCACACAAAAGAGTATCTTTAGTATATTTAGTTTAAAGGCTTTATCAGCTGGTTTCACAGACCCTGATTAGAAATAACCTATGACTAGCTAATGTTTCCTTAGGTACAGAAGTCCAAGATTAGTGCTAATCAGGGTCTGTGAATCCAGCTGTATATATCACACAGCCACAACTGCTCCATAACTTACCCTAATAATGTACAGTACTATTAGCCCTTTCATCTACATCCACAGTGAATAAAAGCCAATGGGTACCATGCAAAGGTGACTATCAATAACTGATACTATCATTCATCTGGCTATAACAATTACACTGATTGATGATCATGATCACTGAATTTAAACAGTCATTATGATTTTATGTTTTATCACCTTTGTCAAATAGGTTGTCAAAATGGCAAGGTCATGTAGGTCATGTCCACTGTCCTGTCCCTACAGATCTCCTCCTTGGTCAAAGGGTGCACCACAATTACCAGTCCTGATCCCTCCTGTGTCTTTCCCCTAGTAGCTCAACCTCCCTGGCTAAACACAGTTCCTTATATGCTCCAGGCTCCGCCCCACCAATCCTGCAGTAGCCAATCATTTAATTGATTGGACCACTGCTAAGTGGTGGTTCTTAATGAGGTGAAACCTGGAGCACCTGTGCCGCTACCCTCACACTTCGAGCACCTGTGCCACTGCAGGGCAGCTATCCTAATAGTGCCATCGTCTGTCTGGAGGCCAGACTTCACTCCTCTGCGCAACCTTCACCCTGCCACAGACTGCTACAGAGAATTTTAATGCTATTATAAACCAACAAATGTTGTTTTGTTTTTAAAGACATTTTTAAAATGTGTTTTTTTGGTTGCATTTTGGACCGTATGGTTTAGGTTGCTTGAAATTGATGTCACTCTTTAAATCGAGAATCAGGATGCAAAATTCCCAATAGCTTTTAGATGGCATCTACCGTAGGATTATGACCACTGTACTTGGAACCTGATTGGTAGACACAAGCCATGAGGTTTATAATATAATTTTACACTAACAAATGAGTCACAGTGTAGGTAACCAAGGTGAATTTAAGATTCCTTGGTATATTTTCTGCCAGTAAAATAATGTACCACTAAATACCACAGAGAGTCCTATTTTAATAAACTAAACAGCAGTCTTATTTAGCTTGATCTTGGTGTCTGCATATATAAGATAAGGTAAACTCTTCTTTGGGTATACTGCATGAATGGACCATTGAAAAATGACTGAAAGCCTCAATTTGTTTTCAGTTTTCACTTAGAGTTCACTAGGGACCTGGAGTCAATTACAGGTTGTTATATGAAAGGATTTTCCCAAAACATGAAGCTCACTGCCTATTAATAGATCTATATTATATCTTGCAATAGGCCATTTGTTTTAAGTTATTAAACATTTTTCTTGATATCATTTTAGTTTTCTTTTATACAGACTGTTCAAAGAAATTATATTATGTTACTGTGATAAGGTAGTGTCACGTTCCAAGCTGCTACAGACAGGAAGATAGACTCAGAGACAAAAAAGCTGCAATTTAAGCGCTATAGCACACATTTATTAATCCCCAAAATAGGACCAAAATAACAACAATTAAACAGGAACAAACAAACATGACATGACATGACGACCAAAATAAAGAGTTTAACAAAACCCAACAAGGAATATATAGAACACAAACCTACACAGGCCAGGCTGAGCTATGCCTTCACTGGCCTATCTCCTTCCACACTACCCAATAAAGGACTGTCTCTCCTTTATATCCCATGTGGCTGGAGTCTAATTAACTATCAACCATTCAATTAAGGCCCCAGCTACATTCCCACATGTATTTTGGCAGGGAGGTCATTTATATAGATTAGGAATAACAATGGTCCAAATACTGATGCCTGTGTTATCCCACTTGATACGTTACTCCAGTTTGATGCCTGGCCTCTAATTATAACTCTCTGCTTCCTATCTTGTAACCAGTTATGAATCCATGCTGCTACTTTACCATTTATTCCAACTGATTTAATCTTTAGGTATAGTCTTTTGTGCGGTACTTTGTCAAATGCTTTTTGTAAATCTAAGTAGATTATGTCATACACACTATCTTTGTCAACTCTAGTAGTCCTGAAAGGAATCGAATAAATTAGTTAAACCAGATCTACCCTTCCTAAAGCCATTTTGTCTGTCTCCTATAATGTTGTTACTATATAAATATTCCTCCATTTTGGTCCTTATTATAGTTTCCATGATTTTATATATGATGGATGTTAAACGAATAGGTCTGTAGTTCCCAGGATCAAATTTATCTCCCTTTTTATAGGAACAGCATTGCCGATTTTGGGATGGCGCCTTTATTTATAGATGTGTTGAATATAAACATACTGGTTTAAAATTCTGTTTACTTTACCTGAAGACTCGTGGACATATTCCATCAGGCCCTAGCTCCCTTAGTACTTAATTCTCTTTCATAACAAACTTTGATAATGATGTTTGTGTACATTCTGTTAACTTTGGTATATTGTATAAATCTTCCTTGTAAATACTTGTATGAAATATTGAATTACCACTGCTACCACATAGACTACTGACTTCCTCTTTCAGTTTCCTGTTAGCATTAACATATTGAAAAAAAAACCTTTTGGATTAAGTTTACTATCTACCTCTACTTGTCTCTCTAATTCCCTTTTCGCTATCAAGTCTGTTTTTTTAGGTCTTTACAGGCCTCTCTGTACTTTATGTGTGAGGCTGCTCCCTTTGATTTAATAGAAAGATATCATTTTATTTTATTTTTAATACCCAGATTAATAGATCGATTTACCCATCGTGAATTATTTTTTTAAGTTTACCTTTTCTCATTTTTGGGATAAATGCATCCTGCATTTCTAACTCTGTATCCCTAACTGTAATCCAATTGTATTCAACTTCATTATCTATTAGTATTCTATACCAGTCTATGTTTAGAAGCTCCTGTTGCATTCCTTTGTAATCTGCTCTCCTGAAATTGTAAACCATTGTCTTTGATTGATGTACTGCCCTTGATTTATTTGCCACAAACTCTGTCATATTATGTTCACTTATTCCTAGTGGTTCTATTACCTGTAAATTGTGTATCCTTGCTTCATTGTTTGTTAATACCAAATCTAGGCAAATCTGAATTGTATCTAGTCGGGGCAATCTCCAGTTGAGATAAGAAACAATCTTGCACGAACTCTATCATTTCCATGTCTGAGCTGTTGTTTAAGGTCATGTGGTCCCAATTTATGTTTGGGAAGTTGAAGTCTCCCATAATTAGGGTGTCCCTTCCTTACTTATTTATTTTCGTTTAATGATTCATCAAAACTTGGGGGCCTAGAACAGACTCCCACTATTAAACCTTTAGATTTGTTTTCATTTAATTTAATCCATATTGATTCATTGTTGTTGTCATTACTTTCCAGTCTCTCCCCCTCTTTTATTGGGTCCGTCTTTCCTAAGTGACCTATATCCTTTCATAAGAATGCTGACACAATTCTCTTTGGTATAAATATGTATAACTTGTCTTAAATAGTTTTTCAAAAGTTATGGGTCTTGATAGGAATTGGGAAAGTAGTATTAGTAAGTAGATAAGGAATTTACTCGTGAAAAAGAAAAAGAAATATATAGATGGGAGAAAAAAAATTTTTTTTGTTTGTGTCAAGAATAAAAAATCTGATTAAGATGGGTAAGAGAATTTATGGAGTGACGGTTTGTAAATATACATGGGGTGAGTTAATGGAGGAATTAAACTGTTAATATAGAATGTATAATTTGTGGTTTTGTAAATGTATGAATATATGGAATATTGTTCATTTATTGTATTCATTTAGTGCATTTTCAATAAAAAAAATAAAATAAAATAAAAAATATATATTCTTCCATGTTAAACTCGTCTCCATCGTTTGGAGTGAACCAGGATACCATTATTCCTATAATGTCATAGTTATCCACATTGACTATGGCTTCTAATTCTAGAAATGTATTTCTAATTCTTCTTGCATTTAAATATAGGCATTTAAGTTTGAGAACATCGGCAACAATCTGGTTGCACTTGTTTTATTCCTGTTCCCGTCTACATCGTTTCAAGTACTGTTTTTTTTATTATTTTATGTGTTGTTTGCTGTGTAGTTTGTAGTGTAACTCTCCTTGGCTCTACCCTCCCTGCCCCCTAGTCCCTAGTTTAAACTCTGCCTGATTACTCTGTTAACTGCCCCCAGTGCACTGGATCCCTTCCTGTAAAACATGCCCATTCCTCAATGAATACTGCCTCTAAATGAGAATGTCTCATGCAGTATACTGTAGCCATCACGTTTGAGACTGCTCTTTGTAAAACATCAATCATTTGCACTAGATCAGAGTCTGTCAGACTCAGACAGTCATCATGATGGAAGCTGTCTTGTCTTGAGTAAATCATCCTTATACATTTTTCTTATCATAAAAAATGTAAGCAAATGCAAATCTAAATAATGGTCAGTCAAGTACAATAAAAAGTTATTTATTATACCATACCATGGAAACGTATATTATTTTAACTAAATACATCTTTAAAATATGATATTTACACCCAGTCATAAAGATACACAAATTATTACCATAGTATCCTGGCATGTAAAGATAATGGAGTAAATTCAGTTGATATAAACAGCAGGTGATCTAAATGCATTTAGTAAATTACATAGGGTCCTTTGTGTAGCACTTGTCAATGCGGCACCGTGATCTATTTTGCGTTAATTGTCTAGACTGCCAAACACATTTTTTATTTTGGGGTGAAGGTGTGGGCCCCAGTTAGATTTGGATGGGATTAAACTGCCTTTCATTTATATACCGGTAGTACCGGTATACCATTTATATACCGCAGTACCAGTATATATAAAAGTATTAAAATAGGTCAAATGAAGACTGAACAGAATGCATTGTACAGGTGACATTTACATTTAACAAAAACAATCTTGTTTTGATTTTTGCACCTTTGCATGCATAGATGTTATCCTTCGGGCACCCTCTGCTGCAGCAAACCACAACTCACCTTGTATAATGTACAATGTTTAATGATAGAGATCTCGCTAAGAAGACACAACAAATATTTCAATTAGTATACTGTGGTTGTCTTCATTAACATATCTTCTCTTTGTACATACGACAACATTTTCACTTTGTTCAGTGTTGCAACGAAAATGCAAATTGCGGTATGTTTATGCTGCGACTAGCCCATCTTAGAATACCTACCCCAAATGTATCTGCTGGTAGAAGCAGGCAAATTATTGTTTCAGATCTTGAAACCAGGGGTGTCAAACTCAGTTATTGGAGGGCCGCAGTGTCTTCTGGCTTCACCTGAGCTCTCAATTATTTAATTGGTCTAATTATGTGATTAATTGGACACATTTAACACTTCTCTCCAGGCCTCAAAATGTTTTAAGTAGTGCATCTTAAAACAAGTGCATTTTTAAAATCAACTGTAAAAGAACTTGAAAAAAATATTAAATACGTCCAATTGAACAAATAATTAGATCAATTATGTTAATTGAGAGCTTAAGTTGGAATGAAAACCAGAAGACCCTGCAGCCCTCGAGGACTGGAGTTTGACACCCCTGCTCTAAACGCTGTTTCCAGGACAAGGCCTTTGTGAGGAAAAACACTGCCAAAAATTCTTTATTTAGCATTTTGTTAGCCTTTTTTTCTCTTCAGAACTTGCTTACAGTAAATAATAATGTGCTATCAAAGCATTCACTTGCTTTCTTTTAAGTGTATTTTCTTACATCATTACTTCCAAAAAACTATGCTTCTACTGTGGACAGAGAGGTAATCTTTTTCTGTGTACTGCATACCAGCTTATGTTAATGCAACAATGAATGAGTTCTGGTTTAAAAAAACTAAATAAAAAATACATCAAAGAGGGAGATGGCATCTAACCTTTGATCCCAGTTTCCTATCCCAGGCCCACATAATTGTATTTTAAAGGTTAGCCATGTAATCTTCACACCATGTAGTCGCAAATAACAGCAGCTCCCGAAGAGTAAACATTGCTCTGTGGTGAGAGAAAATGAGAAAGAACAGGGGGGAGCTTAGAATAGAGCTTTGTCTGACTCAAGTCAAAGATACACATCAGAGACCATATTTTCAATGCGTATTTGTATCTAATCACAAACAATCACTATGTCAACTCTCCTTTAACTAAGTACAAACAAAACAGTCAAGAACAGTTACCTTTGCCTGTTCCTTCCATGAACAAAGTTTATATCCAAATTGTTAGAGTTCTTAAAAGCAGAATCTTCCTTGAAAATTCAGAGGATCCTAATATAGTAGTTTTAATTATATATATATATATATATATATATATATACATATATATATATATATATATATATATATATATGTTTGCTTTAAATTACTTTATATTTAAAATAAATGTAAAGTGAATAATCTGTGGCTTGCCATGAAGTACCAGTTATTCAAAATCCAAATGTGCACTAGTAAAATCACTTACAAACAACAATGCACAAGAAACGTTTAGCTTTAAAGGACTAAAAGCTAATACTTGGAATCAGTAAATCTTATCTTGAATGCTGGCCATTTACTATGTTTGCTTCAAATTCTTAAAAGACTTCCTCGTTGATGGCTGGAATCCCATGACAATCACAATCTCTTATGACACCGTGCTTGTAACAAGCAATCGATGTAGGCAAGTCTGAAGCTCTCGAAGTCTTACTGAATGGTCGTCTAGCAGCATATTGTGTATGGCAGAACTTTGTTTAAGATATTGTCAAACTGAGGATGATATTCTTGAATACATTATTCTATATATGCTTCTTTTAGTGTTACAGATAATACATCCCCCGACCAAATAAATTCTACAATTGTGCAGATTATTCTGCTATTATAGTTTATGTGGCAAAGCATTAAGGGTTGCAGGGAATGGTACTACATCTGTGACAAGAGTCAAAAGGGTATTGCTGAAACTTGTAGTGAGCTATGCACCATACTTGCCCTGCAGCATGGATTACAATTTTAATTAGGATTCTTCTTTTGAGATGGCAGCTTCAAAGTCCAAATTACCAAAATTAGGGCAGTACTTAATTGGCCGCTATCAAATTTAGGCAAATGCCAGTTAGCGCAGAACTGAATTTTCTTTTGGAATTTCCACTCTTTGTAATGCACTGGAATAGGCCTATACATGCATCTGTGTCTTTTAATAATTGACACCATTGTCTGTGGATTCTATCACTCAACAGCAATTGTTTAAGGTCAAAAGTTACACCTGCTCTTTCCACTAATATATGATGTCACAGGACAGGTTTTCCAAAGGTCACAGATATCAAACCTATGACAAGGCATTATGCACAGACATTGAACCCTGTATGATTACTTTATGATTTATATAGTTGAAATGCAATATGAACCAGATTCAAAACTAAGGAATGCAATACCAGTATGTGACAGAAAGAGAAAGAATCTAAGCTGTAAATCTCTCTCCTGACCTGAAAGGGTGCTGTGTAAAGCTGGGTCCACACCTGAGCGATTAGTTGCACAACCCAAATCGCGCAACTCAGTTGCGAGCAATTGCAGTGTCCACATCTGAGCAATTACTTGTGCAACAAGGTTCCCGCGTCTACAGGTTTCATTTTTTTATGATAACTGGGGTGACAGGTTTTTTTTTTTTACATTTTTATTCTATCTACAAGGTGAAGTAGTTTTTTTTGGTTTTGACAACCGAGTTGACACGTTTTTTTTTTCTCCCGAGTCTACAAGTTTAGAATCGTATTTATTTTATTTATTTTTTGACAACCGAGGTGACACAGGTCGTAATGTGTCCAGTAATTAATTAACGTAAGTAATTAACGTTATTATTTTTTCAACTGTTATTTTAAATGCCATATTCCCTAAAGAAAAAAAAACAAAGCTGCGTAAAAGCTGGAGGAAACCATTTAATTTTAACATTTTTAAAATTAGAGCTTCTTAATATGCAAGCCGTGCAGGCAGCATTATAAGAACCAGTCAGAGTTCTTGAATTGCCACGTGATCGCCTGTGTCTACAGAAGTCGCTCAGCTGGTTGCTTGGAAAGTAGAGCACTGCTCTACTTCAAGCAACTGGTTGCGCAACTGCTCGCAACTGGTTGCAGGGACGTCCACATATAAGCGACTTGTTTGCAAGCAACTAAGTTGCGCAATTGATCGCTCAGGTGTGGACCCAGCTTAAGGTTGGCGGTATGCTTCCCCGTAGACAGGTCGACTCAACGGTAGGCACAAACCGGAAGTCAGCCATCTTGACAGAAGCTTGTAGCTGCACAAACCTGAAACGAATCCCTTGCGATCAGCTGTGGGGCAGGTAGCAATTGGAGAAACCACGGCGCTGGGCTGATTGCAGGGAGGAGTTGGGTAGTACAAAGGGGATGCAGCTACATAAGTACAGGCCTGCGCTGAGACGTTTGACCAGCCGGAGCGAGTTTGTTTTATCTTTGTCTGTGTTTGTATATTGCAGAGGAGTAAGAAGGAGATCTTGAGCTGCAGCCACGGAGCCAGCTCGCAACATGGATCACAGCCTCACTGCACAGCACAGCACAGCACAGCACGGACACCCGCACTGCTTTCACCAGAATCGCAGACCACAGTTTCGTGCATGGAGCATCGTGGTTAAAGGAGTGTTGTTTTGTTTGGGTCTGCAACCTGCCGTATTTTGATTCCCCTATACCACTGCTTGCCGCGCCCACCTCCACCAGCAGAAGATGAATGCCTGCTGGTTCTGCCTCCACCACCGTGGGAGGACTGCTTGCCGCTCCCCTCCACCACCAGAGGAGCTGGAGCTACCTCCACCACCCGAGGGAGAGGAGCTGCAGCTGAGTTTGCCATCGCTTGGGATACATTCACGTCACCGCCCATGGATGCCTTCACGTCACCGCCTGGGGATGCCTTCACATCACCCCATGGCCCCGCTGGTCCCACTGCCCCATGCTAATATCCCCTTTGAACATATTGCCATGGACATAGTGGGCCCATTGAGCCAGTTTGACTCTGGATATACGCATATTTTGGTAGTGGTAGACTACGCAACCAGATATCCAGAGGCAGTACCACTGAGATCCACTAGTGCCCTGGCAATTGCAAGAGAGTTAGTAGGGATCCCCAAAGAAATTCTGACTGATCACTTAATGTCTCAATGTTTAAAAGAACTGTATAAATTACTGCAAATTCGATCCATTTGGAACTCGTTTATCACCCGCAGATGGACGGTTTGGTGGAATGCTTTAATCGGACCTTAAAACAGATGCTGAAGCTGTTTGTCAACCAAGAGCAGAAACATTTTATTATTATTATTATTTATTTCTTAGCAGACGCCCTTATCCAGGGCGACTTACAATTGTTACAATATATCACATTATTTTTACATACAATTCCCCATTTATACAGTTGGGTTTTTATTGGAGCAATCTAGGTAAAGTACCTTGCTCAAGGGTACAGCAGCAGTGTCCTCCACCTGGGATTGAACCCACGACCCTCCGGTCAAGAGTCCAGAGCCCTAACCACTACTCCACACTGCTGCCCAACATTTGGCTAAACTCCTCCCCTACCTAATGTTTGCAGTGAGAGAGGTGCCTCAGAGCTCAACTGGGTTTTCTTCCTTCGAACTGCTATACAGGAGGCAGCAACGGGGTATCCTTGATCTTGTGAAAGGGTGGGAAGAGCAAACAAAAAGTTCCAAAAACATAGTCAAATAGATAATAATGTTAAGAGACCGCCTGGAATTGGTTGGTCGTTTGGCCCAAGAGAATCTAACACTAGCTCAGCATCGTCAGGAGCAGCAGTAAAACAAACAAGCACGGATTCTGACTTTTTAACCAGAAGATAAGGTACTGTTGCTACTTCCTAGATCGGAATCTAAGCTGTATGCTACGTGGCAGGGACCAAATTAGGTGATACAGGGAATTGGTAACATAAACTATGAAATTAGACAACCTGATCACCAAAATAAAACCCAAATTTATCATATTAATTTACTAAAACCCTGCAAGGAAAGGGAGGCCCTGATAATAGCTAATGACAGTCTAGAAGAGCACTTTGGGCCCACTGTCAATCCACCAGCTACAGCTAACATTCCGATGGGGGAACAGTTACTTCCTGATCAGAAGTGTGAACTCCACGAATTAGTGGAAAAATGTAATGATGTTTTTTCTGACTTGCCCGGTAGAACTAATGTTATTAAACATTCTGTTATTACTCCAGCAGGTTTTAAGGTTTGGGAATGACCGTACCGGATCCTGGAAAGCCACAGGGGTCCTGTCAACAAGGAGGTGGGAGATATTCTCGAGCTTGGAGTCATTGAGCCTTCCCGGAGTGTGTGGTGCAGTCAAATTTTGATGGTGCCCAAGAAGGAAGGCTCCACTCGGTTCTGTGTGGACTTTAGAAAGGTCAGTGCCATCTCCAAGTTTGATGCATATCCAATGCCCCGAGTGGACGAGCTCCTTGACCGACTGGGAAAGGCACGGTTAATCTCGACCTTGGACCTGACGAAGGGATACTGGCAAATTCCACTCACTCAGAGTTTGCAAGAGAAAACGTTGGGTTATTATCATAATCCTGGTTCTCTGAAATAGAAATATTAACCATCACTAATGGGTTATTCCCCTTTAAGAACCCAAGAACTGAAAAGCATTATGCCAACAAACTCTCGCGAAAGTGCATGACGCAATGTGAGTTGCCCCAACAAAAGCACATTGCAGCCATTTGCAAATTCTCTTTTTACTTTTGAGTATACCCAATCTGTCGTGAGGACAGGCGCAAGACTCTTATGAGCTAACCGCGCTAGCAGAGCTACAAGGTGACAAGTCACCTACCGATCAATCCTTAGTTGAGGGGACGGCCTCTGAGGCAGCCCTCAACACCCTTGATCCAAACCCAGGACACAGCGGATCCACGATGTTCATCCTGTAGAACCTCATGAATGTGTGGGGGATCGCCCACACCGCTGCATTGCATATGTCCATGACAGATGCACCCTGGAACATCGCCCAAGAAGTGGCCTGTCCTCTAATGGAATGGCCAGTGATCTTCTCCGGGGGTGGCAACTTCTCAAGTTGATACGCCATCTTCACGGTCTCCGTTAGCCACCTAGACAGGCGCTGTTTAGATAGAGCCTGGCCTTGGGACTGAGAACCGTAGCAAACAAAGAGTTGCTCCAACTGGCCCTAACCTTTTGTCCTCTCCACATAGTACACCAGCGCTCTGACAGGGCATAGCGTGTGGAGCATTCTGTCTCTGTCGGACTGGAAAGTAGGATGGTGAAAAGCCTCCAACTCCACCGACTGATTGATATGGAAAGCCGAAATATTCTTCGACAAAAACACAGGGTTGGTCTGGAGTGTCACTCGTGACCGCCCCTTTGCAAAATATAGACAGGCTTTGGCGACAGATAGTGCCTGCAGCTCACTTATTCGCTTAGCAGAAGTGACTGCCAACAAAAAAGCTGTCTTAAAAGACAAAAGCTTCAGCTCTGAGGAATGCATGGGCTCAAAAGGTGGTTTTGTCAGTGCATTCAGCACGACATTCAACCGCCAGTGAAGAACAACGTCCTTCCTTGGAGGACGGAGTCTCTTAGCTCCCATCAAAAACTGTCCCGCCAGGAAATGTGCTCCTGGGGAGACTGAATCTATCTTCACATGGCAAGCTGAAATAGCTGCCAGGTAGACTTTCAGAGTAAAAGGGCTCTTCCCATCATCCAGCAGGCCTTGCAAAAACTGCAAGATCACTGCCATCGGGCATGTCGTGGGATCCTCTCCCTTCGACAGACACCATATCTGAAAAACGCCCCACTTGTAGCCATACTGGGAACAAGGCAGCCCTAGAGTTCTGTAAGGTGTCAATCACCCTATTAGACAAACCCAGACGGTTCAAATGGAGCTGCTCAGGGGCCAAACCCAGAGCTGTCGGCTTGATGGGTCGTGATGCCACAGACCGCCCTGTGCCTGGCTGAGCAGGTCGCGGCGACTGGGCAACTGCCAAGGCTGTCCGCACAGGAGCTGTATCAGTGAGGCAAACCAGGCTCTCTTGGGCCAGTGAGGTGCTACTAGTAGGACTGTGGCCCTGTCCTGTCTGATCTTCTCCAGACACAGCAGTAGCAAGGTTATCAGTGGAAACGCATATAGTGGAAGCGCTGGGCACTGGTGAGCCAATGCGTCGGCCCCTAGACACCCTTCGTCTCTTCTTATGGAGAACCACAGGGTGCAATGTGTCGACTCCCAGGAGGCAAAGAGGTCGATCTCTGCTCTCCCAAACTGTTCCCATATGAGGCTCACAACCTCGGGATGGAGTCTCCAATCTGAGCTGTCCGGAACCTGCCTCGAGAGGAGGTCTGCGGCAATGTTCACCACTCCGGGTAGGTGTACCGCTCGGAGTGAGAGGAGGTGGGTGTGAGCCCAGACCAGAAGCCTGGTGGCCACCCTGTTGAGACTGGGTGATCTTGTACCACCCTGGTGGTTGATGTAAGCCACCACTGTCGTGTTGTCCGTCCGGACAAGCACGTGTCTCTGCCTGATCTCCTCTAGAAAGAACTGAAGGGTGAGAAACACTGCTTGTAGTTCTAGAAGATTTATGTGTTGGCCCCGCCACAGAGGCCGCCACACCTCTTGTGCACCCCGACCGTTCCACACTCCGCCCCAACCGTGGTTGGAGGCGTCGGTGGTAACGACTTCTCTTCTCGTGACCACTCCCAGCCTGACGCCTAGGCGTAGGTGGGTGAGTTGTTTCCACCAAGAGAGAGTCTGGAGGCAATATCTGGACACTGTCACCAAACGGTTACGGTTCAGCATTGGGTGAGGGACCATCCTGTTGAACCAGGCCTGGAGGGGCCACATATGCAGGAGGCCCAGGGGAAGGCATTGAGAGGCTGCTGCCATCAGGCCCAGAATCTTCTGGAATGTCACCACTGGTAAAGCTCTGCCTAACTGGAATAGGTCTAGGCAGGCTGATATGCTTGACACCCTGTCGTTTGACAGTGCTGCTGTCATGGACTGGGAGTCCAGACTCAGACCCAAGTAGAGCTCTACTTGAGCTGGCGTCAGTTGACTTTTCGCACGATTTACCTTCAGACCTAGTCTGGATAGGTGATCGGTGACAAGTTCCGTGTGTTGCTGCGCCTGACCTGGCGACTCTGCACAAATGAGCTAGGGTTCCTAGGGCTGTTGCTTCGGTTTAGGCGCCTGCGGTTTCTTATCAGGCGCATTGCACTGGAACCGCCTTTGCCTACAGCGCCCTCAGCCTGACCTACCAGCGGCCGCTGGAGAGTCCCATGGACCGCCCTGAGGCTGCCATTGTGGCCGAGGCGGTGGTCTCTGATACCACTGCTTCTTAGGTGGTGGTGCCGGCTTAGGGGCAAGGTCACTGAACGCCTTTGTTGCATCCCTTGCCGCTTTGGACTGAAGCAACAAATCGTCCACTGCACGGCTGAATGTATGCCCTGGTGTGATGGGCGCATCCAGAAGAGCAGCTTTGTTACTCTCCGTCAGCCTGGCTTGAGAAAGCCACAGCTGTCGGCACGCAGCCACCAATGCCCTGTTGCTTGGCTCAGAAGCTTAGCTAGCCTAGCAACATTCAGGAGATCAGCCGCAGCTCCTCTGTCTGACCGAGGGTACCTGGCGTTGCAGCCCTTCCACTATATAGTGAAACATTCTGCGGGTAAGGAGCATCAAAATGCAGATTTTTTTTCTAGGGAGGGGGGTCCATTAGGGGACATAGAATTGGCTGAGTGTTCCTTCGGTATCACTCTGAGGGGTGAGATATGTGATAGAGAAAGAATCTAAGCTGTAAATCTCCCTCCCAACCAGAAAAGGCGCTGTGTAAGGTTGGCGGTATGCTTTCCAGCAAACAGGTCAACTCGACAGTAGGCAGAAACCAGAATTCGGCCATCTTGGCGCAAGCGCGCAGCTGCATGTACACAAAATGAATCCCTTATGATTGCAGGGAGGAGTTGGGTAGTACAAAGGGGACACAGCTACATAAGTATGGCCCTTGTGCTGAGACGTTTGACCAGCTGGAGCACGTTTAGTTTGTCTTTGCCTGTGTTTGTATATTGCAGAGGAGTAAGGAGGAGATCGGGAGCTGCAGCCACGGAGCCAGTTCACTACACGGATCACAGCCTCACTGCACAGCACAGCACAGCACGGACACTAGCACCACTTTCACCCGAATTGCAGAGCACAGTTTGGTGCATGGAGGATTGTGGTTATTATTATTATTATTATTATTATTATTATTATTATTATTATTATTATTATTATTTATTTCTTAGCAGACACCCTTATCCAGGGCGACTTACAGTCGTAAACAAAAATACATTTCAAGAATCACAGTACAAGTAATAATACAATTAAGAGCAAGATAAAAATACAATGACTTTGGTTCTAGTAAGTACAAGTATATGACAAAATAAGATTCAATAACAGAGCAGATAATAGTGTCAGTGATAGTTACATCAGGATATAATTAAAAACAAAATACTACAGATTAAATAACACTTATGACAGATTACAGTACTCTAAAGTACAGGATTAAATGCAGCAAAATAGGGGGCAGATAAGAGCAAGTAAAGCGCATTTAAGGAAGAGTGATAAGGGTCCAGAGGGAAAAGAGGAGTTCTACAGGTGCTATCTGAAGAGGTGAGTTTTGTGGAGGCACTGGAAGGTGGTCAGGGACTGGGCAGTCCTGACATCTGTAGGAAGGTCATTCCACCACTGCAGGGCGAGGGTGGAGAAGGAGCGGGCTCTGGAGGCAGGGGAGCGTAGAGGCGGTAGAGCCAGTCTTCTAGTGCAGGAGGAGCGGAGAGGTCGATTGGGGGTGTAGGGAGAGATGAGGGTCTGGAGGTAGCTGGGTGCAGTCTGGTCAAGGCATCTGTAGGCTAGTACAAGAGTCTTGAACTGGATGCGAGCAGTGATCGGGAGCCAGTGGAGTGAGCGGAGCAGTGGAGTTGCGTGGGAGAAGCGAGGCAGAGAGAACACCAGGCGAGCAGCGGAGTTCTGGATGAGCTGGAGCGGACGGGTGGCGGACGCAGGGAGGCCAGACAGGAGGGAGTTGCAGTAGTCTAGGCGGGAGAGTTCCAGGGCCTGGACCAGGAGCTGGGTGGTGTAGTTGGTGAGGAAGGGTCAGATTCTTCTTATGTTGCTCAGGAAGAATCGGCAAGTGCGTGCCAGAGTGGAGATGTGCTGGGAATAAGAGAGGCAGGGGTCCAGGGTTACTCCAAGGTTCTTAGCTGAGGAGGAGGGAGAGAGTGTGGTAGATTCCAGAGGAACGGAGATAGAGAGATCAGAGGACGGGGAGGAGGAGGAGGGAATGAAAAGGAGGTCAGATTTAGAGAGGTTGAGTTTGAGGTGATGTGAGTGCATCCAGGAGGAGATAGCAGACAGACAGGTAGAGATACTGGAGGGGATGGTGGAGTCAGAGGTGGGGAAGGAGAGGAAAATCTGAGCATCATCAGCATAGAAATGGTATGAGAAACCATAGAATGCGATGAGGGGGCCCAGGGAGCGGGTGTAGAGAGAGAACAGGAGAGGACCCAAGACTGACCCTTGGGGGACTCCTGTTGAGAGAGGGCGAGGTGTGAAGGTTGCTCCACACCAGGTTATCTTTTAAGTGCGGTTGGAGAGGTAGGAGGAGAACCAGGCCAGAGATTCCCAGGTCAGCGAGAGAGGATAGTAGAATAGAGTGATCGACAGTGTCAAAGGCAGCAGAGAGGTCGAGGAGAATTAGGACAGAGGAGAGAGAGGCAGCTCCGGCAGAGTTTAGTGAGTTGGTGACAGACAGGAGGGCGGTTTCAGTAGAGTGAGCAGAGCGGAAGCCAGATTAGAGAGGGTCGAGCAGAGAGTGGTTGGACAGGAAAGCAGAGAGCTGGTAGTGTACATCCCGCTCAAGGGTTTTGGAGAGGAAGGGTAGGAGGGAGAGAGGATGGTAGCTCTGGAGGGAGGTGGGGTTGAGGTTTTTAAGGAGGGGAATGATAGAGGCTTGAGTGAAGGCAGAGGGAAAGAGACCAGAAAGGAGAGAGGTGTTGAGGAGGGAGGAGATGAAGGGAAGTAGAGCAGGAGCAGCACCTTGAAAGAGGTGAGTGGGGAGGGGGTCCAGGGCACACATGGTGGGTTTTTGCTGAGTGGAGTGCAGAGGAGAGCCAGGGTTGGGGAGGGGACAGAGGGAGTCGAGGGAGGAGGTGAGGGAGGAGAAGAGGGTGGAGGTAGCAGAGACTACAGAGGGTTGGGAGAAGGAGTCGATAGGAGGGAGGTGAGAGAGAGCGGTGGAGGCAAGGACAGAGGGGGAGAGAGAGCGGAGGTTATGGCCATAGGTGACAGTGGGGGCAGGAGGAGCAGGGAGAGAGGGGAGAAACAGAGAAAAAGAGATGAAATAGTGATCAGAGAGGTCCAGGGGGGTGACAGAGAGGGTGGAGGGGCAGCAGGCCCTGGGGAAGGTAAGGTCCAGTTGACGGCCAGCTTTGTGGGTAGGGGGGGATGGAGAGAGACAGAAGTCAAAGGAGTGAAGGAGAGGGAGGAATCCGGCAGAGTGGCTGGGGTTGGAGAGATGGATATTGAAGTCACCTAACAGGACAGTTGGGGTAGACAGAGAGGGGAGCGAGGAGAGTAGATAGTCGAGTTCATCGAGAAAGTGAGCGAGAGGTCCAGGGGGACGGTACAGTACAATTAGCAGGAGTTGACAGAGAGAGGTTAGTTGGACAGCATGAAATTCAAAGGTGTTAACAGAGAGTGAGGAGAGGTCAGAGGGGACAGAAAAGAGTAAGGAGGGAGAGAGGAGAAGACCAGTCCCACCTCCCCGTCCAGTGAGACACAGGGTATGGGTCAGGACGTAGAGAGAGGACAGGGCAGCAGGAGTTACAGTGTTAACAGGGGACAGCCAGGTTTCAGTGAGAGCAAGGAAATTGAGAGAGAGGTGGGAGGCAAAGGCAGAGATGAAATCAGCTTTGTTAGCAGAAGAGAGACAGTTCCAGAGTGCACCAGTGAGAGTGCGGGAGGGGAGAGAGTGAGAGGGGGGAGAGGCAGATGGATGAGGTTAGAGGGGTTGGAGGAGCAGCGGCGGAGAGAGGGCAGAGGACGAGGGTGAGAGGACAGAACAGGGATGTAAGAGACAGTTATAGCAGGACAGGCGAGACAAATAGGCATAGTGGGAGCGGTGGGGTGGAGGGTACAGACCTAACTAGTAGATGGCGTCTTCCAGAGCGCTGCTAGGTTCAGATCTATTCCAACAGTGTCTTGGCGCAGGCCTCCCCACGCTGGACTCCCACAGCTAGACTCCCACAGCTAGACTCCCGGCTCTTTTGTTGTGAGGCTCTTTGGTTGGCTGGCGCTTCATGCTGGCGCACAAAAAGCCTGCCTGACTAATGTAACAACTGGGTGTGGAAAAAAAAACGAAACTGTGTGGAAACCAATCAAATAGCAAATCAACCTCTATTCAATTTAGCCACACTCAACTGGTACTAATCACACACTACCGCACCTAATTCAAACACCACCTTACAATGTTACTTAATGTAGTTAATTTAAAATTACTTGAAGCAGAAACTTACCTATCTGCCTCAGACACCGGTTACCTGTAGACTGACCAATAGTAGATTCACTCAGCTTAAATAGGTTCCAACCTCACTTTGCAAGGGAACTGGCAGCAGCTGCTAACTGCGCTAGAGACAATAAAAAAAAAAAAATACTTTCACACACTTCAATGGGATCACACCACTACAGGCAACTGTGTGGAGATCAATCAAATTGCAAATCAACCTCTATTCAAATTAAAATTAACGACACTCCCTGGTACTAATCACAAAATGCAAATCAACCTCTATTAAAGGAGTGTTGTTTTGTTTGGGACTGCAACCCACTGTATTTTGATTCCCCTATACCATTGCTGGTATAGGGGCAACTTGTTTTTTTTTGGTGCATTATTTTATTAGATACAGACGTTTTTTGGAAAGGATACAGTGTGTTTGCTTGTTATTTATTATCACATCACTCACCGCTCTGCCACACAGTATTTTCAGTTAGATAACACCATTTATAAACAGCAGCCCATTTTAATGGATCTCCTCCTTGTGGCTGATGAATTAAAAATACTGACTTCAGCATAAGACACATATTTACCCCTTGACTACAGTGCTTGCTCTTTATTGAATGGTAAGGCATTTGTCTTTGAACCATAGTTTGCGGTTTGCATCCAGATCCTGTGTTTTCATTCAATTGAATTGGCAGAGGTAGTAATTGACTGGGATTATAATGGTATCCCAATGGCATTTTCTAAATCTGTAATGGTTGAAGTTATGTGTTAAGTACTTTATAATTATTGGGCATTGTAAATAACTCTGTTGTAATTCTTATTTAATGTGTTTACTGTGTTAATTTTGTTGAAGGCCTTTCTTCTGAGTGGAAAGCAATCTGTTAAGGAAAAGGAACCAACTAAATAGACATAAACTACCTTTTATAGGAGCTCGGGAAACAGACCATTCAGTTGCTATTTGTTTCAGCTGGTAGATTTATTTATTTATTAAAATGAGTTATCCTGGAAAAAAATTAATGATGCCAAAGACTTTTTCTTCCTGGGATTTCTGAGGAAATGGAATGTGAGTCATAACTGGAAAGCACCAGCAGCCAAATATTGTACATTTATTCTCCAAGTAGCTTTACAGATGTTCTGTCCATAGAGTTCAGAGGGTATTCTGGGGCTCTGAGTCCTAAATATGTGAAGAAACCTGCAAGTAGCATCAAGCTACTTGGATGTGTGACATCCAACTTATTATCATAGCCCCTCCTTAATGACACCCACTGGCACATCACTTAGACATTTGTTGTAATGGGGCGCCAAGTGTAAAAAAAAAGCATAAATATTTTACCAGGTTTTTTTCTGGATTTAACTTAAATCATGTAATTGTTCCTAGATTTAACCAAAAAAATAATAATTTTTATCCAGATTTTGCTTAATACATACATGTTTACAAAAACATACTTAAAAGTTTTGAAATGTGTACTTTAAGATATCATTTATAAATATTGAAAATGCGTATCACAAATTCAACATTTAGGGCCCTTTTTAGCAATGTTCGGAAACCCCTAAGGCAATCGCAAAACACTTTTGCAGTTAGCGCACCAAAATTAGGCACACGTGTGGGCAAACAGACTTTGCCCACCTATGTGATTTAGCAACCGTGTTTTAGTGCCCACCCAGCAGGACATGGGCTGAACTTTAGGGCTAGTGTCCTCATTTACATACAAAGGTTGCGATTTAGCAAACTATCAACAGTGTTAGCGTTTGCGTTTCAATTGACATGTGAAAAACAGGTCTAAACTGTGTGCAAGTTACATGGTCGACTTTAAATACTGCTCAAACTACCAGGGAGGCAGGTAAAGAAAAGAGAGAGAGAGAAAAAAGAGAAATAAAAGAAACATGGAATCTGCACTGGATTTCTACGTGACCAGACAAAGAGAGAGGAGGAGGAGGAGGAGACGTCCTCAAATATTTAGAAGCCGTCTGTCTTTTCTAAGCCTGTCTGACACACAGTGTACGCAGCAATTTTGCCTCAATAGACAAACAATCATTGATGTCTGCCAACTGATGATTTAGGCTGACCTGGAAGGAGATATGCAGAGAGCACACTGTTTGCCTGTAGCACCAAGGGTACCTGCTGCACTAACATTTTATGCCACTGGCTCGTTCCAACATACTGTGGGTTACTGTAAAGCCATAAATATTTGCGACAAAAATATTTGGCGAATCACACCCATAAAACCTATTTTGCTCCAGAAATGTTGGCTACCTGTTGCAATATATGAAGTATGTATGTTTAGTGGAATTTGATTTCGTGCCAAAAATGTTTGAGTTTTAAAAACAAAAAGCATAATAAAAGGCTTGCAAATATTTATGGCTTTACAGTATACTGCAGACATGAGCCAGATGGCTGTATCATGTGCAGTGCGAGATGTACATGCAGCTTTAGTAAAGCAGGCAGGAGAATTCATCCATTTCCCTGTGTCTCACGAGCTGCAACAAAATACAAAGCAGGGTTTTCTTGGGAGGTATGGGTTTCCTGGTGTCCTGGGAGCCATCGACTGCACACATGTGCAGCTATGCGCACCAACAAAGAATAGGCACCTCTACATATAAGGGGACCTATTCTGTCAACATGCAAGAAGTGTGTGATGCCAACAACTAGATCACAAATGTGTACGCAAACCACCCTGGCTCTGCTCATGACTCTTATCCTTGCTAATTCGCAGGTGGTAGCTGTGTTTCAGCGGGATGACAGTCAGCGAGGCTGGTTGATAGAGGACAATGGGTATCCACTGAAGCGGTGGCTACTGATACTGCTGCTCAACCCCAACAACCCTGTCAAACTGAGGTATAACCATACCTTTAAATGTGCTCATACTGTAATTGAGAAAACATTTGGAATCCTCAAAATGTGATTCCGATGTTTGGATATCTCTGGGGGAACACTACAGTAAACTCCTCAGAAGGTTAGCAGTATCATTGTGGCTGGTTGTGTTTTACATAACATAGCTCTCTGTAATGGATGTGATGTTGAACTTATAGAGGAAAGATTACAGGGTTTGAGGGAAGCAGATGCTGAACTTGAAACCCCAGTGGTGGAGGTTGCAGATGCTGCAAGTACCAGGCAGGCCAGACAAAATAAAATAAAATATAGGGGTAGCGGAGAAACCGTGGGCAGGCCCAAAAGTATAGACTGTAGTCTGAGGGAACGGTGGAGTGTAGGACGGAGACCTGTGCGGGTAGCGACGGTCGGGGAAACGCTGCAGAGTGCATCACCCATTTTGTAGTATTGTTAGAAGTGTTTTGTTTTCCCTTTTTCTTTGTGCCTTTTGTTTTCATTATTATTTTGAGCACTTGTATGTGCACATAGAGATGAAGGATGGTACGGTGCGGTTGTTTGTTTGTTTGTTTTGTATTAATGTTGTGTTTTGCTTTATCATTTCATAACCTTGCTGAGGGGAGATACAAGGTTGGTGTGGCAAAAGATTCTGGAATAATAGAATACTTTTATCAGCACTAAAGCACAACCAGCACATCTGCATAGAACACTTCACAAAAGACTAGCCTTTGTTTGCACTTTGTTTGTTGTTGTGATCGTTTGCACCGTTTCAAACAGAACTGAGGAATTGACAGTTTAAACTCTACATCAGTGTGTCAAGAGTGTTTCTGACCCATCACATTCCCAGATTATTCGTGTGAGCTAAATGTTGACTCACCAAGTGTAAAAAAATATTTAAAGACTAAAGCATTTTTTTCCAGATTTAATTGTCATATTGACTTTAAATGTTGAATTTGTGATACGCATTTTCAATATTTATAAATTATAACTGAAAGTACACATTACAAAACGTTTAAATATGTTTTTGTTAACATTTACTGTATGTATTAAGCTAAATGTGGAAAAATAAATTTGGTTTAGGAGAAAGTATGTAATTTAAGTTAAATCCGGTAAAAAACAGCTGGTAAAATATTTGTGCTTTTTTTTTTTTTTTTTTACATTTGGCGCCCGATCGCTGTAAACCCACATTGTGGTTAAAATGGACAGTGTCATTTCTCAGGAATAATAGTGATACATCCATTTACAACTACTGCTGTTAAATCATTTAATCTTGCAATATATGTATTTACAGTATTAAGTAGTAAGAACACATCGTCCTGATACTCATTTAGATTTGTCACATTAGTTCAAGCATTTTCAGATTTTAATTTGGTATTTTTTGGAGGAGGACACCCCATTTTCTTTAAATAATAATAAATAACAATGATTTTTCATCAAGACCAACTGAAAACAGTGTTCCTCAAGGCTTTCCCTTGGGCCTCCGCCAGGTAGTGATTGAGCTAAGCACAATAGTATCCTTCCTTTATACGTCAGACCTGATCGAGTTTCTGTGGACTTGCTGTCATCTGATTTTAAGCATCAGGCTGATCATAACTTGGCAATGGGACCAAGTCTGTGATGAAAATAAGGAAAAAAAGATTCCTTATAAAGTTGACCCAAATTTGAGAGGGGGTATTGCGTACATGCTTTACAAAGTAGCGATTGACTGTCAAAAGCCTTTTGCAAACATATGCAGATTCTCCCATACAAATGGGCTGACCAGTAGAGACTACTATTTATTCAGAGACTTGGGGACAAATTTAATAAGATTTTGCTGTGGTAAAAATAGAATAATAAAATACACTCAAAATGTTAATTTAATTGAATGTACCTGGCCCTAAACAGCTTTTTACTAGTTTTTTTTTAAACAGCAGCAAAGATATGCTGCAGTAATGTAGTATTTTAGACACAGGACTTAAAGTTTGAGGAGCCATTGATTCATTTAACCACACTTTTTTTTTAAATAACACATAATGTGCTTAACACATGTTCCCATATAATAATGGAAACATCCCTCAGCAACCTAAGAGTTCAAGTTGCCATTAATTACAACATTAGCAGAGCTCCATTCCTTTGATGTTAGAATAATGATGTTAAAACATAGAGTGTTCTTGTGTCCAAATGTTTAACCTCCGACTCCATACACAGTGCGACCCTGGCGCTTCACAGCATACACCTCATCCATAGCAGTGACGGTTTTTCTCTTGGCACGCTTAGTGTAGGTGACAACATCCCTCCGAGATGAGACAGATGGTGGATAGCGGGCTTGGTGATGCCCTGGATGTTATCACGGACCACTGCGATGAACAGTAACCTCATGCAATCATTGTAAAGCTAATGACAAACAATACTTGTTAGATGGGCAATGCAGTTACATTTGAGAAGAACCACGTTAAAAAAACTTGTTTTTTTCAGTGTAATAACTAAAATAAGGTATCATATATAATATACTGCATCACAACAATCAAGCTAGTCTCTGCTTATTTCAGAGACACACTGTGATTAAGCAACTGCAGAGGCAATCATATGCCTAGAATATGGAAAAGAATGGGAGGAATAAAATCGTTTTATTTAAAGTAATTGTTTTTTTCTTTTTCTGGACCTAATTAAGGGTATGTAGTTTCTAAAGGAAGTTGAAGAATTACACTGTCTCACCGATGCCACATCAGCGCTCTGTAACTGTTCCAGCCTGCAGCTTCCAAACGCAGTCAGGAGTAAAGTCTGCCAAGAGCGAGGCCTTCACATACAGAGAAATGTTTTCATCCCCCTCGGGCCTCACAGAGTGGCAACAACATTAATTCATTATTACAGTTAGCCTTCAACTCAGATGTGTATTTATGTTCCTGATACTGTCATGTTACGTCCTTTGCAAAAACAACCATGCTGCCTTCCCTCTTCAGAAATAAATATGTGATCTCTGGAATACAATTTTGGTGTAGTCAAAGTGTAATGAAGTGATGACAAAATGGGAGATGTGACTAATGTCTGTGCTGCATTTATGTGGAGTGATGCTATGTAATTAATTAGAGCAAAAGAATGTTACATCTAAAGTTTATTTCAGTTTATTCTTAGGATTCTAAATGGAGCAACATTTTTACCGTTACCTGCAGTTCATTCTATAGATTATTTTAATTGGATTGGGTCCCAGGCTGAGTCATCATTATTAAGTGAAACATAGTAATGTATAAAGATAGAAGCACAATTTATTGGATGTTTAGTAGGAAATAAAAAGCAACTTAGTGAATCAAAGTTCTATTTACTTTAAGTTCAGATCCTTCAGTTTTCCCATTGCATATTAACACTTTGTATTGAACCAAAAAAGCTACAATATATTATTTGTATCAGATTGTTATTGTTGTTTGATGTTTGTGGTATGAACTATATAAGTATAAAAATAACATAACAATTCTTACAATTGCCACATATTTCCAATGACATAATAATTAATTCAAAATAAAACTCAACCAGTCATATTCAAACCCTTGTTTATATTATCATATTATTGCAAAGTCCAATCTTTCTCGTAGGTTAGTTTCAATTGTAAACTGAGACCCAAAGAGCCACGATGCATGTCTGCTTGCAGATGATAACTAAAGACTAGTCTGGCTCAGTATATTTACATGTTTGCTTTGTTACATAGAAGAAATCATTGTCCTTGATACATGTTTGCCATTCTGTAAATGGCAAAATAAAACATGTAACCAAATCTGTAAACCTCCAAGGGAGGTTTCATGAATCTTACAGCACACAGGAATATGTTATGTATCATTTTCAATCTAAAAATGCATTTTATAATTTTGGATACATTTCATTATTGAATTATTTAATCATTATTGAATTCTAACATGGCTGCTATATGAATGGATCCCTTACATTGTTGTGCCCAGTTTTGAGTTTGCCCCAAGACTGTTCTTTCTGTAAGGCCAAAGATAATCCCAGTGGCTAATTATAGTAAATAATAAAAGGATTTTTTTACATACCACTGAACTAAACAACGTTATTTGATGCTTTCATTATCATCAATCTAACACAATTCTAACATATTTAATACATTATTTCTAATCTAACTAAAACATGGCAAACATCAACTCTAAATCAAAGCTGTATGACCAAATAATGGCTGAATTATATGTTACAATCCTTAAACTGCAGAACTTTGTTCATATACCAAGACATGTGCTTACGTGTTCACATTTAGAGATCACTTGCTCAATAAGCCATAATCTGAACGATTTATATAGTTTATTAGTTCCAAGACAATTCTACTTAGAGGGGTAATTGGGAAGAACCTAAAATACATTAAAATGTATGTGGAATAGAAAAATTGAATGGCACAAGAAGTTTATTTATACAATTATATTTAATTTTGCTAAAAATTGAAACCTACAGCAGTTAAGTCATAAAATCTGAAATGTATATGTAAATATGAATGATGCCACCCAATGAAATACTGTACATGTGCCATACAATGTCATGGTTCCTGTTTTCATTCCATCAAAGGCTGGTTTCACAGACTCTCAATAGCATGATTGCTCTACATAAGGTAGCTTAAGTCTAAGATTTGTGTTAACCAGGTTCTGTTTTATAGATCAGATGACTAACCTGTAGACATTTTTTTTTCTGCAAATGGTGTGTTCGTCCAGAACAGAATGTTTTTGGAGTCCAAGTTAAGTTGATGAAATCACAGGGCAGCTGAAGAGGCTGCCAGCACAGCTCTGCAGCTAAGCGTGTGTTTGCAGAGAAGTTATCACATGGTACACAGTACAGTTAACCACATCAAACATGACCACCCTGGGTGCAGTACAAGAAACAGAAAGAACAGGAAAATACTCCCAGAATAATTTCACGTGAATCTATACATAGTTGTTAATGTTTTCAAATTATTTTATGATGACAAACAACACCATGCATATTAAACGCACAATAGTGAGGAATTTAAAAATACTAAAATAAACTTAATACATTTAATGACAAATGTTTCAACTAGAAGTCTTTTTCACTGACTTAAACAATAATGCTGACCATGCCCCATTGCCATTGTTTACAGTTGAGCAGGGTGTGCAGCTGTACTGGTATTTGTATTGCATTATATACAGAGAATATAAAGATCAAATGCCTTATTTTTGCTTTGAGAAAGCTTTTGATTGTTTTAAAAAATAATAATTGTATTCAAATAAACATTTTATTCTTGGGCAATTTGTTTTTCTAAAGAATATTTCCTCTTGAAAAATCAGCCCACCCTAAAATGTAAAGTCACTTAAATTCTCCCATGTTTATTTGGCACCCTGCTGTCTTCAAAAGACAGACTACCAGACCAGCAGACATTAATTGGACAGGACTGTAGAATGTTGGAGTATTGGTTTGCAGTAACATAGACAGATCTCATTCAAAAACAGACCATTGTCATTGTTTAAACCATAAAAAAATGTTGTTACACAAAGTAATGTACAGTGCCTTGCAAAATTATTCAGACCCCTGACAAATTCTCTCATATTACTGAATTACAAATGGTACATTTGGTAATGCCACCTTTCGCTGCAATAACAGCTTTAAGTCTTTTGGGTATGTACCAGCTTTGCACACAGTGTCAGAGTGATTTTGGCCCATTCTTCTTGGCAGATTTGCTCCAGGTTGTTCAGGTTGGTTGGACAACGCTTGTGGACCGCAATTTTCAAATAGTGCCACAGATTCTCAATGGGATTGAGATCAGGACTTTGACTGGGCCACTGTAGGACATTCACCTTTTTGTTCTTGAGCCACTCCAGTGTTGCTTTAGCCTTGTGCTTGGGATCATTGTCCTGCTGAAAGGTGAATTTCCTCCCAAGCTTCAGTTTTTTAGTGGACTGAAGCAGGTTCTCTTGCAGTATTTCCCTGTATTTTGCTCCATCCATTCTTCCTTCAATTTTAACAAGATGCCCAGTCCCTGCTGTTGAGAAGCATCCCCACAGCATGATGCTGCCACCACCATACTTCACTGTAGGGATGGTGTGTCTTGAGGCATGGGCAGTGTTAGGTTTGCACCACACATAGCGCTTTGAGTTTTGGCCGAAAAGCTCTATCTTGGTCTCATCTGACCACAAAACCTTTTCCCACATTGCAGCTGGGTCACTCTCATGCTTTCTGGAAAACTCCAGACGTGCTTTCAGATGGTACTTTTTGAGTAACGGCTTCTTTCTTGCCACCCTCCCATACAAGCCAGTGTTATGCAGAGCTCTTGATATGGTTGACTGGTGCACCATTACTCCACTCCCAGCCACTGAACTCTGTAGCTCCTTCAAAGTGATTGTTGGCCTCTCTGTGACTTCTCTCACAAGTCTCCTTCTTGTTTGAGCGCTGAGTTTTGAGGGACGGCCTTTTCTTGGCAGTGCCTGGGTGGTGTGATGCAGCTTCCACTTCCTGATTATTGATCCAACTGTGCTCACTGGGATATCCAAACACTTGGATATTATTTTGTACCCTTTCCCTAATCTATGCATTTGTATTACTTTATCTCTAACTTCTGTAGAATGCTCTTTGGTCTTCATTTTCCTTCAGATTCACAGCCTGACCAATGATCCTTCAACAGTGGGGTTTTTATCCAGAAAATGTGACAGCAACTTTAATGGTTCACAGGTGGAGGCCAATGGTAAAGTAATTGTGTGCTTGTTAGGGCAATTTCTTTCATCGGTGTAAACTGGGAGCTTCCACAGCACAGGGGTTGAATACTTATGCAAGCAAGATATTTCAGTTTTTTATTTTTCTTAAAAATATTTCCCAACATAAAACCAATGTCACCTTACAATAATTGATTTTGAGTTTCAGTGTTTTGAAATAAAATATCAAACAGAACGAAATTTCAACGTACCATTTGTAATTCAGTAATATGAGAGAATTGGTCAGGGGTCTGAATACTTTTGCAAGGCACTGTATATCTTCCTATGTTCCTTGTTGGAGAATGTGGTGTTAGGCTGCTCTGACGGTTAAGTAGCGTAAGCTAACAAGAAATACAGTAATGATGGTTTATAAAAATGAAAAAAGTATATCCACCTTAATGTCCTTGTAGGAGTACAAGTAACTTCAATTAAAAAAAAGTAACACTTACCATTTAAAAAACATCAAAGCCATGATTAGTGATATGTCAGGTGGGACTTGATCTATTTTAATCTTGCAATTATATTGGCAGATAATTATAATGCTTTGCATCGTAAGAGCTGAAAGACTTGGTACACCACCTGGTCTTAGGGACTTTAAGCATCTCAAGACTTGAGATGCAGAGGGACCACACAGTAATGTAAAAGTGTGTAATTCAGTAAGGGTCCTAATTGAGTTGTGTATGTCAGAAGAACTAGGAACTAACAACGTATCTACATTTTTTTTATTGCGTAACAGTGTTGTCTGCATTAGTTTAGAATATCGTTACAACATCTGTTAACAGACAGATTAATTAGAATGAAATTCCTTAATGTTTTTAAAGATAATTAAAACATAACAGCATATTTTGAAAACATGTAGCTCCTACTAATATGGTCACTTTACAGAACCAGGCAAATAAGCACTGTTGGGGATGTTTTAAAAAGTATTCTATTACTGTTACAAGTTAATTATTAAGTTAAAAATAGTTTCTTCTCAAGCACAGTTTATATTGCACGTTATTTGAAGATAAAGCTATCAAGCCCACTCGTTCCCTCTTCTGATGCCATTTTCTAGGAAGATGATATGAAAAGTGCATTCATATGATGTTTAAGGTTTGAGTGTGCTTAATGATTTCATTGTTATGCATTAAGCACAATCTTTTTTTTTTAAAATGTAACTAAAAGTAACTATCTCATTTTTTCACATACAATGTAATGCCTTTGTAATGTTTTCACATACAATGCAATGACATTACCTGTCTGAAAAAAGAACCATTACAGCTTACAAGTTACTGGAAAATGCAATTAAATTACATGAATGCATTGCAAGTAATGCACTATTCCCCAATGCTGCAGATAACTTATATGTGTCTCTTAAAGTGCTACTGAACAGCATATGCTTGATTAGTACACTGTATGTTTACAACCTAACATTTTACTTACCATTGTTACCTGCTTTGTTTTAACATATTCCTACAATATCCTTTTCAACATAATCACAATGCTTTTTATAAATGTTATTCTTTTAAAAATCAGTTTTAAACAACATATTTTTTATTTCACATCAGGTTCTTGCCATGAAAATGACTTAATGGATCACAACAGTTTGCACCCAACCAGAAACATTTCATTGGTTCCTGAATCGTGTTGTTGACATTTCTATTAAAATGTTTATGATTCTTCTCAGTTAATTGAAGACTATAGTAAAATAATTGAAAATACGGCCTTACACAACATGAAAAATGTGTTTTGTTTTAAGATTAAAGCTATTGTGGGATAAGATTTGGCATATATGCCACATATAGATCTGGAATGACAGTAACATATTGTGCAAGGTACAGTAACATTCAACTGGTGCAAAGTACAGTAACATTGTTTACAAACAAACTCCACTAAACATGTACGCTTGCAGAAATTGGAAGCCCTCAAGCCTTACCTCAGACATTAGTATGATCTTTGTTAACATCAAACTTAACAATGTATGAGCCAAAGTTGAACAGGATCACACAGACGCAATTCTAAATGGACAGAGGTGTAAACAAGTCTTTTACATCTGATTGAAGAAGTAAAGGCAACTGTCTGTTCTGCATGTGTTTTTCAGAATTTCCCCAGGGCCTTTGATGTGGTGGGAGATGACAAGTGGTGGGCAGTCAAAGGAGAAACTGGCACCCCTCATCATTTTCCATTCATATGCAAGAACAGCTCAGGGAATCACAAAGAGGCTTACACACTGAGCAGAGGTTGGGAATGGCATACCCACATACTGTAATTCAAAACAACCAGAAGATTGTCCTGGGTAACACTGGTGTCTGGATGAAAGTCAGAATCACTGTGGCAAGTTTCTTTACATGAGTATGAATCATGAATAATTTGGGAATTAGACAACAGGGAGGCAGACATTAAACTTGGGGTATAATTCTGGGGTGTGGTAATTTCCTGTAAACTTTTTATCACAATCTGACATGCAAACTTACTGAATATTATTGTTTTGGTTGTACATGGTTTGTACGTGGTAATGTACTAATATACTACACTAAAAGTTGTCCAAACACAGGCCTGAGATCTATAGGCCGAGGCAATTTCAATGGACAGGACGAGACTGGTGTATGACCTCAGTACGTAATTTTTGCCAGTACGTAATGCTACATAAGAGCCAATCTTGTAAAGATGAGTAATTGTAGAGCCCAAATGTTGCCTTATGAGCAATACCTCTTTTACAGCACAGGACTCAGTCTCATGCCAACACTCTTTTTTCCCTGAAACCCACAACAATTCTTAAACTACAGTACCTACTGATAAGAATATAATCCTTAGACACAGACTGGATTCTTAACAGTCATTCAAGCTCTGCTGTAAAATTTTAGGGAGTGGTGAGCAACCTCGTTCTGATTATAAATACAACATAAGGCTGTGTTTTTTATTAATTACATTTTTATAAAAACACATGTCTGGATGGCTCTTAATTATTTAGTTTAGATGTTATTTTTATTTCCTTATGTTTTACTGTTGTTTCCATGTGGTCTATTAGAACCTTTTTTTACCACAAATATGCAAACAAGCATTTCTCAAAGCAGTTTGTGATAAGATTAGGAATTAATAAGCTTCCTGGTAACAAATCCAAACAAACCCAATCCAAAAACAAAATGGTAACTGGGTCAGAGCCTGCAGCTTTACAAATACCAAAAGGAAAGTCTGAGAAAAAAAATAAAATAGTCTTATTGGAATACCTGCACTCCTCAGCTGTAAAATGACACCCCTGCATACATGCCCACCCACAACTGTAAGGGATCCTCCCTGGCGCTGGAAACCTGAATACGATGGGCAGGCAGGCACTATGCTAATTCTGCCTTTCAGAACAGCCTGCATTGTTCTGTTCATAACATAAATATTTGTGTAATGTGGATGAGGAGCACCCCCTTTGCACATTGATATTAGAAAATAAATCCACATGGATGTCTCAATTAATTGAACCATTCAGGGTGGCACAGCTGTATCATGAGAGACTGTAAAGCATGGGAAAAGTGTATAGTGCGCAGTGTAAACCATACTTCTCAAGTAAAGCTTATACTTACTGGCTTCCAGTCTACAACCCCTATTTATGTGTTAAGGGAAGCCAGTTCCTTGTCACAACAACAACTTTTTGACTCCTCTTCAAACTGTAAAGTAACACAGATACTGCATTTTGTGTCCAAGTTTATATTTTGCATTTCTTTTTTTAATTTTATTTTGTTTGTAAGGTGGAGACAGAAAGGCAAGGTTACAAAAATATGCATATCTATACATAGATAAGATTGATATAAATACTGTGCGCCCATGAACACCCTTGGCTTTCTGTCTCCATCTTGTATGAAACATCAAATTAGAAAACAAAATGTATTTGCTTCTATAAACATTATAATTTTGTCATGATAGATGCCTTGTTAACCCTAGATCATCGTGTTTAAATGTACACTGCCCTCAATATTTTGCCAGTGCAACCTCTTTATTATTAACGTTGCTCAAATCTTCAGAATTAGAAAGACTATCATAATTAACATGCAAAAAAAGGGGAGTGGAGGTAAAAATACAACTGCATAATGTGCCATGTGAAAATAATCAACAGAAATGTGAGCTAATACTGCTTATAAGATCAGCATATTAATATATTAACAGTTTTTTATTAGTAAGATTTTTTTTAGATAAATATAACAATGAATAATTATACTATATTATCACAGTAATGGCCCAAAGTTTTGCATCACCCTATAGAAGAATGAAATAATTTTACTTCATAAAGTCGAATGAAACCTGCTGAATAATGTTGAATTACATTCCGCATTGCAGTTTTCCAAATACTTAATGAAAAAAATGTTGAAAAATGTGACATTTCGAAATCTAACATGAAATACTGATTTCCATTATATGAGAGTAGATGTTAAAACTTCATGCTGATTTGAATTCGGCTCTTGCCAAGATAAGCACCAACTAAGACGTAGCTTTACAGTAAACTAATGTGATCCATCTGCATCTCCATCCATTTGCATTTCTTTCCAGGTGATGATGTAGATATCCTTCTGCCTGGTATTGATGGCTGAAGTGTAATGCTGGCTCCAGGGATCAGCTTATTTTGCCTCCCCAGCACATCAGCACACACAACAGCTGCGATGCTGGCTCCAGGGATCAACCAGTGCGGTCTTCCCAGCACATCAGCATGACAACCGTTTGGATTGAGCTAAGTAGGGTACATATCTGGGGTCTTCAAGTGGGCACCTTCCATCCTCTGTGTTTCGTCGACTAGACCACGACACCTCAAGAGGGCTCGACAGTGATTCTGGCATCCCAGCATCAACCCCTCCGTCCCCCACTCAACTCAGCCCAGCTTACTTACCCGAACATCAACGTTGCTTTCTTTCTATTGTGCTTGGGATCCACAACCAGAATCTTTCTGTCTCAACCACAGCCAGTTGCTGCTCCTTTCTGCTGCTTCAGATAAGTTCTTCACTGTGCGACGCAACTCTTGGCCACTGAATCCGACATCTCTGAGAAACCGGGTTGTAGAGTGTGCCACAGGTCCTTGACAACCCACCTCCACTGGGTAAACCTGGACCCTCCATCCTCGCTGTTCTGCTTCAGCAGTTAGTTGAGCATAACGAAGTTTCTTGCTCTCATACGCCTCATCCACAGTATCCTCCCATGGCACTGTTAACTCCACCAGATGAACAAGGCGTGCTGATCGACCACAAGACAATATCTGGTCGAAGGTTAGTGGTGGCAATCTCAGGTGGAAAAACAAGCATTTGACCAACATCTGCCAGCATTTTCCAGTCTCTAGCAGCTTCCAGTTGTCCTGGGTGAGGCTTGGTTTTAACACCTTTTCTTGGTGGTTGCTCTCCCGGATGGAGGAATATTTTCTTTTCTGTGTAATGCTTTGATGGAACTGGTGGCAACTTATTGGTCATGTTACACTTGTCTTCCAATGCTAAGGCCAAGGTAAACCGTCCTTGACTGAGACCCACCTTACATCCTGTCAAAATGTGCCTTATTGTTGCAGGTGATGAACACAAAGGACATGAGGGATCCTCACCCACCCAGAGGTTTAGGTTCTGTGGTGATGGGAGAACATCATATGTTGATCTGATGAGGAAACTGATCATGCTCTGTTCCATTGTCCATAGGTCTTGCCAGCTGATCTTGCATTGTTCCACACCTCATCCTCCTCCTGCTTTTGCAAATCGTTGACTACCAGCTTCCTCCGTTGCACTGGCGTTGCCTTGTGCCATATAGGAGGAGCTGATCTGAGACCAAGACCCCCTTTTAAATGCTGAACTTGCCCAATAATATCACCAATTTGAAGGACAGCCTTTGCATCTTCCACGGCTTTCTTTGCCGCCCATATTAGGGCTGTCAATTAATTGCAGTTAACTTCTGCGATTAACGCGTAAATGTTTTTAGAAATTAATTATTTTAATGAGCGTTAATTGCATTGCTGTGTCTTGAGCCTTTCGGCACACCGTACTTCAATCCCGGCCGCGGCAACATTGTATTGCGTGTCTGAGTGCAGTTATTGTTTAAATAGAAAGTTAGTCACTGAACCGCTTAATGGAGCAAAGCACTAAAAATGAATTGGATTTTTTTTTTTGACGGCTCACTGGACAGAAAGACGCTTACTTGTCTACTGTCAAAGTGAGTTCCAGTATCAAACATGAGTACATCTAGTGTGCTGCGTGCTGAACACGCCTTCATCTCTCAAAATACACTAGCAGCTCTTCTGCTACAGACAATAACAACAACAAATTAAACCCACCAGTTTCGACAGAAATGCAGGATCGCTGAAAGCCCATATCAGGCTGAGTATGACCATGATAATAAATGAGTTAGGCTGCGTTGCTCCGTTTTTTTTTTTTTTTTTGTGCGTAGTATGTAAAGCCAAACAATTGTTAGTTTGCAGTTTTTGGATATGATGACAGTTTTTTTTTTTTTTTGTATGTTCTCTTCACAATTAGCAGTTCATTTCCTAGAAGTGCTTACTATAGCTGCATATTTATAATTTTATTTAAAAAAACAAATTTATTTCAGTCCACAATCACATTTAAAAATAGATATCCTATGTATTATGTTTTCTGATCTCTGTATGCTGCTGATCAAGCTTGAACCGCACATTTTATTGTCTTGGTTGTATTTGTAATTTCTAAATTATTGCCCCTAGTACATTTTGGTGGTGGTCTCAGGATAATAAAAACAATACCATCAGTAATAAAACAAATTAAAATTTTAACAAATTAAAATTCAATGGATGTAGTAATTGTAACAATTTAATATGCAATTAAAACCGAGATTAACTAAGATTATTTTTTTTAATCGCTTGACAGCCCTAATATATATATATATATATATATATATATATATATATATATATATATATATATATATATATATATATATATATATGTGCAAAAGTTTTAGGCAGGTGTGAAAAAATGCTGTAAAGTAAGAATGCTTTCAAAATAGACATGTTAATAGATTATATTTATCAATTAACTAAATGCAAAGTGAGTGAACAGAAGAAAAATCTAAATCAAATCCATATTTGGTGTGACCACCCTTTGCCTTCAAAACAGCATCAATTCTTCTAGGTACACTTGCACAAAGTCAGGGATTTTGTAGGCATATAGTCAGGTGTATGATTAAACAATTATACCAAACAGGTGCTAATGATCATCAATTCAATATGTAGGTTGAAACACAATCATTAACTGAAACAGAAACAGCTGTGCAGGAGGAATAAAACTGGGTGAGGAACAGCCAAACTCAGCTAACAAGGTGAGGTTGCTGAAGACAGTTTACTGTCAAAAGTCATACACCATGGCAAGACTGAGCACAGCAACAAGACACAAGGTAGTTATACTGCATCAGCAAGGTCTCTCCCAGGCAGAAATTTCAAGGCAGACAGGGGTTTCCAGATGTGCTGTCCAAGCTCTTTTGAAGAAGCACAAAGAAACGGGCAATGTTGAGGACCAGACGCAGTGGTCGGCCAAGGAAACTTACTGCAGCAGATGAAAGACACATCATGCTTACTTCCCTTTGCAATCGGAAGATGTCCAGCAGTGCCATCAGCTCAGAATTGGCAGAAAACAGTGGGACCCTGGTACACCCATCTACTGTCCGGAGAAGTCTGGTCAGAAGTGGCCTTCATGGAAGACTTGCGGCCAAAAAGCCATACCTCCGACGTGGAAACAAGGCCAAGCGACTCAACTATGCACGAAAACACAGGAACTGGGGTGCAGAAAAATGGCAGCAGGTGCTCTGGACTGATGAGTCAAAATTTGAAATATTTGGCTGTAGCAGAAGGCAGTTTGTTCACCGAAGGGCTGGAGAGCGGTACACGAATGAGTGTCTGCAGGCAACAGTGAAGCATGGTGGAGGTTCCTTGCAAGTTTGGGGCTGCATTTCTGCAAATGGAGTTGGGGATTTGGTCAGAATTAATGGTCTCCTCAATGCTGAGAAGTACAGGCAGATACTTATCCATCATGCAATACCATCAGGGAGGCATCTGATTGGCCCCAAATTTATTCTGCAGCATGACAACGACCCCAAACATACAGCTTAAAGTCATTAAGAACTATCTTCAGCGTAAAGAAGAACAAGGAGTCCTAGAAGTGATGGTATGGCCCCACAGAGCCCTGATCTCAACATCATTGAGTCTGTCTGGGATTACATGAAGAGAGAGAAGCAACTGAGGCTGCCTAAATCCACAGAAGAACTGTGGTTAGTTCTCCAAGATGTTTGGGCCAACCTACCTGCCGAGTTCCTTCAAAAACTGTGTGCAAGTGTACCTAGAAGAATTGATGCTGTTTTGAAGGCAAAGGGTGGTCACACCAAATATTGATTTAATGTAGATTTTTCTTCTGTTCACTCACTTTGCATTTTGTTAATTGATAAATATAAACTATTAACATGTCTATTTTTGAAAGCATTCTTACTTTACAGCATTGTGTATATAGCATTGGAAGACAAGCGTAACATGACCAATAAGTTGCCACCTGTTCCATCAAAACATTACACACAAAAGACAACATTCCTCCGCCCAGGAGAGCAACCACCAAGAAAAGGTGTTAAAACCAATCCTCGCCCAGGACAACTGGAAGCTGCTAGAGACTGGAAAATGCTGGCGGATGTTGGTCAACGGCTTATTTTTCCACCTGAGATTGCCACCACAAACCTTCGACCAGATATTGTCTTGTGGTCTGGATCAGCACGCCTTGTTCACCTGGTGGAGTTAACAGTGCCATGGGAGGATGCTGTAGATGAGGCGTATGAGAGGAAGAAACTGCGGTATGCTCAACTAGCCACTGAAGCGGAACAGCGAGGATGGAGAGTCTGGGTTTACCCAGTGGAAGTGGGATGTCGAGGATTTGTGGCACACTCTACAGCCCGGTTTCTCAGAGATGTCGGATTCAATGGCCAAGAGTTGCGTCGCACAGTGAAGAACTTATCTGAAGCAGCAGAGAGGAGCAGCAACTGGCTGTGGTTGAGACGGAAAGATTCTGGCTGGGGATCTCAAGCACAATAGAAAGAAAGAAAGGCTGATATACAGGTAAGTAAGCTGGGCTGAGTTGAGTGGGGACGGAGGGGGTGATGCTGGGACGCCAGAATCACCGCCGAGCCCTCTTGAGGTGTCGTGGGCTAGTCGACGAAACACCGAGGATGGAAGGTGCCCACTTGAAGACCCCAGAGATGTACCCTACTTAGCTCAATCCAGACGGTTGTCATGCTGATGCGCTGGGGAGACCGCACTATGGTTGATCCCGGAGCCAGCATCGCAGCCGCTGTGTGTGCTGATGCGCTAGGGAGGCAAAATAAGCTGATCCCTGGAGCCAGCATTACACTTCAGCCATCAACACCAGACAGAAGGATATCTACATCATCATATGGAAGGAAGCGCAAATGGATGGAGACACATATGGATCACATTAGTTTACTGTGAAGCTACGTCTTAGTTGGTGCTTATCTTGGCGAGAGCCAAGTTCAAATCAGCATGAAGTTTTAACATCTACTCTCATGTAATGGAAATCATGAAGATCTGGATACGCCCAGTGACTGCTGTGAATAGTGCAGCTGGCAACAAGGGAAAGACCTCGTGACAGCCTGGAGAGACAGCTGACTGGAGGAAAGAGACCCCATTGGGGCTGGCAGGGTTAGCTACCCTTGTCGGCAGTATCCAGCTCTGTGTTTACAGGATGCTGGAGACACCCGCCCAAGGCTTCAAAGAAATTAAACAGAAAAATACCCCTAGAGTCTGCGAGGCGGGGCGAAGATGACTCAACGTTGGACAACACGGTTAAGGACTTAGGAACGGAAACGGATATGAGTATGGAGAGTACTTCACAAAAGACTAGTTCAAGATCTGCAGTTAGCAAAGACATGGAACTCCAGGTTTGTGTCTGCGGCTGGAGCAAGGCGACAACAGTCAGGGGTTTGAAGATTCATCAAGGGAGAATGAAATGCTTGAGGGAGAAGGGACAAGGGCCTCGCATTGATCAGTACTTCTTACGAAGTCAGTCAAGTCAGTCGAATGAAATCCAGCGACAGGAAGCAAACCACAGTTCGCAGGATATCAGCACCCCTGTCATAGATGTGAGGAGGACTTGCATGGACACAGTTAGTGATGAACCTAATGATCCTTGTGAACCCGGGCAGACAAACCAGCGTAAGAGAGAAAAGAACCTCAATGGGCACAAGCCTGGAGTTAAATGGCCAAGAGCTTGTGAGAAAACTGCATGGGACACAGTAAACACAGATCTCTGCTTTGCATTGGAAAGGTTAAGTGGAACAGTTGAAAAGAAACTGGATAAATTTGGGGACATCATCTACGCATATGGAAGCGAGAGGTTTGGAGTTGAAAAAGGAAGGAAAAAGTACAAACTATTCCTGGAAAGTCTAGACGGCAGCAGGAGATTGAACAGCTTAGTTAGAGAAAGGAGACAGCTGAGGAAGCAATGGAGAAGAGCAGAAGAAAGTCAGAAGGAGGGACTCAATCTCTTACAAAGGGTCATAAAACATAAGCTTGCAACATTGCGCAGAGCTGAGCGCCTCGGAAACGCTACAAAAGAAGGAGCGTGCGAGAACTAACTTTATAAAGACCCATTCAAATTTGTAAAGAAGTTATTCACCAGTGAGAAGAATGGCACACTAAAAGCATCTAAGTTTGAGTTGGAGAGATATTTGGAGGAAACGCATACAGATTCAAAAAGGCAGGAGCCTATGTCAATTCCTTCAGACATCCCACCTATCAATCCACCAGAATACCAAATGGAGGACTGTGCACCTAAGTGGAAAGAAGTAGAGCAAGCTGTGAAAAAGCAAGGGCTTCATCATCTCCAGGGCCTAATGGAGTTCCGTACAGAGTGTACAAGAGTGCTTCAGGAGTTCTACGAATCCTGTGGAAACTGATGAAAGTAGCATGGGAAAAACAGGTTGTACCAAGAGCATGGCGCCGAGCAGGTGGAGTCTTTATACCTAAAGAAAAAGATTCTAGCAGCATCAGTCAGTTTCGCCCTATTTCCCTATTAAACGTAGAAGGCAAGATTTTCTTCAGCATTATTGCTCAGAGATTGTCAACTTACCTATTAAAGAACTGCTTCATTGACACTTCAATACAAAAGCGGGCATTCCAGGTTTCCCAGGATGCTTAGAACACATCAATGTGATCTGGCAACAAATTCAATCAGCTAAAAAGGAGAGGAAGGAGCTCCATGTGACATTCCTGGATTTGGCTAATGCATATGGTTCAGTGCCACATGAACTTCTTTGGGCAGCATTTGATTTTTTCAGTGTACCAATGACAATAACAAATCTAGTCAAAGCCTACTTTGGAGATTTGCAATTTAGTTTTTCAACTTCAGAATTCAGCACTACATGGCAATGCCTAGAAGTTGGAATAATGGCAGGATGCACCATTTCTCCACTGGCTTTTACCATGGCAATGGAAGTAATCATTAGGGCATCAAAATGGGTAGTGGGAGGAGAGCTTGGCTTCTGGAATACGACTACCACCAATTCGAGCATACATGGATGACATGACAACCATGACTACAACAGTAGCCTGCACTAATCGGTTATTGGGCAAATTAACCAATAACATTGAATGGGCACGAATGCAATTCAAGCCCACTAAATCAAGGAGCATCTCTATAATTAAAGGTAAAGTAGTAGATAAAACGTTCTTCATTAATGGTGAGGCAATACCAACAGTGTCTGAGAAGCCAGTGAAGAGCCTTGGGAGATGGTACGACGGGATCTAAAGGACACAGTTCGTGTGGGAGAAGTTAGACAACAAGCTGTGGAAGGGTTGAAGAGCATAGACAGCAGCGCTTTACCAGGCAAACTAAAACTCTGGTGCTTTCAGTTTGGCCTACTGCCAAGGTTGCTGTGGCCACTGACTGTGTACGAGGTTTCTTTGACAACAGTAGAGAAGCTGGAAGCTTTAATCAGTTCACACATCAGGAAATGGTTGGGAGTTCCACGCTGCCTCAGCAGAGTGGGACTTTATGGTAAAGGAATACTGCAGCTACCTGTCTCCGCTCTAACCGAGGAGTTTAAGTGCGCCAAGGTCCGACTGGAAATGACATTAGTAGAGTCACGCGACAAATGCGTAAGGGAGGCAGCACCTGTGTTGAAAACTGGAAGAAAGTGGGTGGCAAAGAAAGCTGTGGAGGATGCAAAGGCTGCCCTTCGAATTGGTGATATCATGGGGCAAGTTCAGCATGGAAGAGGGGGTCTTGGTCTCAGTTCAGCTCCTCCTACATGGCACAAGGCAGCCCCAGCGCAACGGAGGAAGCTTGTAGTCAACGAGGTGCAAAAGCAGGAGGAGAGGATGAGGTGTATAAAGGCCATTTCCCAGGGCAAGCAGGGAGAATGGATGAGATGGGAGAGTGTGGAACAACGCAAGATTGGCTGGCAAGACCTATGGTCAATGGAACAGAGCAGGATCAGTTTCCTTATAAGGTCAACATATGATGTTCTCCCATCACCACAGAACCTAAACCTCTGGGTAGGAGAGGATCCCTCATGTCCTTTGTGTTCATCACCTGCAACATTAAGGCACATTTTGACAGGATGTAAGGTGGCTCTTAGCCAAGGACGGTTTACTTGGCGCCATGACCAGGTGCTGCGATGTTTGGCCTTAGCATTGGAAGACAAGCGTAACATGACCAATAAGTTGCCACCTGTTCCATCAAAACATTACACACAAAGACAACATTCCTCCGCCCAGGAGAGCAACCACCAAGAAAAGGTGTTAAAACCAATCCTCGCCCAGGACAACTGGAAGCTGCTAGAGACTGGAAAATGCTGGCGGATGTTGGTCAACGGCTTATTTTTCCACCTGAGATTGCCACCACAAACCTTCGACCAGATATTGTCTTGTGGTCTGGATCAGCACGCCTTGTTCACCTGGTGGAGTTAACAGTGCCATGGGAGGATGCTGTAGATGAGGCGTATGAGAGGAAGAAACTGCGGTATGCTCAACTAGCCACTGAAGCGGAACAGCGAGGATGGAGAGTCTGGGTTTACCCAGTGGAAGTGGGATGTCGAGGATTTGTGGCACACTCTACAGCCCGGTTTCTCAGAGATGTCGGATTCAATGGCCAAGAGTTGCGTCGCACAGTGAAGAACTTATCTGAAGCAGCAGAGAGGAGCAGCAACTGGCTGTGGTTGAGACGGAAAGATTCTGGCTGGGGATCTCAAGCACAATAGAAAGAAAGAAAGGCTGATATACAGGTAAGTAAGCTGGGCTGAGTTGAGTGGGGGACGGAGGGGTGATGCTGGGACGCCAGAATCACCGTCGAGCCCTCTTGAGGTGTCGTGGGCTAGTCGACGAAACACCGAGGATGGAAGGTGCCCACTTGAAGACCCCAGAGATGTACCCTACTTAGCTCAATCCAGACGGTTGTCATGCTGATGCGCTGGGGAGACCGCACTATGGTTGATCCCGGAGCCAGCATCGCAGCCGTGTGTGTGCTGATGCGCTAGGGAGGCAAAATAAGCTGATCCCTGGAGCCAGCATTACACTTCAGCCATCAACACCAGACAGAAGGATATCTACATCATCATATGGAAGGAAGCGCAAATGGATGGAGACACATATGGATCACATTAGTTTACTGTGAAGCTACGTCTTAGTTGGTGCTTATCTTGGCGAGAGCCAAGTTCAAATCAGCATGAAGTTTTAACATCTACTCTCATGTAATGGAAATCATATATATACTGTATATATATATACACACACACACACACACACACACACTGCTGTGCAAAAGTCTTAGACATGTTGCATTTTTCTACTCTGATGCATTATGAGCATCAACAATTTATCAAAGCCTCCACTAGCGTTTCCTACTGTTATAACAACCTTGACTTGCATAAAGAAGGAAAAACATTGAGTGAAATAGCTTGCATCATTTGATTTTCAAGGTGTGGTATCTGAAGCATAATCAACAAGTACAGAGAAACATCATCTGTAATTGACAAATCCAGGCCTGGAAGACCCAAAAATTTGTCCAACAAGCATGAGCAATACTTGAAGATAATATCCTTAAGGAATAGAAAGAAGACAAGCATTGAATTGACAACAGAACTGGCAGAAGGCACAGGTGTCGTTGTCCATCAAATCAACAGTACAAAGGTCACTCTTGAAATCAGGACTTAAAGGATGTGTTGCAGTAAGAATACCTCTGTTAAGAAAGGGGAACCAGACTAAAAGGCTAAAATATGCAAAGAACACAGAAATTGGACTATGGAACAATGGTCAAAGGTGCTTTAGACTGTTCATGGATGGACAACGACACCTGTGCCTTCTGCCAGTTCTGTTGTCAATTCAATGCTTGTCTTCTTTCTACATAGCTATCCTTAAGAAACTCTCTCGTCAAGTTCCTAAAAAGACACTATGTCATACTAAAACAAAAACAGGGGGGCAGGTTAATGGTTACACTCTGGTGTTCCAGCTGTTGGAGATTAGAGACTTTTGAGAGCAGTACAGTGCCTTGCATAAGTATTCACCCCCTTTGGACTTTTCCACATTTTGTAGTGTTACAACCTGGAATTAAAATGGATTTAATTGGGATTTTTACCATTTGATTTACACAGCATACTTAACACTTTGAAGGTGCAAAATATTTTTTATTGTGACACTAAAGTTAATTAAACAAAAAAAAAAGACATTTGTTGGTTGCATAAGTATTCACCCCCCTGAGTCAATACTTGGTAGAAGCACCTTTGGCAGCAATTACAGCTGTGAGTCTTTTTGGGTAAGTCTCTACCAGCTTTGCACATCTGGATCCTGCATTTTTTGCCCATTCTTCTTGGCAAAATTGCCCCAGCTCTGTCAAGTTGGATGGGGACCGTTGGTGAACAGCAATTTTCAAGTCTTGCCACAGATTCTCAATCGGATTGAGGTCTGGGCTTTGACTGGGCCATTCTAAGACATTCAGGTTCTTGTTTTTAAACCACTCCAGTGTAGCTTTGGCTGTGTGTTTGGGGTCATTGTCTTGCTGGAAGGTAAACCTCCGCCCCAGTCCCAGGTCTCTTGCAGACTGAAACAGGTTTTCCTCTAGAATTTCCTTGTATTTGGCTCCATCTATCTTGCCCTCAATCCTCACCAGTTTCCCAGTCCCTGCCGATAAAAAGCATCCCCATAACATGATGCTGCCACCACCATGCTTCACCGTGGGGATGGTGTTCTCAGGGTGATGAGCAGTGTTGGCTTTGCGCCACACAAAGCGTTTTGCGCTAAGGCCAAAAAGTTCAATTTTGGTCTCATCAGACCGGAGAACCTTTTTCCACATGTTTGCTGTGTCTCCCACATGCCTTTTGGCAAAATCCAGGATTTGATATGGGTTTTTTTCAGCAATGGCTTTCTTCTCGCCACTCTTCCATAAAGCCCAGCTTTGTGGAGTGTCCGGGTTATAGTAGGTGGCTGTGTGGTCCAGTGGTTAAAGAAAAGGGCATATAACCAGGAGGTCCCCGGTTCAAATCCCAACTCAGCCACTGACTCATTGTGTGACCCTGAGCAAGTCACTTAACCTCCTTGTGCTCCGTCTTTCGGGTGAGACGTAGTTGTAAGTGACTCTGCAGCTGATGCATAGTTCACACACCCTAGTCTCTGTAAGTCGCCTTGGATAAAGGCGTCTGCTAAATAAACAAATAATAATAATAAAAATTATAGTCCCATGGACGGTTTCTCCCATCTCAGCTGGGGATCTCTCCAGCTCCTTCAGAGTTACCATTGGCCTCTTGGTTGCTTCTCTGACTAATGCCCTCCTTACCTGGTCACTGAGTTTTGGTGGACGGCCTTCTCTAGGCAGAGCCGCGGTTGTGCCATATTCTTTCCATTTTTTAATAATGGATTTAACGGTGCTCCGGGGGATGTTCAAAGTCTGGGATATTTTTTTATAACCCAACCCTGATTGGTGCTTCTCCAGAACCTTATCCCGGACTTGTTTTGATAGCTCCTTGGTCTTCATGATGCTGTTTGTTTAGATATGCTCTCTAACAAACTCTGGGGCCTTCCAGAAATAGGTGTATTTAATCTGAGATCATGTGACACTTTAATTGCACACAGGTGGACTCCATTCAACTAATTATGTGACTTCTGAAGGCAATTGGTTGCACCAGAGCGTCACAGCAAAGGGGGTGAATACTTATGCAATCAAGACTTTTCAGTTTTTTATTTGTAAATAATTTTGAAAAATATGTAGATTTTTTCCCCACTTCGATATTTTGGACTATTTTGTGTAGATCAGTGACAAAAAATCCTAATTAAATCCATTTTAATTCCAGGTTGTAAAACTACAAAATGTGAAAAGTCCAAGGGGGGTGAATACTTATGCAAGGCACTGTATTTTGAAGCAACATGGCTGCTTTAAAATTCAAAGTTACCAGGATTGAAACAGAAAATGATATACACAATGAATCTAAACAACAATATATTAGTTTATAAAACTGTGATATTTCATACCCATACCAAGTTGCTCTTGAAACCACAGAAGGCGCCTATGGGAATTAATTGAAGGATCAATCAAAATATATATCTGAACTATTTTATAAATCATTTTTACTTATACATTGTGCAGTTTTCTCATGGACTTCAAGACAATGACTGAGACATTTGCATGGTGTGCATTTTTGCTTTGATTTAAGTCAGTATATTAAAATGTAATAGTTACTTGAATACATTATCTGAAATGGAAACAGATGAATTAATTCTGGGAAAGTGTGTTCTTAGTTGACCTGACTGCAGTATATTCATAATTTCACAATAAAGCTACAAACAAAAAAAATCCTTTTTCATGTCTGGAATGAAAACAAAAATAAACATGTTTAAGTACCTTTTCATGATTAATAAATGGGAAATAGAACACATCACCTGAGGATGAAGAGTCCAGAAAACCTACTCAAGGCATATTTGCAATTTAGTTACAGAAAATATATACACAGCCTCCTGTCTCTATATAGGCCAAATGAAATCCTTAATGAGACAGTCACGGTCTGTATATAATTTATTAGTTACAAACAGGTGTGAGCATGGGAAGAAGTTGTTGGCAAAAGATTTGTTTCTGCCACAGCAATGAGATTCAAAGTTTCTGCTTTGGCAACCATGAAGCAGTGAAACTATGTGCAGGGAAACAACTGTTTATTTCACCTATAAGGGTACAGACAAAAACACAGGAAGAGAAACATCAACAGAAATTCCAAAGCTGGCAATATAACAGGATGCCCCGTGTGCATTATCTGCCATGGTTACAGGCTGAGATCAGATGGTTCCATTAGAATGGCTTTGGAATAATGTGACAGGTACACTTCTCAGACGCTTAGTGAAATCTTTCCCCTCAATGACCTCATTCCAATGGCTGTGGCAGCTGAGTTTTCAATACAAATGTAGCTACTTATAAATCAAAACCACACCATAAGGTCATTTTACAGCAGGTATACTGTTCTAGGCATTGCTGTGTTGGATGGATTTGTGAATATTGTACCTGTGTAGAATGGTATTTGATAGTTCATAAAAAGCCTACAAGCCTACCAGTGCAAGTTTAGATTTATCATAAACAACTAAGATTTTCTGCCACAAACCTGTAGTGTTATTCCTAAAATGTAAAGCAAGCTACTGTTAAAAAAATAAAAACACCATAGCCATCTTATATAAAAAAATAATTACTACAAAACTTCTGCATAGTTACCATAACCCTCCAGAAACTACTATAAAGTTCCTCCAACTCATTTGTCTTCAGATGCCTAACACTGTAAAACATGTCCAACCGCTTAATGGAAAAAAGTAGTATTCTATTGCATTGCTGTTGTTACACAACACAAAAATGCAGTGTTTAAATATGAATTAATGGTTTATGGAACACACTGTCACACCCCCAGCTTGAACCTACTTATGCAGGAAACCTCTGAATAACATCAATGTTCCATGTATAACAATAATGCCTCATAGGCATAGCATTAAGACAGTTTAATAATTATGTTACACTATTGCCTGGTTTCATAGAACCCGACTAGCATTAATCCTGGAGTAGCTTACCTGAGTTGCAGTAAAATTAGATAGTCAAAGGGGTCTATGAAAGCATCCATGTATTCACATTAGTCACGGTCTGAATTCCTGTACTTAAATCAAATGGGCTGGTTGCTTTGAATTGTGAGGGTAAAAATAGCTTAAATCAGATTGAATTTCTGTTCAAAGTCACAATATCATGCCTTATTAGTGCACACAACACTGCCTTTTATGCTCTGGTTTTTCACAGTTGCAAGACAAGGCCTTCATTTCATACATTTAAACCCTCTGTACCCCATTTGCAGAGCGCAATGGTGAAGGGTATTCCCTGAGGTGTACTTTGAAAGGCTGGAAACATCTTGCATTTTGTAGACAGAAGGAGATAAACCCCAATAATTCAGTTCCATGCTTCCTTGTTGTGACCTGTTTGAGACAAATGGCTGGCCAATTTTTGTTTCTGTCTTTGTTAAATAGTTCTGACATTTATTAATGGCCCTTTTCCTGTAATGAAGTTGAAAGGGTAGCCTTTAACTGAGAGCTTCTCTGATGTGATGTACTTGTGATGCACTAATAAACCACGGCTATTTAAAATTATGAAAAGGGCCCTGTCAACCCAAAGATCTAATAAACCCTTCTATAATTGAAACATGGAGATTTCATTTTCTTAATAATGGACAGCACAGAGGGTCTATGGTTTGGCATATACATCCACTGGTTTCTTGTTGGCCTTTATAATTGGTTGCATGCTTTAAGCAGAAAGCCTTTAATTAGTGAACAGAAGTTCTGTTGTATATACTGTAAATGTTAAGACGTCAACATGGCGACTTTATGGTAAAGAAATTATCTTCTGTTAACATCCAGCCAAACCTTTTACTGTGTACTGACTATGGTACTATAATGAAACCTATAGATTTTAAATATATAATTTGAATACCGGTATATAAAAAAGTATTGAGTTGTTAATGTATGAGAAAATGTTGAAACCAAACAACAGCAATTTATGAGTGTGAGAGAGACAGAATGATTCTTGGTGATAAATCTCCCTCCCGACCCATGAGGGCGCTGTGTAAAGGGAACAGAGTGCCCTGGACTGGATGGCCTGACAATTCATTCCCAGGGATGGTGGAAGTCGGCCATCTAGAAAGGCAGTGGAGCTACAGTACACCAAGTCATCGACCCGGAAGGGAAGCAATGTGGCAGCCGCGGATTGGAGGAGCGGTTGCAATCGTTTACCAAGAGGGCGTGATTGACAGTACATAAGGGGACGTAGAGAGGGGATCAGTTCCTTTGTTATGGTTGCAAAAGAACCTCTGAAGGACTGTGTATTTGTATCGGGAGTGTTTCGTGTTTTGTTTATTTGCCGTATTAATTGTACTGTTTGTATATTATAGACATCTAACACACCCGAGTGCTGTCGCTAAAGACCAGCACTCAACCCGGATTTCACTGCAATCGTATTCACCGATAACATGCATTGCACCACTAAATTCACTGCACTCACTCTGGACTTGTGATTGTGTTTGGTGTCGTGTTTGTATCGTGTGTATTATTTCAGGACTGCACCCAGTGTTTATTTAAACTGCGCCACATGGTGACTATATTTACTGTTATCAAGTGACACTGGATTATAAATAAACACCATTGCACCTGGATTATTGTTGTCTGTTGTCTGTCTTTCACTGATCACTGTATCACTGCGCACTGCAAACCACTTTGCCACAGTTTGAGAAGGAAATCATAAAATGTATTGACCATTAAACATGTTCTGCATTTACTATAGTTTAAAATAACAAACAGTTAACAAATACAAGCATTTATATTCTAGGTTACTGCTGCAATATATTTTTTTTGCCTAAGATAAGAATCCTACTGTGTGAAAATGAAGTTCCTTCCTGAGGTCTTGTATTTATAAAAGACAGACCTTCCATTTAAAGAGATGAGAAGTTAGCTTAACTGTACTTCTGGGACTGTTTTTATTAAAAAGCAGACCGAAATGAAGTAACTCTGGCATTCCTGCACATGCTACTGTATAACCCTGTAGTTATTATTAGTAAAAAAAATATATTCTTTCTGTTGTTTATTCCAAGACGGTCTTGTAACACCATGTAACATTTAAACAAACGGCGCCGCCACGTCTTTATTATTTTGAAATCTGCAGTATTTGGTGTCAGTTTGTTAAGTTCCTGCTTCTGTCGTGATGTAACCACCCAGCCACCCTGTCACACACCAGTATACTACTTTTTTTTCAAACATTTGCTGGAATATCAGTTATTTATAACAGTAGACCCTGAGTGTTCATCTGAAATGTCTTTGTTTATAATGGAAATGGCATAACATTAAGATTAGCTATACTGTTTATTTTTTTATTTAACTATCTTCTGTATTATAAAAACAATGTATAGGGTTCTGTGTAAGTTACTACTCAAGGTCAGAGTGGCTAGAAAGCTGTACAGTATGCCGGCAGTCGCTGTGAAAAATATTGTAAAACAGTTTTTGTGAAGCATCCCCAGTAGAATAATCTAGGGCAGTGGTTTTCCAACCTTTTCATCTCAAGTACCTGTGTTTCCAGCAGGGACCACCAGGTGTACCAGTAACTATGTGCAATCTTAAACAGCTGTTGTAAAACAGAGACCTATTCCATTACAACCAGGTTTGTTGTGTCTGTACTCACTTGTTGGTTGACTCATTCTGCTGAATGGTTAATCTATGCAGCTGATGACTGCAATTAAATCAGCATGTTTATATTTTAAATAGTTTGCAAGTGCTGCCTATGGAATTGGTGACTACAACTTTAATTGTGTCCAGTTGTAATATGGAAACAGCATGCTGCAGCTCCCATGCGCAATGTTAAGAGTGAAGTCCTGATCTGACAGCTTGTAACAAGGACAGCTCTTAGGATTATATGAAAGTAGAACGCACAGAAATACTGTAATTAGGACGCATACTGTCGTGAAAAAAACTAAATTTGCTGATGTTAATACATCACTTCTCAGCACTTACAAGCATTTGTATTCGATCAAATTGCTACATGCTAGAAGCAGTGTGGCCCAGGGCTGCTGTTCGGTCAGTTTCTTTGCCAGGCAGTGCACACCGCAACCTTCTTTAAACAAAGAGCAGACTTGCTCTCACACCTCTCACCCACACACTGCAAACACCTCCCATTGATCCACCCCAGGGACAAACAGGGGGGCTTCCGAGGGGGGCTTAAACACACAGGCCCACGTTTTACCAGAAATATCAGCAAATTTGACAGTGTATGTGTTTCATGTGCAATTTGAACACAGTCTAAACTATTTATTTTTTCTAATTGTGATATTTTAGATGTTGATATCTGCAGTTCTGATGATGATGATGTCACCGCATTGTGGTGTAATTTCAAGCCAATGGCAGCCATTTTAAAAAACTGCAACGTGATAAAAAAACAAAATGGCTGCGGCTGGTTGATTGAAATGACCTCATAATGCAGTGACATCATCAGAACTCTATAGGCTGCAATTGGTTAGATAAAGTTGCATCACAATGCTTTTACATCATCACTGAACACTGGCATACTTGGCAACGCCAGTGTTGAAAGGAGTTGAAGTAAGAGTTGCGAAGAGGTAAGACATGTTTATCTGTTTCTGCTGTTACTGGTTTTAAAATATATTATAATTTAATAATAGACGTTTAAAGTTTCATTCTAAGATATAAAAAAATGAAGGCTATATTTTTTAAAAGCTTTAATTTAATCTTGAAAGTAAAGATTTTGCTGTTATATTTAAGGCTGTAAATGTTTAACAGTTTCAACTGTAATCGACAATATGGCGTAAATGTTCGGTTTTATGTTTTGTGCAGATTTCGCGTTTCATTTTTATATTTTTTTTCAAAAATCATTTATCTTGCTGCAGTGTAAACCACAGCACTGTACGGAAAACGTTTTAAAAATACAAAAAATAAATGTGAAGATGCCTGTAAATCATGAAGCAAGCCAGCTTTTTTCTTGGAAAATATGTAGCTTAAATAGTAAAGGACTGTCCACAGAAACAATCTAAACCCCTGTTCAAATAAACACTGATCTTCAGCCTTAGTTGTATTAACTGCAAAATTATTTATTATTCAAAATGATATTTGTGATATTTGGAATGTTTCCATATCTGCAGTTTTGATGATGATGTCACCGTATTGTGATGTAATTTCGAGCCAGACAAGGGCAGCCATTTTAAAAACCTGATAAAACAGCTGTTACAAGTTTTTTTTTTCCAATTGTGATGTAGTCTTGTGAGGTCACAATGGCTATTATGATGTACATAACTACAGTAGTTGACATATATATTAATGGGCCTTCCCTATCAGGGAATAGACTAAAATAAATGATTATTAAAATGTTTCCATACCGGAATGCTAGAACTGAATTGAAATAACAATAATCACAATGCTGTAACATCATCAGAATAGAATGACATTATCACAGCACAGTGACATTACTGCTGTACTGACGTCTGACTGGCTGAGCTATTCTGCGTGTCACTCTTGGAGATGAAGGGTATACTTTTTCATTTATGAGGTCATTACTTTAGAACTATACGAAACACTGACGGAAAACCATCAGAAGTCACATTGCAAGCAGTGGGATTATTCTTAAAACAGAAAAGAGCTATTTTGGATATTGTTTTAAAAAAAGTGTGTCCCTATTAATCCTAAATGATTCCTTATTGGTGCGTCCTGGTGTTCCATTTCCAAGCTTTCCCTAAACACTATTTTTATTATTGAAGAATAATGACTAAGATTAAATGTGTTTAAATAAAGAGGTTCCAAGAATGATCGAAATGTAAATGCTTCTGATCCCAGATTGAATGTATGATGAATTTGCCTTTATTTTTAGGGATGTGAAATCACTGCTGTCTGTTTCTGGTCATCTTGCCAGGACACTCTTGTAAAAGAGGCCTCAGTCTCAGTGGGTTTTTTTCGTGGTTAAAGAATGAATAAATAAATAAAATAAATAGTTTCCAATTTCTATTTCTGTTTGGAATGTTAAATAAAACATCAAAATTATGTTCATGTAGGTTTCTTTTTAAATTGTAGGTGATGCTAAACTTTTGGCCGTAGCTGCAGGCGGTTCTATTAAACTTCCATGTAGATTTGATGCTAGTATGTCACTGCCATGACTTGCTTTTTGCTATTTTTTCCCATTTTTTAATAATTAAAAAATGATGAACGGAGCTGATGAAGTTTCACCACAGTTGTGGGCTGTGGCTGTCAAATTTGTTGATGACATCATCCAAAAAGCCACCAGCGAGCTTCAGAAGGACCAATGCCTGGGAAAAGAAGAGATTTCTCCTGCAGGGTTAGCTGGTATGACATCACAGCACCCTGACAAAGATCTGGACCAATGCAAATGCGAGCCTGACCAGAAATCCCTGAGCCCCAGTCTGGGAAAAAGAAGAGATTTCTCCCGCAGGGTTAGCTGGCATGACATCACAGTGCCCTGACAAAGATCAGGACCAATGGAAAGGCAAGCCTGACCAGAAATCCCTGAGCCCCAGCCTGGGAAAAGACACGATGTCTCCCACAGGGTTAGCTGGTGTGACATCACAGTGCCCTGACAAAGATCTGGACGGGGGATTGACATATCTGCCTCAGTTAAATGCGGCACGCAGGGCACCTCAGTGCTACGGCAGCCTCTTCATGCAAAGGAAACGCAGGAGGGTGCAGCACCACCGACCATCAAAACAGACCCACATCAAGACCAGCCACAGCCTGTCAGCAGCAGTGATGGGTTTGGCAGAGGAGGAGAAAGTGAGTGCTGTGGAGACTTTAACAGAAGAACAGCTGGCCACCAAGAAGGGAAAGGGGTTTGGATGGTTGAAATATTGTTCCAAGAAAAAAACAGACAGAGGATAATCCGAAAGGTGAGCCTGACCAGAAATCCCTGAGCCCCACACATGGAAAAGAGGATATTTCTCCCGCAAGGTTAGCTGGGTGACATCACAGCGCCCTGACAAAGAGCTGGGAGAGGGAATAAAACATCTGCCTCGGTTGAATGCGGAACGGAAAGTGTCTCTGCACGTTTGAAGTGGAGATAGCAGCCTCTGCATGCATAGGAAGCACAGGAGTGTGCACCCCCAGCCATCAGAAGAGAGCCCCATCCAATCCAGCCGCAGCCTGCCAGCGGCAGCATTGATTTCTACAGAGGAGAACAAGAGCGGAATAAGAACCACTGTGCTCAATGAGTAGACCCTGGTTCTTCAAAGCCTGGAGACTTCTCCAGATAACATCCCAGATGAAGAGAATCGCAGCTGCTCTCTGGGGAAACTGTGGAACAGGAGGGGGAGGGAAGAGACCAGGAGGTGGGACAGCAAACTGTGGAGGACTCCAAAGGGGTGGAAAGCCTCTGTGAAAGAGACCAGGAGCTGAAGGTCAGTGCCGTGCAGCCTGTAAAAGAACAACAGCTGGCCGGCGAGAAGGGAAAGGGGTTTGGATAGGTTACAAGATTTTACAAGAAGAAACAGACAGAGGACAAAAAGATGAAGGGGCGTAGGAGATGCTGCTGGTGCTTCTGCATCTAGTGAGGGTGGCAAACAAAAACAAAAAAAGAAAGGTAAATCTAATTTAAAAAATAATTAAAATAATAAAATATTAAAAATAATAATAAAACAATTAAGTAAAGAAACAACAACAGAGAAACAATAGACACACCACAGGACAGCAAAGAAACAACAGAGAAACAAGACACACAACACAGGGCAGCAAGGAATCAACAACAACACAGAAACAAGACACAAAACATAGGACAGCAAAGAAACAACAACACAGGACAGCAAAGAAACAACACAGAAATAAGAGGCACAACACAGGACAGCAAAGAAACAACTCAGAAACAAGAGACACAGCACTGGGCAGCAAAGAAACAACAACACAGGACAGCAAAGAAACAACACAGAGAAACAAGAGATAACACAGGACAGCAAAGAAACAACAACACAGAAATAAGAGGCACAACACACAGGACAGCAAAGAAACAACAACACAGGACAGCAAAGAAACAACACAGAGAAACAAGAGACAACACAGGACAGCAAAGAAACAACAACACAGAAATAAGAGGCACAACACGGGACAGCAAAGAAACAACAACACAGAAACAAGAGACACAACACTGGGCAGCAAAGAAACAACAACAACAGAGAAACAAGAGACACAACACTGGGCAGCAAAGAAACAACAACAACAGAGAAACAAGAGACACACCACAGGACAGAAAAGAAACAACAGAGAAACAAGAAACACAACACAGGGCAGCAAAGAAACAACACAGAGAAACAAGAGACACAACACAGGGCAGCAAAGAAACAAGAACACAGAAACAAGAGGCACAACACAGGGCAGCAAAGAAACAAGAACACAGAAACAAGAGGCACAACACAGGACAGCAAAGAAACAACAACAACAACAACAACACAGGACAGCAAAGAAACAACAACACAGAAACAAGAGACACAACACAGGACAGCAAAGAAACAACAACAGAGAAACAACACCGGGAAATAAAGAAACAACAGAAAAACAAGATACAAGCTGACAAATAAAAAGGATAATAGAAGTTACCATCATTGATAAATGAAGAAAAGGAAAGAGAACCCAAAGGAATCAGGACATCAAACAAAGGCCAAATAAGAACATTCATTATCAATGAAAATAAAGAAAAGATAAATCGAAAGATGGGATAAAATGGATGGAAAAATACAAGGTGAAATAAAACCAGCGAAAATGAAGAAAACAATAAGAAAAAGGAGACGAGGTGTGAAATAAAGCAAAGAAACATGAAGAAAAAGAAAGGTAAATCAAGAAAATGTGTAAGAAAGCAAAGGAAAAAACAGAAGAGATAAAGCAAAGGAAAATAGAGAAATAGAGAAATAGAGAATCAGCCTCATAGAGGGAGTCCTTGGTTCAGGATGGGGCCGGGCAGAGCGACGACCCTTTTAATACAAGCAGGTAATTCCTACATTGTTTTTACATTGCTCTCCATTAATAGAGTAAGAAGGACACTATAAACCAATGGGCTGTGAATACTACTTTTCAGAAATATTTAAATCAGGGATTCATAATTATAATTTCTGTTTTCTTCTTGAAAAGGTTTAAAAAGTGTTTTAAAACAAGGGCGTTTTCAGGTTCCCATTGCATAATTCTGCATAATTAGTCAAGCCAACTCGAGTGAACTCAAGTGCTCCCGGGTTAGTCTGAATTTTCCAAAACTCGAGTTGAGCCGCAACGCGAGTTTGCTAAAAAAATAAGAACATAAGAACATAAGAAAGTTTACAAACGAGAGGAGGCCATTCAGCCCATCTTGCTCGTTTGTTAGTAGCTTATTGATCCCAGAATCTCATCAAGCAGCTTCTTGAAGGATCCCAGGGTGTCAGCTTCAACAACATTACTGGGGAATTGGTTCTAGATTCCCATGATTCTCTGTGTAAAAAAGTGCCCCCTATTTTCTGTTCTGAATGCCCCTTTATCTAATCTCCATTTGTGACCCCTGGTCCTTGTTTCTTTTTTCACGTCGAAAAAGTCCCCTGGGTTGACATTGTCAGTACCTTTTAGAATTTTGAATGCTTGAATTAGACCGCCGCATAGTCTTCTTTGTTCAAGACTGAATAGATTCAATTCTTTCAGCCTGTCTGCATATGACATGTCTTTTAAACCTGGAATAATTCTGGTCGCTCTTCTTTGCACTCTTTCTAGAGCAGTAATATCCTTTTTGTAGCGAGGTGACCAGAACTGAACACAGTATTCTAGATGAGGTCTTACTAATGCATTGTAAAGTTTTAACATTACTGTCACTATATATCCGAACATCTTGTTGGCCTTTTTTATAGCTTCCCCCATTGTCTAGATGAAGACATTTCTGAGTCAACATAAACTCATAGGTCTTTTTCATAGATTCCTTCTTCAATTTCAGTATCACCCATATGGTATTTATAATGCACATTTTTTTGCCTGCATGCAGTACCTTACACCTTTCTCTATTAAATGTTATTTGCCATGTGTCTGCCCAGTTCTGAATGCTGTCTAGATCATTTTGAATGACCTTTGCTGGTGCATTAGTGTTTGCCACTCCTATTTTTGTGTCGTCTGCATATTTAAGAAGTTTGCTTACTATACCAAAAAAATCAAGCAGGTTAGTTAGACATGATCCCCCTTTCCTAAAACCATGCTGACTGTCTTCCAGGATACTGTTACCATATAGGTAATTTTCAATTTTGGATCTTATTATAGTTTTCATAAGTTTACATATAATAGAAGGCAGGCTTATTGGTCTGCAGTTACCTGGTTCGGTTTTGTTTCCCTTTTTGTGGATCTGTATAACGTTTACAATTCTCCAGTCTGTCAGTACAACCCCTGTGTCAAAAGACTGTTGCATGATCTTGGTTAGCGGTTTGTAAACAACTTCTTTAATCTCTTTGAGTACTATTGGGAGGATCTCATCCGGCCCAGGGGATTTATTTATTTTAAGAGCTCCTAGTCCCTTTAACACTTCTGTTGCGGTTATGCTAAAGTTATTTAAAACAGGATAGGAACAGGTTGACATGTGGGGCATGCTGTCCGTATCCTCCTTTGTAAAAACTTGTGAAAAGTAATAATTTAATATATTTGCTATTTTTTTTTCTTCGTCTATGATTTTGCCATTGGTATCTCTTACACATTTAACCTCCTCTTTGAATGTTCTCTTGCTGTTATAATATTGGAAACACTTTTTGGAATTGGGGGGGCAATTAGGGCATGTACTCGAGTTGGCTTGACTATGGAAATGAGGTACATTTCACTATGCAGACTGGCCCAAATTAATTTATACGTCACTGATCATGGAATCCCGGGTCTTAGCAACAATCTCTATGAAAGCCAGTGTCAGTTGCAAATTATGGTTAGGAAAAACAAAATAATAGCTTACCTGTAATTTAACTCCGTAAAAAACAAAAACAAAAACAAAACGATTTAACATGACAGCACATTATGCACCGTGGAATCGTGATGAAACGTTATCACTGATTACTTTTTGGGGAGATCGGGTCATTCAAAGTCAGCTTTTCAAAATCAAGAAGAGATCTTTTCAAAATCAAAAAGTGTTTCAAAATATAAGTCAAGTTCTACTTTCTATGGGTGTGAGTAGGAATGCGCTCCAATGTAGGGAAAAAATAAAAAAATTCAAATCGGAATACAGAAAAATCAAAGACCACAATAACAAAAGCGGAAACAATCCCAAAATATTCCACTATTATGACAGATTAGATGCGATTTTAGGACACAGTCCAATATCACAAGACAGTCTGCAGTGAACTTTCTGGAAAAGTATCCATTGCCGTGTTTGATGATAACAATGTTACAATGTCAATAATGATGATACAGTAATCTGGTTACCTGGGGGCATGTTACAGAAACATCCTAACAGCTAATCTTATCTTAGAGACAGGACGTCCTAAGTGTCAGTTTAGGGGAATTCGTATTACAGAACAAGGATTCCTAACTCATTTAATTAAGTTAAGATAGGAAATAGTGTATTACAGAACGTTGCTAACTCGTTCTTTTCCTAGGTTTTTTTCCTAACATTTAGGACATGGTGGCACTTGCCCTATCTTAGATTTAAAAAAGAAAATCCACAGCTTGTAATGGTAATTCTTCATTTATTTTGAGTAAAATGAGACAAAGAATACATGTAAGATGTATACATCTATAAATTATAGATCTAAGCACTGTAATTACTGGCCATATTTATTTTTACATATAAGGTAACCTAATTAAAAAAAGCATATGATCAGACAGACACTTTTTGACAGCAACAGCTATAAATTTTAATTTCCAACGACAAAAATTCAAGTTTAAAAAGTAGAAAAATTATTCTTATTTTATTATTGATGTTTGTTGTGGTAGTTTCTGTATCCAAGAGAAGAGGAACCAATCATAAAATATATTATTTTTCTCTTTGGTGATGATGTAAAACTAGATATGGCGCAAGCTGTGACTGTTGTCCCTGGATTCAGACTTGATCAGTTGAAAACGGACACGATTTAATGTGAGACAGGATTTCCTAACTAAAGTTAAGATAGGATAGAGCACTTAGGAAATTATAGCTACCTGTCATTTAGAAAGTGCTTCTGTAATACCAAGTTAGGAAAAATCCTATCCTAGCAATGAAAGATAAGCTAGGAAAGCAAGTTAGGACATTATTCTGCAATATGCCCCTTGGTTACTATCTGGCCACCTCTCGCGATAACATGAGTGAGACTTGTCCAGCTCACGTAATAACTCGAGAAACTCAGGAAACCCTGGAAATGCTATTTTTTTAGCCAACTTTGAAAATTCAGGCTAACCCGAGAGCACTCGAGTTGGCTTGACTATGGAAACGAGGTATTAGTGAGCCAGTCATGCTGTGCACAGCTCCAGCTCACCCCATATGAGTCACTGGTGGTATGAATACATTCTGAAGTTCTTGCTTCAAGGGCACATGCAGGCTATCAGTGTCATGTCTTGATGGCTTATTGAAGGAACGCAGGCTGGATTCAGCCCTTGATCTCTTTCCAGACTTTTTATAATCTGAGCTGCGTGATGGAGTGAGCAACTCGCTCCCACATCTGCACAATCCAGAAATTGTAATTATGAACAAAAGAATCCCTGATTTCAACATTTCTGAAAAGTAGTATTCACAGCCCAGTGATTTATATTGTCCTCATCACTCTATTAATTGAGAACAATGTAAAAACAATATAGGAAGTACCTGATTGTATAAAAAGAGTCGTTGCTCCGTCCAGCCCCGTTCTGAACCCCAGGACTCCCTCTATTAGACTGACACGGGGAACACCGTTAAACACGACTCGTCTTGTTTGGACCCCGTACTAGAAAGGACATAACAGAAAACTAAAGAAAAACAAGATAAAGCCAAGAGGGGGAAAAAAATGTTAAATGACTGTTGCTCTCATTTTTACGTGTGTATTACACAAATAAACATTATTAAAGAACTAAGGGCAGCGTTGTGAAGAACAGTAAGCTTCTGCAGAGGTCGCCGGCACAGTGAAAAAGCAGAACCAACAGGGATAAATAGGATGCCTGCATTTTGTTCATAAATTATATATATACAGTGCCGAGAAAAAGTTTGTGAACCCCTTAGGATTTTCACATATTTCAAACCTAAAATGCTATTAGATCTTAATCTAAGTCCTAATAATAGATCAATAATATAGATAATAAAAGACAACCTGATTAAACAAATGACACAAAAACATGATACTTTTTCAACATTTATCCAGAAATGATTCAACAGTCAATATCCATGTGTGAAAAAGTATGTGAACCTTTAGATTCAGTAACTGGTGGCACTCCCTTGAGCAGCAATGACTTCAACTAAGCGTTTCCTGTAACTGTTGGTCAGTCTCTCACATTGGTTTTGAGGAATTTTGGCCCATTCCTCCTTACAGAACTGCTTCAACTCGGTGACATTTGAGGGCTTCCTTGCATGGACAGCTCGCTTCAGGTCCTGCCACAACATTTCGATGGGGTTTAGGTCCGGACTTTGACTAGGCCATTCTAAAATGCACAATTTCTTCTTCTGCAGCCATTCTTTTGTACATCTGCTTGTATGTTTAGGATCACTGACCCACTTTCGGTTCAGCTTCAGCTCACGGACAGATAGCCTGACATTCTCCTCTAGAATCTTCTGATACAATGCAGAATTCATGGTTGTGTCAATGATGGCAAGCTGTCCAGGTGCTGAGGCAGCAAAGCAACCCCAAACCATCACACTCCCACCACCATGCTTGACGGTTCTTGTGTTCGAACGCAGTGTTTGGTTTTCGCCAAACATAACGTTTCTCACTGAGGCCAAAAAGTTCTACCTTTGACTCGTCTGTCCAGAGAACATTGTTCCAGAAGTCTTGTGGATCATCTATGTGCTCTTTGGCAAACTTCAGACGGGCAGCAATGTTCTTTTTTGAGAGCAGTGGTTTCCTCCTGGCTATCCTTCCATGAACACCATTCTTGTTCAGTCTTTTTCTGATAGTTGAGTCATGAACACTCACAATAGCCAAGGCGAGAGTGGCCTGCAGATCCTTGGATGTTACTCTGGGGTTCTTTGTGACTTCCTTGAAGATTTTCCGGTTTGTTCTTGGAGATTTTGGTAGGAAGAACCGCTCCTGGGTAGAGTGACTGTGGTCTTGAAATTTCTCCATTTGTAGACTATCTGTCTGACAGTGGCTTGGTGGAGCCCCAAATCATTAGAAATTGTTTTGTAACCCTTTCTAGACTGATGAGCATCAATAACTGTTTTTCTGAGGTCCTCAGAGATTTCTTTTGATCGTGGCATGACGTGTTTCCACACACCTGTATGGTGAAGACCAAACTCACAAAGTTATATAGGGTGGGGCCTCCCAAACTCACCCCTGAAGAGCTACCTAATTATTTAAACACCTGATTCTAATTATCCCCTTAATTGAGCTGATAAAACCAGGGGTTCACTTACTTTTTCACATACCCTGAATCTTAATTACTCATTGTTTGTCTAATTCATACATCATTTTGTTTCAAAAGGCATGGAATTGGTTAATATAAACCCTATTGGATATTAAAGAAAAGACAAAAGTTTTGATTCAAGAAGGCTATATATATATATATATATATATATATATATATATATATATATATATATACAGTACTGTGCAAAAGTTTTAGGCAGGTGTGAAAAAATGCTGTAAAGTAAGAATGCTTTCAAAAATAGACATGTTAATATAATAGATTATATTTATCAATTAACTAAATGCAAAGTGAGTGAACAGAAGAAAAATCTAAATAAAATCCATATTTGGTGTGACCACCCTTTGCCTTCAAAACAGCATCAATTCTTCTAGGTACACTTGCACAAAGTCAGGGATTTTGTAGGCATATAGTTAGGTGTATGATTAAACAATTATACCAAACAGGTGCTAATGATCATCAATTCAATATGTAGGTTGAAACACAATCATTAACTGAAACAGAAACAGCTGTGTAGGAGGAATAAAACTGGGTGAGGAACAGCCAAACTCAGCTAACAAGGTGAGGTTGCTGAAGACAGTTTACTGTCAAAAGTCATACACCATGGCAAGACTGAGCACAGCAACAAGACACAAGGTAGTTATACTGCATCAGCAAGGTCTCTCCCAGGCAGAAATTTCAAGGCAGACAGGGGTTTCCAGATGTGCTGTCCAAGCTCTTTGAAGAAGCACAAAGAAACGGGCAACGTTGAGGACCGTAGACGCAGTGGTCGGCCAAGGAAACTTACTGCAGCAGATGAAAGACACATCATGCTTACTTCCCTTTGCAATCGGAAGATGTCCAGCAGTGCCATCAGCTCAGAATTGGCAGAAAACAGTGGGACCCTGGTACACCCATCTACTGTCCGGAGAAGTCTGGTCAGAAGTTGCCTTCATGGAAGACTTGCGGCCAAAAGCCATACCTCCGACGTGGAAACAAGGCCAAGCGACTCAACTATGCACGAAAACACAGGAACTGGGGTGCAGAAAAATGGCAGCAGGTGCTCTGGACTGATGAGTCAAAATTTGAAATATTTGGCTGTAGCAGAAGGCAGTTTGTTCACCGAAGGGCTGGAGAGCATACACGAATGAGTGTCTGCAGGCAACAGTGAAGCATGGTGGAGGTTCCTTGCAAGTTTGGGGCTGCATTTCTGCAAATGGAGTTGGGGATTTGGTCAGAATTAATGGTCTCCTCAATGCTGAGAAGTACAACGACCCCAAACATACAGCGAAAGTCATTAAGAACTATCTTCAGCATAAAGAAGAACAAGGAGTCCTGGAAGTGATGGTATGGCCCCCACAGAGCCCTGATCTCAACATCATCGAGTCTGTCTGGGATTACATGAAGAAAGAGAAGCAACTGAGGCTGCCTAAATCCACAGAAGAACTGTGGTTAGTTCTCCAAGATGTTTGGGCCAACCTACCTGCCGAGTTCCTTCAAAAACTGTGTGCAAGTGTACCTAGAAGAATTGATGCTTGATGCTGTTTTGAAGGCAAAGGGTGGTCACACCAAATATGGATTTGACTTAGATTTTTATTCTGTTCACTCACTTTGCATTTAGTTAATTGATAAATATAATCTATTAACATGTCTATTTTTGAAAGCATTCTTACTTTACAGCATTTTTTCACACCTCGAACTTGGCTATAGCGTTTACCTTCCGGAAGTCACATAGAAGCGGTTGGTGCCGTTTTTCTTGGCCACTATGACAATTGGACTGCACCACTCGCTCCTGGAAGGTTCAATCACCCCAAGTTCGAGCATGTCCCATACCTCTTTGCGAACGCCACTTCATCGACTTTCCGGGATCCGGTAAGTTCTCTCTCGTACTGTGACACCTGAGGGAGAGACACTGTCATATTCAACCAAGTTAGTTCTGCCAGGCACGTCAGAAAAAATATTGCTGAGCTTACACAGCTCCCGTTGCTGATCTGGAACCAATTGTTCCCCCATCGAAATGATTTTAATGCTAGGAGTCTCTAGACAGGGGCCTAAATCATCCTCTACATTGGCTGGGGCTATAAGACCTCCCTTGCCTGCCAGGGCTTTAATAAATTTACATGATAAATTTCACGGTCAATGCGGCGATCGTGCTGTCTAATTTCATAATACACCTTTCCTATAGCCCAAATCACTTCATATGGCCCCTTCCATTTAGCACATAATTTCAATTCTGAGGAGGGAAGAAGCAGCATTACCTCCTGGTCGAAAGGTTCGAATTAGTGCATTTTTATTATATTGCTGCTGTTGCTGATGCTAAGATGATTTGAGGTTGTCCTGGGCCAAACGACCGACCAAATCCAGGCGATCTCTCAGTAGGAGCACATGCTTCACTATATTTTTGGACGAGCCTTTGTGCTCCTCCTACCCCTCTCTCAACAGATCGAGGATGCCGCGAGGCTGTCGGCCGTACAAGAGCTCAAAGGGGGAGAAACCTGTCGAGCTCTGTGGCACCTCTCTCACTGCAAAAAGGAGGCAGGTAAGAAGCGATGCCCAATGTTTTTGCTCTTGTGTTACAAAACGTCTCAGCATCTGATTAAACTGTTTCACCAAACCGTCCATCTGTGGATGATAAACAGAGGTCTGATGGGACGTATTTTTTATATTTTATATACCTGCTGCAACGTGTTAGATGAAAAGTTGGTTCCATGATCAGTCAAAATCTCCTTGGGGATCCCTGCACTAACTCTGTGGCTATTGCAGTGGCACTAGTGGACCGCAATGGAACTGCCTCAGGGTATCGCGTTGCATAATCTTCCACTTCTAATATAAGCGTATACCCGGAGTCAGAAGGTAGCAAAGGGACCATTATGTCCATTGCAAAGCGTTCAAAAGGAGTGGAAATAATCGGCAGTGGAACCAAAGGGGCAGGGCGCACTCAACCCAGCGCTACTCGCTGGCAGTCTTTGATTGTGGCTACATATTTCGACACATCAGTATGAAGACCTACCCAATAGAATCGAGCCAATATCCGCTCCCTTGTCATGTCAGCTCCGAGGTGCTCCGCAAAAGGGATATCATGCGCCAGCCTGATGACTTCGGTCCGACAAGACGGGGGAACTAACAATTGTGTTACAGGCTGTCCTTTGCCCGCGGCTAGATTTACCCTATACAGTAATTGCCCCTTGATACTGAAGTATCAAGATACTAGCGCCCCAGTGCCATCAACATCCTTACCTTCAACAGACCGGACCTGCCCCCAAGCATGCACTAGTGACGGCTCATTATGTTGGCCCCACACTATGTCCGTGCTAGAGTATCACATGTCCGGTATGTTGAGAGGGGCTGTAGTAGCATCTGCCCTAGATGGCCCAGTAACCTTGCCCTCTCAGTCACACTGCGTTCCTACTCCCTTTGAATGGCGTTTGTTACCATCCGAGCGCTCTCCCACCAGGCCCCAGCCTTGTCTCAGTGATGCTCCCTCCCATTTTGTGGTCCTTCTCTCTTTATGCGTTTTTCTAGGACGGCAAATAGGAGAAAACCTTTCAGCTTTTTTTCTGCCACGTTTACGTGCAAAGGGTGAGACTGCCATTATTTGCATTATTCTTTGAATTTTGGTCTCGGGCCCAGAATAACTGGGTGTGGCAACCTTTCCGCCACCCCTACTACCAGGTGACGTTTTATCGGTCCTACTGATAAATATACTTTTAGTGTAGGGTATGCCGCCATGTCTCCATGGACACAGGAGATGGCCACCTGACCTCGTGGCCGCCACGACACACCACCCAAGAGAGCTGTTCTAATCAGAGTTTGCTCACACCCTGTGTCCACTAATGCGTGGGTTTTCACATTTTCTAAAACCACATCAATCATACAAGGCCCCTCCTGACCATTTTCCCCACGCTTACCTATCTCAGGTGCGCAATTACACGTGGCCATGTCACACTCCATGGCAGCGGGGCATGACCTGGCCAGATGTCCCGGTTGGTTGCAACTAAAACAAGTTGGAGGGACAGAGGGGGCAATGGTTAGATATCTGTCCCGTTGCTGGTATGGCATCGGGGCAGAGGCAGCACCTCTACCCCAGCTGGGGGCCAACCTTGGTCTCCATGAAGGGGAGGCAAGGGGGCCCATTGGGGCCTCAGAGGTCTGGGTCCCGGGGCTGATGGTGGTAGTGGTGGTGGAGGAGAGAGATAGAAGGGGCTTGGCTGCTCCGAAGGGCGGGAACCGCTGGTGGAAGCTACCTACTGGAGCGTCCAATTGAAAGGACACTGGAGAGAGGCGGGTTTTAAAATCTCTGAAAGGAAATAGTCACGTGAACAGGAAGGCTGTGAATATATTCTACTGTCAGGGAAGTACAAGAGTCCGGTGACTTCATTTATTCATTTTAGCAGTTCCACAAAGACATGATGAATACAGGTAATCTCAGACTTGTGTGTAATGTGTCCAGTTGCAGAGCGGGTTGCAGAAGGAACCGGCCCCAGTTTGACACTGGGAACGAGACGAGATTGAGCTGCAGGTGAAAAATGTACTCAAGTTATCAGATGGAGGGATCAATTCATCACAGTCCACGTTTCCATTTGCACTTCGCTTGCAGGAGCTCCAGCTGAACTCTACTATAGCTTGAGAATGAATTCCCAGTAACTTTTATTGGAAACCATTTAGGTTAGAGACCATCACTTTGAAAACACCCCACTGGTACCAGTAAAAGACTTGGCAACTTGATTCCATCCAGGATTTACTGCAACTCCACCAGGCTTGAGAGTACAGTGAATAACTTCTAGCAGGCAAGTCCAATCAATCAATCCCAGTCCTGGAGGGCCATCATTCCACTCCAGGTTTGTGTAACAGCTTAAATGAGATCATGAACGACTTCAGGGTCTGGATAGAGGTTTATTTCACTGGATCCATTAAACAGTTTAGAACAGGTTTGTTGGAACAAAGACCAGGAGTGGAACGAGACGGCTTTGGCCGCCCTTGTCTTATACATTTAAAAACAATGGGGTGTACAAACTGTTGCATTGTATATCGTGCCCTATACCCGTTTACCCCCCACCCCTAACTGCTGATTAAATAATTTTAAAACTTTGCTATAAAATGAATGTGTGGGCTGCGCGTCTCTCTTTCGTCCTCGAAGTTCTGGTTCAGAAGGATGTTGGCAGTCAGGTTGTCGTTCTTCTCGCAGGTGAAGTAGGCCTGGAACACCAGTCCCTCTGGGAGGCCCAGGGCTTTTAACTGCAGGGGGAGAGAGGAGAAGATACCTTGGGGTTAGGGTTAGGGAGAGAGAGAGAGAGAGACGGCTCGGGGTCAATGCCTGGTTAGAAAGCACAACTCCATTTTAACGACCAATTCCAATTCCTTCCAAGGATTGATATTTTAGAGACAAAAAAAATAACTGCTGTGATCATTCAACTGCTTTCATCTGAAGCCAATTTAATTGACTAACAAACAGCGACCTCAATGGAAGGAATGTGTTGCCAATGTTGTGAGAAGCTCGTTTTAACAGAATGCTGCCGACTGTAATTTCGATCAATGATGGAATTGATTTAAAAGCAGGGATGGCCCCCAACCCTGGTGAGGAGGCAGGCTGTGTTAAACTCTGCAGCAGTGTCCATCACTGCTTTACTGTCAGCGTCACCGGTCTGCTAAGCAGTTCACCCAGAACTACTCAGCGTTCAACGGGAGAATCTGAGGCTCCTTCCACAGCGAGCATGGCTCGTCAGAGCAGCAGGGTCCAGAGTATTCTCACGCCATTGAGTTCATTTCACAGAAAAGGAGTCAATCAATCTGAAGCCCTGTCACTGACTGAACCCAACACTCCCTTCAAGCACAGAATGAGATCTTTATATCGCTCTCAGCACGGAGCGCTGTCACAGCAGCAGTCTCATGAGAACTAATTAACACAGTCCTGTATCTTCTGCAGTAGTAAAACATATATAGGAGGCTGTGTGGTCCAGTGGTTAAAGAAACAGGCTTGTAACCAGGAGGTCCCCAGTTCAAATCCCACCTCAGCCACTGACTCATTGCGTGACCCTGAGCAAGTCACTTAACCTCCTTGTGCTCTGTCTTTGGGGTGAGACGTAATTGTAAATGACTCTGCAGCTGATGCATAGTTCACACACCCTAGTCTCTGTAAGTCGCCTTGGATAAAGGCGTCTGCTAAATAAACAAATAATAATAATAAAACCATGTGCATTATTTATACCTCTCATTAGCCTGTTGTTTCCAGTGCTGTTAACTGTACAGTGGTCTTCTCTGTTGAAAGTCTAGCCTTCCCATTTGACACACACACACCGTATACATAAATTATTGTAGACCAGATTATGTTTCTTTTTTTTTTTACATTGTCACAAAACTATATACTACTATATACAATCATCATTCTGGTTACAAACGGTAGTGACAATACTGTCAGCTCTACAATGACAATATTTATGATCAATGGATTCTACCACCATGCATGAGCTCAGAGCTATATATAACAATTGATACAGGATACGCAGGTTACTTCAAACACATTGTATTTTCATTTTACCTTATTTGTACAGTATCGTATTGTGTTCCTTAACTACTATAAAACTGGTATCTAACGTGTAGGTTAGTGATCATATATAATCATGCACAGCAAATCCTCCAGTATTTTTTTCTATAGGCAGATCTTTGACTTAAGAATTAACTTTAACCCTTTGCAGTCCATTTATTAATTGTGCGTCAGGCTCGCCAGGTCTAATTTATTTTCACACGCGCAGTTAATTTTAGACGCGCTGTTTAAAAGTATTTTTTTCCACAGTCAAACGGGTTTAAATGGCCCTGCATATCAACAAAGCACTCACTAGGCATCTCCAGCCCCGCCCCACCCTTTCGTTCACTATCGCTTTCACATATGCTACCAAATAAATAATAATAATAATAATAGTCGTACATACCGATCAATCATCTCCTGATGACTCGTTTTATCACCAAACTCCTCAATAATGCAATCCAAGTCATTATTTTATTGCTATAACATCTCGAAAAAGCTCTGCAAATGTCCGTGATAGTCTCTGTGCGCTGATACAGTAACACCCGGCTTGTTTCCTTATGACCGCCCCATCTGATGCCAGGGGCAAGTATGACTATTCATGAGATACGCCATTTTTTTTTTTTTTTTTTAATCGGCTTGTCTCGCTCCTTTCGCCCTCTCGCCATTGAATGGTTTTCTCGGCTTTTTCCGTAGAAAAAACGACTTTTTTGCATTTTTTGGATGATGTCGGACAGGGTCCGACAAAGGACCTGATAGGAATAATTGCAATGTCAGACCCAGTCCGACAATGGACCGCAAAGGGTTAATGAATTAAAGAATCCTTACAGATGTCTTATGAAAATACTTAAATGGCACACAACCGCTCTAATTTCAGTGCCTGGGCACCGATGAAGAGATCTCTTTTCCTTGTTGTGTCAAGGCAATAATAAGCTGTGTGGAAATCAATTTTTTTTTTTCTGTGCCTTCAAGCAGTGTTGCCAATTTAGCGAATCTCTCGCCAAATCTAGTAACTTTAACGGCTGACTTGGCGAGATTTGTTGTCAAAAGTAACTAGCTACAAATCTAGCGATTTCCAGGACAGTGATCGGAGAATTTCAGAGATATGAAATTGGTAAAACGTTTTGATTATTCTGTATTAGCAACGTCCTTTTATAAGAATCATTGTCAGGGTAATTAAATGAAATACAATAATGCCACGCCCCTTTTGAATACAGTACTCAAGGAACTTAAATGTGTCCTTTGCTTGGCAATGGGCTCATGAACCACAAGCCTGTTCCCAGGGGAGACGAGATTTCACACCGGCATGATCACCCCGCCTCCCTAGTGTTGCCGTACATCCAGATTTAGGACTACACCACTGCTCATGATGGTTCCGTAACATCAGCAATAAGCTTTGCAGAACAAGAAACAGCGATCTAAGATGTTGAACATTTTACGACTAAGTAAAATGTAATTATGTAATGTTTTTGCCGCCCCCTTCAATTTGCCGCCCTTGGCAGCCGCCTGTTCTACCTATATGGTTACGCCAGCCTTGGCGGTTACATTTCAGCAGCAATTGGGGTCGCAGATAAGTTATTTGAATCTCAATGTGTTTGGTTTAAGGCAGTATATACAAAAACACAATACATTGTCATTTTTGCCTCATTAAATGGTATAAGGTAAAAGTTTAAATTGCTGGTTTAATCAGTGGCTTTGCCTACGTTGCCCACTGCCTACGTTGTTTGTTACTTGTTTTGTAGCATTTACAGTTTTAAATTAGTTTTGCAACAGATTGCATTTTTGATTCAGGACCATGATCAAGCTGTCCAATTATGTTAAAATAATTGTACATTTCTTCTACACAATTAACAAGAATCAAAATGGAGTATTTCAAGGCAGCATTCTAATCAGGTGGCAGGGCATGCTTCTAATCAACTCCACGAGAGGTCAGGGCAGCTGCTCAGGAGTGACTATGCCAAGAGTGGGATTACTTGCTACTCTGACATTGTGTGCGTGAAAATCAGCTTGCATCTTATACAGCAGCCTAGACTATATTTATTTTATAATATAGTTATATAAGAATAATTAAATAGCATATCTCATTTTAATGTGATGTCATCTCCATCTGTCTGATACATGCTTTTCCTGTAATTTTTAGTTTTTGTCACCTTTTCTTCCAATGCAAGTGAAAAGAAAAAAAAAATAGCTTTGTGATGGGCTGAAATACCAATCCCATACGATTAAAAGAGTACAACCAATGGTTTTGATCTCATTTCATTCCCATATACAAAATGAGTCATTTTAAAAGCGCAACAAAGGTTGTACTAATACTGTACTGTGTATTACTGCTTACATATACCGTATTTAGAAAATGACTCAGTACCATCAGCCAATCATCTCCCAGCTCTCACAGGCTTCTATAAGACAGTAGATGCCCGTTGGAACGTCACCATATCAACTGTAAATCAAACTTAAAATCAATCCGTGCTTTTAAGTTTTGACTTGTCGTAATGAAAGTTCGGTTCACATCTATTGGACAGCAAATACTAAGCAAAGACATAATTGGTCCAAATTTATTTTATTATCCACCATAAACCAGCCAATCAATACTTTGCACCGACAAAAGAAACCAGTCCTGTACCAGGAACTGCTGAATCAGCCAATCCCAGCCTGTCAGCTCAACTGGAGCTCAACATCTTTCAATAACAACAAACCGAAACATGGACAGTTCAGTAATATTGCTCCATTCAGATATCTGGCACTGTCCAGATAAACTATAAGCAACTCTGACAAGTAAAAAGTTATTTAATAAAGTTATTAGTTTTTTTTTTTCTCTAATTATGTACAGTGCCTTGCATAAGTATTCACCCCCCTTGAACTTTTCCACATTTTGTAGTGTTACAACCTGGAATTAAATGGATTTAATTAGGATTTTTTGTCACTGATCTACACAAAATAGTCCTAAATGTCGAAGTGGGGAAAAAATCTACATATTTTTCAAAATTATTTACAAATAAAAAACTGAAAAGTCTTGATTGCATAAGTATTCACCCCCTTTGCTGTGACACCCCTAAATAAGCTCTGGTGCAACCAATTGCCTTCAGAAGTCACATAATTAGTTGAATGGAGTCCACCTGTGTGCAATTAAAGTGTCACATGATCTCAGATTAAATACACCTATTTCTGGAAGGCCCCAGAGTTTGTTAGAGAGCATATCTAAACAAACAGCATCATGAAGACCAAGGAGCTATCAAAACAAGTCTGGGATAAGGTTCTGGAGAAGCACCAATCAGGGTTGGGTTATAAAAAAATATCCCAAACTTTGAACATTCCCCGGAGCACCGTTAAATCCATTATTAAAAAATGGAAAGAATATGGCACCACCACGACTCTGCCTAGAGAAGGCCGTCCACCAAAACTCAGTGACCAGGTAAGGAGGGCATTAGTCAGAGAAGCAACCAAGAGGCCAATGGTAACTCTAATGGAGCTGGAGAGATCCCCAGCTGAGATGGGAGAAACCGTCCATGGGACAACTATAACCCGGACGCTCCACAAAGCTGGGCTTTATGGAAGAGTGGCAAGAATCACCCTGAGAACACCATCCCCACGATGAAGCATGGTGGTGGCAACATCATGTTATGGGGATGCTTTTCATCGGCAGGGACTGGGAAACTGGTCAGGATTGAGGGCAAGATGGATGGAGCCAAATACAGGGAAATTCTAGAGGAAAACCTGTTTCAGTCTGCAAGAGACCTGGGACTGGGGCGGAGGTTCACCTTCCAGCAGGACAATGACCCTAAACACACAGCCAAAGCTACACTGGAGTGGTTTAAAACAAGAAACTGAATGTCTTAGAATGGCTCAGTCAAAGCCCAGACCTCAATCCGATTGAGAATCTGTGGCAAAACTTGAAAATTGCTGTTCACCAACGGTCCCCATCCAACTTGACAGAGCAGGAGCAATTTTGCCAAGAAGAATGGGCAAAATTGCAGGATCCAGATGTGCAAAGCTGGTAGAGACTTACCCAAAAAGACTCACAGCTGTAATTGCTGCCAAAGGTGCTTCTACCAAGTATTGACTCAGGGGGGTGAATACTTATGCAACCAACAAATGTCTTTTTTTTGTTTAATTAACTTTTGTGTCACAATAAAAAATATTTTGCACCTTCAAAGTGTTAAGTATGTTGTGTAAATCAAATTGTAAAAATCCCAATTAAATCCATTTTAATTCCAGGTTGTAACACTACAAAATGTGGAAAAGTCCAAGGGGGTGAATACTTATGCAAGGCACTGTATGTGATCCTTCTTGAACATTTTCAGGACTATTTTACATAAACATTTAAGAGTAAGAGTACCCGACAAATCATTACAAATTCAAGGAAATATGTATTTCTAACAGTGACAGTGCACTCTCGATGAAGGCTGTACGGGGTTGTAGTTGACCTTGACTTTTGTTAGCATCCTTACCTTCGGCTTGGGACGCATAATTCCAGTTATGGTCTACTGCCACATGGTAGAGCCTTCATTGATGGGCACTATTGCTTAAATAATGTAAAAATAGTTTTGTTTGTTTTCAAGTATCCTCAGTATAAAAGAAGAACTGTAAGACAGGATGTCAGCAGCGAAACAGACATGTGTATTACTGGAATAAGGTCCACATTTCTGATTTAAGTAAAGCCATCGTTCTTTGTCCTGACCTTGTGGTGTGACAAATATTTTTTGTTTGCTTTGTTTAGACATGGTTTAGTCTAAAACGATTGTGCACACCATCTGGAATTTCCTTTTTGGAAACCATTGAACTCTTCTAGTTCAGCTGACCCAGGTCATGGTAATGTAAATCTGTGTTTTGCCCACTGCCCTACTAATGATGTAAAATAAATAATGAAGTCCTCCTATAACAAATTGAATAAACATGATCATGAGACAGCTAACTAAAGCCTGTGAATAGCACAAATAAAAGCGGAGACTGCTGCTTAGTCGTGACTGATGATTTCCCAAGTGCTTTGTTGTTTTAACTTTCCTAATTCTCAAAAGATATTGTGCTGTCTTATACATTTATTTTTGAAAATATGGTATAGTATAGTAGTGTACATGGTAAATAGCAGAGGCTGTACTGTAAGTCACTCAACAACAATAACAAACAGATCAACAACAGGCTGATTATTTTGAAACAGCTACCGTATTCAATTAGTAATACAGAATATCATTGCATGAGGTATATTATTCTAAAGCCACAGTATACACAAGGTTAGTGGAGCTTTCACCTTTCAGCTAATGATAAAGACTTCATAAAGCGTCAAATATTAGAGACATGTTTAAAATACAATTCCCTCATTGGTGGACATTTTCTTGAAATAAGAATCTATATTTTTTTGATTTCCGCCATAGTTTTAGTGGACCAGTTCAATGTTACGCAATCCTAAAAGCACCTGAATTAGGATGGGCGAACAGAGCGTGATCGGGTTCATCCCCTACGAGAAGGACAGCATGTGCGTATCGTTCAATTCAACAGTTTTGAAATCGATGTAAGATTATCTCAGTAATCATCATCTCCATTGACGATGTCATTTCTGGCAGTGAGTACATCCTCCACAGGCAAGGGTGGACAGCTCTTTTCCTGCTTGGTAGCAATCGCAGGGACAATCCTATTGTTTACGGGAGTGTGTCCACATTACTGTATCGGGTCCCAGCTCTGTGCTCAATTTTGAAATCGTATTGACTGATTTCCTCTAGCCATCAGGCTAACTGGCCCTCTGGCTGTTTAAATCGGAAAAGTCAGGTAAGGCAATTGTGATCCGCTCATAAGAGGAAGCTGCAATCCAGGAGCTGTCGAGTGAACCGCACCACTGCAAGGAGCTACCGTCTTGTCACGCAATAGCGTTGGTGGGTGGTCTGTAAGTGAGAGCTAGGGGATGCAATTACCTTCTCCACTCCTTCTTGACACTGGGAAAGGACTGCTCCGATGCTGAAGTTAGAGGTGTCAGTATCCAGTGTAAATTTACTGTCGGAGGTTGGGTATGCCAATATGGGGGCAGCAGTTAATCTGTTTTTTAGTTGGTCAAAAGACTGTTCCTGTGCTTTGCCCCACTGAAATGCTGTACCCTTTTTCAGCAGCTGGTTCAGAGGGCTCGCAATCTCCGCAAATGCACGGTAGTAATTGCACAGTCCAAGGAACGCCTGTAGCTCTTGCACGGTGGTAGGTTGGCCCCAGTCTTGCACATCTTTTATTAATGCTGGGTTGGTTCTAATGCTTTAACCATCCAAAATACCACCCTTTAACAGGTGGCATTTTGCAGGTTTCAGCATACTGGAGTCGCTGGAAGACCTCTGCCAGGTGTTTGAGGCTCTGCTCTACCCTATTTCCCAGAATGATGATGTAATCCAGTTGTTGCTCACTCAAACAGAATTAAAAATGAATCCCAGTCTTCTTTGCCATCATAGGTCACTACCTTGTAGGGGTGCAACAATTAATCGATGCATCGATTATTGCTCATTTGTCCTTCAATTTCCCAAGCTTCAATTACATATTGGTGAATCGATGCATCAGATTAGAACCCAGTTTGAAGTCTCCTGTTGCCGGTTTGCATTAAAACCTTGAGTGTGTGAGTGCACTTCTTTTAGTGCTAGTACGGTAGATTAGCTCATTGGAACAGCATGAATATGTAGAGCGATTTGCACTGTAGGACTGGTAGTTGTTACTGCCCCGGTCAACAGTCTGTAAGGGTGCAAAAGTACCGCCCCCCCTGCCTAATTCATGGTAGTGTGTGTCCTGCTGGATCTCGAACTTATAACTTCCAGCTCGGGACCAAAATAACGTTCTGGGCTGGTGCGGGCAGATCTGGGCATGGTGCCATACAATAAGTAGGGGTCGCTGGACTGGGTGTGGCATTCAGAGCAGCAGTCAAGCTATTTGGTCACAGTTCATCCTCTGCACTAGGGCTGGCACCCTCTTTAGTAATGCATTTAACAGCAGCTTCAATTTGCTGTAGAGCTGGTGACAATACTTCTTGTAGTTGTTTGGTCTGGTGATCAAGTAAAGTGTGAAGCCAAATTGGAGGTTGTTCAGGGTGGCTAGCTTCTGCAGCATTCTCTGAAATTGCTCCTGCCTGTTCCATTTTAATATGTATTTCTCAATGTATTATTCATTTATTCACTGTTTTGCTTATATGTCCATGTAGCAGGGTGGTAGAAAGCCCTGCTGTTTAAATGTATTGTTTATTTATTTTTAGAACGGGGTCTCTCCCTCCGCCCCTGGGCAGTTTATTATTTTGTTGTATTTGTGGTTTGTTATTATTATTTATTGTATTATTGTTATGGTTTATTGTTTTGTAAATATGATGACGAGAGTCGTGTTTTGTTATTGTTTTGACAGCGTAGCCAAATGTTTTGTTTTATTTTGTATTGTTTAACAGCGTGGATGGAAAGCCCATCCACAGTAATTAAAAACCGAAGGTGACCGTCTCCCGAGTTAAGTAATTGTTTAAATTGTTGCTAATCGGGAGATGGTCACCTGTATATAAGCCTGCAGTTTTCCAAGCTCGTGGTGGGTGTTCTAGAGAGAACGGGAGAGCAGTTGGAGAGATTAAAACGAAACCAAGACATACCTGCATTGCTCATTTCTTGTAAAGACGCCAACATATATGAATTTGTTATTTTCCTCATCTTGTTTTGACAAACTGTCTGGAAACGAGTAGCCATCGCACTGATAAATCAGTGAAATAGGCGGGGTATGGGATTTGTAGTTTTTAATGTGTGATTAACAGTGGGCAGTGGACACCAATAAACTACAATCCCAGAGTACATTACGATTGAGCTATGAGTTTAGATCTGACTGTGAGGTTTTTTTTTTCTTTTGTTTTATACTTTTCAGCTGAAAAAAGAAATCACGTTTATTGTTTATAGTCAACCTTTAGGAATTTCTAGTTGCATACGTGCGCCTAAATTAAAATGTACGTTCGCACAAGCATTTTGTTAGTCTCATATGCAGAAACTGTTGGGATATTTTCACCTGTGCTACTGGATGACACAGAAGGCTCTGCCCATAAGCCGAAACAAAAACTATTGTCTGCTTATATGCTAGTGTTGTTCTGATTTGTCCCGAGATCCACCGAAAATCTTTTGCGATCCACCCGTGGATCGCGATCCACGTATGGGCCACCGCTGTTGTACAGTGATTAATACAGAAAACTAAAAAGTTCCAATGCTTTTATTTTTCATTTTGGCTGCCTGCCTGGTCTTACTTGATACAATAGTAGGCCTGCGCTGTGTGATTTGTTTGGCTACATTCTCAATTGATAGAATGGCACACATGCACTGGGTGACTGTTTGGCTGTTTGCCAACTTTTAATTGCTAATGGCAGCCTTGTCTTACTGCAAAGTTTTTCCGGTTATGCAGAGTGCATTAATGAAACTAGCACACTGCTTGATTACAAAAAGTCAGTTTTTACAATTCCTTCTTTTTAAAGAAAGTCTCTTGGTTCACAAAGTTTAAATCAGCAAAGGCATCATCATGGGTTAAATGGAGTACACGACATGAGTTTATAGCAAGTTCATCATTTATTGCCTATCAATGCAGGGTACACAATGTCGGCACTCACCAAAAGGCAGACAAAGGCAGTTTTTATTATTAACTGAATGTTTCCTCAGTTGCAGAACTCGCAACGTGGTGCTTTAGCTCCAGCACAGAACTTCAGCTGGACATCCGTACCATGAATATACAAGTTACCAACTAGCTAACTCAACAATCATTTGTTCTAACATGTTCATCACATCCGGCAGAGCAGCCTTTTTACTGGCAAGCCAGCAGACGGAATATAACACTGAAACTGCAACAAGCATTCATTACAATATCGTTCCTTTGATGGTACTGTTCACCTAGATTACATTCTTAACAAAAAAAACTATTTTTTCTAAGTGTTTTTTTTTTTCTATTATATAAACAGTTTGTTTTTAGAGAAGAGTCACAGGTCACAGTCAACTTTGTGACTTAGCTGCGATGCCATGTTTGTGGCACTGCCATTTTCGGTTCCAGTCTCCCTATTTCGACCTGGTCACAGGGTCCAGACCATATTACACGTACAAAACGATTTAAAATAAATTCAATACCCTTTAAGCTTTCTGCAGAGCAAATAGGTAGAAAATCTGCTAAAATACTTATTACATTTTTTGAGATATTTCAAAGCCTTAACCATTTAGCTATCGCTCAAAAAGTACACGACTGGTTAGTGTTATGTGTCAGAAAGACATACTAGCCTACATTGAATTATTAATGTCTCAGGTGTGGTTTCAGAGTTATAGGGGTGTCAATAAGTGATGCACTTTCAAGTTTGACTGGCTCATCTCAGCAGCAGATGTTGTTGTTCTGCACTGAAATTAATAATGCAAAAATAGTAATCTACATAAGAAGTATGGGGTCTGCGCTCCCCATTGCCCAAAAAGTGAGGGGTCGGCACTCCCACGCAACCCCACAGGACTACTCCCCTGACGACAGGACTCAAAACTTAAAAAATAGAAGGATGCTATAAAATGGCAACATTTTTTAAGGATACTGTATGTCTACCAGGCTTATTTCTTAAAAGTATTCAATATAAGATATGTGGAATATGGAGCTATCTTAAGCCGGGTCCACACCTGAGCGATCAGTTGCGCAACCCAATTGCTCCCAAAATCGAGCAATTGCTATGTCCACATCTGAGCAGTTACTTGTTTTTTACATTTTCATTCCATCTACAAGGTGAAGTAGTTTTTTTGGTTTTGACAACTGAGTTGACACTTTTTTTTTTTTCCCCTGTCCAGTGTCAACAAGTTTAGTGTATTTACTTTATTTAATTTTTGATAACTGAGGTGACACTTTTTTTGGTCAGGTCGGAATCTATCCAGCAATTAACGAGGAAGAGTTGGCTGTTATTATTTTGTCAACTGTTGTTATTTTATTATTATTATTATTATTATATTTATTTCTTAGCAGACGCCCTTATCCAGGGCGACTTACAATCGTAAGCAAATACATTTCAAGTATCACAGTACAAGTAATACAATTAAGAGCAAGATAAATACAATGACTTTGGTTCAAGCAAGTACAAGTGTGACAAAATGCGATTCAATAATACAGCAGATAACAGTGTCATTGATAGTTACATCAGGATATGATTAAATACAAAATCATATCCTGGGCAGTCCTGACATCTGTAGGAAGGTCATTCCACCACTGCGGGGCGAGGGTGGAAAAGGAGCGGGTTCTGGAGGCAGGGGAGCGTAGAGGAGGTAGAGCCAGTCTTCTTGTGCAGGCGGAGCGGAGAAGTCGAGTAGGGGTGTAGGGAGAGATGAGGGTCTGGAGGTAGCTGGGTGCAGTCTGGTCAAGGCATCTGTAGGCTAGTACAAGAGTCTTGAACTGGATGCGAGCGGTGATCGGGAGCCAGTGGAGTGAGCGGAGTAGTGGAGTTGCATGGAAGAAGCGAGGCAGAGAGAACACCAGGCGGGCAGCGGAGTTCTGGATGAGCTGGAGCGGACGGGTGGCGGACGCAGGGAGACCACCCAGGAGGGAGTTGCAGTAGTCTAGGCGGGAGAGTACCAAGGCCTGGACCAGGAGCTGGGTGGCGTAGTTGGTGAGGAAGGGTCGGATTCTTCGGATGTTGCTCAGGAAGAATCGGCAAGTGCGTGCCAGAGTGGAGATGTGCTGGGAATAAGAGAGGCAGGGGACCAGGGTGACTCCGAGGTTCTTAGCAGAGGAAGAGGGAGAGAGTGGTAGATTCCAGAGGAACAGAGATAGAGAGATCAGAGGAGGGGGAGGAGGAGGAGGGAAAGAAAAGGAGGTCAGATTTAGAGAGGTTGAGTTTGAGGTGATGCGAGTGCATCCAGGAGGAGATAGCAGACAGACAGGTAGAGATACGGGAGGGGATGGTGGAGTCAAAGGTGGGGAAGGAGAGGAAAATCTGAGCATCATCAGCATAGAAATGGTATGAGAAACCATAGGATGCGAGGAGGGGGCCCAGGGAGCAGGTCTAGAGAGAGAACAGGAGAGGACCCAAGACTGACCCTTGGGGGACTCCTGTTGAGAGAGGGCGAGGTGTGGAGGTTGCTCCATGCCAGGTTACCTGGTAAGTGAGGTTGGAGAGGTAGGAGGAGAACCAGGCCAGAGCAGTGCCAGATATTCCCAGGTCAGCGAGAGAGGATAGTAGGATAGAGTGATCGACAGTGTCAAAGGCAGCAGAGAGGTCGAGGAGAATTAGGACAGAGGAGAGAGAGGCAGCTCGGGCAGACTTTAGTGAGTTGGTGACAGACAGGAGGGCGGCTTCAGTGGAGTGAGCAGAGCGGAAGCCAGATTGGAAAGGGTCGAGCAGTGAGTGGTTGGACAGGAAAGCAGAGAGTTGGCGGTGTACAGTCCGCTCAAAGGTTTTGGAGAGGAAGGTTAGGAGGGAGACAGGATGGTAGCTCAGGAGGGAGGTGCCATATTCCCTAAAAAAAAAAAAAAAACTTTTTTTTTTTTTTTTTTAAATTTTTAAAATTAGCGCTTCTTTATGACAGGTTATGCAAGCCGTGCAGTCAGCATTATAAGAACCAATCAGAGTTAATGAATTGCCACGTGATCGCCTGTGTCTACAGAAGTCGCTCAGGAGGTTGCTTGGAATGTAGAGCCTGGCTCTACTTCAAGCAACTGCTCTCAGGGACGTACACATATAAGCAATAAGTTGCACAACTGATCGCTCAGGTGTGGACCCAGCTTTAGTATTCCAAATACTTGCTGTTCTCCATGCATTCAAAGTTAAAGTTACATAACTGGACATAAACAAAGGAGGTATATTAAGTTAGGTTGCGTAAGTTAGCTTATTTATTTCTCAGTTTGTAATAGTTTGTGCCTGAAAGATGTAATAACTTACTCTTTGAATTAAAGACTTTAAAAAACAGCCCAAGGTCTATTCTGCAGTGCATACTATCAATAATAATAGGCATCTTTTCAGCTTTAATTGTAGCTGTACTCTTCCCATGGAACATTCTAGTCTTAGCGATGGGAGAATTCCACACCTACTGTAGATAGATACTTTACAGTAACTAAATTATCCATCAGCTGGGTACGAAGGAGAGAATTTATCTTCACCTTTAAGTTACTCCAATATTTGGTTCCCTTAATGTAGGCCTGCCTGTTTTACATAAAGCACAATGTAAAGATGTGTCTGAAACTAATGGTTGAATTATTGTAACCATGAGTATGGTTGAGGGGACAGGAGCAAGGGCTCCTCCCCTTCCTTCAATCAGTTTGCTATTTAAACCCTAGTTCAAGCATTTCTCCCAGTCTGTACACATTTTGCTCCTCCATCCTCCCTTCTGCCACCTCTGCAACTGCATCTCCCTCTAGGAGCAAATGAAGCTTGCTTCCGAGCCTTGGAGGTCCGTCAGCACCAGCCTCACTCTTTAAGGGAGGTTCTCCGCAAGCCAGAGGGGAACCCCTTGGCCAAAACCACCACACAAAGCTCCTGCACAGACATTGCTTCTGCAGTGAATAACTCTTGTGAAGTTGATGTTTAACTGAGAAAATATATTGTCAGTTAAATAGGTACATGTTCGCTGTTTGTCAGATGATCACCCAAGTCTTAAACCAGAGCTACTGACCTTATTACTGCTGAGTCATCTACTACTTCAGTTTAAATGGAAACCAAGTTTTGAAAAAACCACAGACCAAAATACACAACATATCCAAAAAATAAAACAAAATATAATCTATAGGAGACTTGGTGGTCCAGTGGTTAAAGAAAGGGGCTTGATACCAGGAGGTTCTGGATTAAATCCCAGCTCAGCCACTGACGCACTGTATGGACCCTGAACCAGTCATTTAACCTCCTTGTGGTCCATCCTTCGCATGAGACGTAAAACCGAGGTCTTCTTGTAAGTGACTCTGCAGTCGCAGTTGTTGATGCATAGTTCACCCCCTAGTCTCTGTAAGTCACTTTGGATAAAAGTGTCTGCTAAACTAGATATTATTATTATTATTATTATTATTATTATTATTATTATTATTATAATAATAATAATAATAATAATAATAATAATAATAATAATAATCTACTGTATGTCTTCACTACATACAGTTATACTATTTACCCTGCATAATTTAGGTATGGAGAACATGTTCTGGGGATTTGATTGTTACTAACAACCTAATGAAATTGTAAACTAACATCTAGTTGGCTGTTATAATACTAACATGCTAGGTAATTTTAGATTCTGTGGTGTTAAAATGCAGAAAAAGCCAAATGGAATTGTTACAGATATTCAGACCTTATTGTTAAAATCAAATGTCCATGTATGAATAATGTTTGAGGCTATCAAAAACACCCTTTTAATTTTGTAGATTCCAGATCCAACTTGGTGACATGCAAGTCTTCTATGGAAAAGAAAATAAAGAAACACTTACATTTTTAAACCCTTGTAGACGGTTTCAAAATCTTGTACAAAAAAAAAAATATAACAGGAAACAGATACTTAAAAGCTGACTAAACAGCTTTGTGGATATGCTACAGGCTGGGAAATAATGATGTTATAGGTTTAAGAAATCTGTGTGGGAGTTGCAGCATTTGTAATGTGGTCTCCTGTGCTCTTTAGAGTAGGAAGCAATTAAAAAATCTGGGCTTGTGTCCATGAGAAAGTCTGTAGGCAGATGTTAGTATTGATATGAAAGGTTTTACTTTTAGCCCTTAGCGGTCCTATGTCGGACCAGGTCCGACATTACAATTTTTCCTTTTCCGGTCCGATGTCGGACCCTGTCTGACATCATCAAAAAGACATCAAGCACAGGTCTCTAGTCATTTTTTCTCTGGATAAAGCCGAGAAAACCTTTCAATGGCTGAGTAGGACCGATAAAAACCGAAAGAAGATGAAAAAAAAAGGGACGGATCTGAGCAATACACATAGTCCCTACACCACAGACCTAACACGAACATAAACAAACAAGATAGCTGCTTCTGCATCCTGCGCTCAAAGCATATCACAGACATTTCCAGAGCTTTTTGAGATGTTATAGTAATAAAATAATGACTTGGATCGCATTATTGAGGAGTTTGGTGATAAAACGAGTGATCAGGAGATGATTTATCAGTATTCATGACTATGAAGAGGTATGTGATAAATATAGCGAACAAGGGGTGGGGCGGGGCTGGAGATGCAGTACTGAGAGTCCTGTTGATATGCAGTGCCTTTTAAACCTGTTTTACTTTGAATAAAATTACTTTTAAACCGTGCGTGTAAAATAAACAGCGCGTATGAAAATAAATTGGACCTGACGTGCCTGACAGGCGCTGAATAAATGGACCTCTAAGGGTTAACATACACCAATAACCTTGTCCAAACACTATATCACAAAATCATTCATTTAATAGATTAAATATCATATTAGGCTCTATTCATTTGATCTGAACAGTGGTAAGGTTATTAAACTCAAGTGTAAAACTATGTAAAATTAAAGGTTATTAAAATCTAGTGTAAAAATACAGTACCAACACAAATTATGGAAACAACAAATGATTTATAGCTAGGGGTGGGGATTGTTTTGCCCATTTTCCTCTCAGACCCCTCACTGAACTTGTGAGATGGATTGCTCATTAAAATCCTTAGCACATTTTTAAAGAGGAGAGAATGATCTATTCAGGGAGACCAAGATATTTAGTGAGCAAGTAGTCTGAGTGAGGTTATCCGGCAACAAACTCCCCATCCCCAGTTGTACTGCTTTCTTAGAAAAAGGAGAACATTTTGGGGTACCAGTCTACTTGTGAGATGTATTGCTCGTTAAAATAGTTTGCATATTTTTAAAGAGGAGACGAATATCTACCAAGGTATTTGGTAAGTAGAGGGTCTGAAAAATGGGCATATATAAATAAATTTCCATCTCCAATCATTGTATCATTGTTTAAATCGTTTGTTGTTTCCATAATTTGTGTCAGTGCTGTATGTAAAATTAGATTAAAGGTTATTAAAATGTGGTGTATTTGGTCACAGGTCAAAGTAGAGAATATCGCTAGATTTCGTTCAAGGAGTTTCTATTGGGCCCTGTTTTCCACTGTGTTGCAGGACTCTTTATATGCCACAGGCTCATTGCCTGTGTTTATTCTGGTGGAAGATCAGTAAAAACATGCGTTAAGTAAGGAATGCACCATCACAAGAACATCTGATGGTACTGATCATTTGATTGTAGATCTACATTCATTCTGTATTGTCCCTAAATTGTCTTAAATTTGAATGACTATCATGTTTTCAACACTTGATTGTACATTATTTAGGTCAGGCGTTCCCAAACTTTTTTTTTTACCTGAGGCCCGCAGCCCAGTTTGAGAACGCACGATTTGGGTTCAGTAGTTTAAACCGGCTATTATTTCCATCTCTAAAATTTAAAGTACCAGTAGTTTATAATACATTAGTATTACAGTGTGTTGATATTAGTTGCAGCTTTTGTATACATCTGTAACCTCTTAGTTTAAAGAACTGCCATATGGCAGACATAAAAAAACATGTGTGACAGTGACAATTGTAGCTAACAGAACCAGAATCCCTTTCAGCTTCGCAACTGGCCGCATCAGTGTCATCTACTACTTATCAGTCTCATCTATTTTCTTTTAAACACAGGGGGCCTTTGTATTGTTGGGCTTAATGGGTCTGGAAAGTCTGAGCTATGCTGATCTTCAATTCCAAGCCACATGATAAGAAGCTTTGCCAGTGGAAATTTGCTTTTGACTCAAAACTCCACATGCAAGACCTTGAAAGGCCTGTCAATGTTGGGGAAAAAAAATCATGTCACCTTCTCTACAGATTGGCAAAAGTAAAATCATTACAAATCAACTTCAATAAAGCCTCACACATACACAGACACAGTACTGTGATAGTTAATATTATATACCGTTACTGTATCTGGTATGCTGTTTCCTTTAAGGATTTTATATTTTTTTCAATAAAGGCCGTTCCTGCTCAACTGGACCAAATATCTATGGACGTGTTTCTTCCGTTTGTGGTTGATGTTGCATAAATCACAGCCGAAGGAGAAAGGGGTTCCATGGTAGATGTCTTGTTCATGCTAAAACAGAGCGACTACCAAGGCATCTTCTAGTGTTGAAATGTGCATTGTAAGGCACTACTGAATACATTAGTAATCTATTGAAAAGTACACTATCCATCACACCATAACTTAATTATCCATACAATTGAAGTGCATGGATGTTTAAACACCTTCATTTTAAAATGTCCATATTGTAGTGCCAGTGCAGCCGCCATGCAACTTAATACTGGACTGGGGAACAGGGTGGGAAATTGTTCAAATGTGGTTGTGATTTTATGCTACACTCTTCTGTGTGTGAGCACTGTGCCTGTCTGTGTGACAGGGTGTATGCTTGAGACTGTCGCGGACTCCACACCCTTCTCTCTCTCTCTCGCTCTCTTCCTATGTGCAGTCTTGTTTTACCCGCTAGTTTGTTTGAGTCTGTTGTCAGCCTATCCCCTTGTTTGACTTCAGTCCCCTATCCCGAGCGACTGGGGCGAGCATGGCGCTATAAAGAGCGCTGTCCTGCCAGTGTGAGAGTAGTGTTTGTGGTTTGCCATCACACCATAACTTAATTATCCATACAATTGATGGCTGTTTAAACACCTTCCTTTTAAGACGTCCATATTTACAAATATCTATTTTTCTGTTTCTTAAGTTCTATGTCATCTATAAAAAGTAAGAAATAAAAACAGGTTTGGTGATTAAACAAAACATGTGTACGTTGTGCTCCTCCTAGTGGCAGCATGATGCTGTTATTCATAGATATAGAAGGCATTATTTCCTACTTTCCGTAAAATATAAAATATTTTACTTGCACATAGTAAAATGACGTAAATATGGTTTGTATTTTGTGAGGCATAACACACAGCTAATCGTTAGAAGACAAATAATATGCAGAAACGAGACCACTGTACATACCTGTAGGTGGGAAGTGGCTTTGGAACACTATACTGATACCCAAGGTAAGATGGTGTCTCTAACCGCACATCAAAATGATGTCATGTCCTATCTAATCCTTCTATATCTATGCTGTAAAAAGGATAGGACAATGATGTTATAGATAGGCAGAGCTAAGACAGGGGCAACTGCCTGGAGCCCAGAAAGGATATTTTTGTTCAGTCAGATTGCATATGGGGAGCAGTGTATTTTGTAATGACTACTGGTGTCCAGCTAAATTAGAAGAAAAGCGTAACACTGCTGTGACTGTTGATAGTCAATGCAAAATTAATTCTTATACATTCTTCAATAATGGTTATAAAAAAGAGGTACGAAAAAGGTGTTGATTATGCAGAACCGTTGTATCGCACATTTCTTACAATAGGATTGTAGTGTATAATTATTATTATGTTGGTAATTTTGTAATGCATACAACTGCCGCCAAACAGTTTCTTTACTGGGTTAATGCTGTATATAGGTTCAAAGTTATTGTTACATCATGTGTTCATATCTCACCTCTGCTGTTTGTTTGGTGTAATAATTCAACACTTTCAAAAAATAATTGTAAGTGATTAAGCGAAATATACAGGCAGGAAGTGGTAAAAAAAAATCTACCTTTTCTTTCAGTATTTTATTAGTGTATTCCCCACATCCATTATGCTCATAAATCAGAATTTAAATATTTACTCTGGAGGAGCACGGACAGATAAACACATGACAAACATTGGCAACTATATAGGGATGAAACTAAGTTCATTTGTTATTTTTTTTTATTCTACATATTTAAATAATAATAATAAGTCAAAAACAGACGTTTCAGTGCATTCACACCTTCATCAGAGCAACAAAGAATAAACAAGAATCACAGAAATATATACATAATTAACATAACTACATAATTAACAACAATAAATGGACCCCAGTTACACAGATTTACACAAAACCACAAAATCATACAAAATTAACTTTCAAAAATATAAATAAATAAAAAGGAAAAAAAAAACACTTTGCATAAAACTTAAGTTGTAATTCTTCATAGATACTTCATAAATCGCATAAATACTCTCAAGGAATCAGACAACTGTGATTATATCATTATTTATATATATATATATATATATATATATATATATATATATATATATATATATATATATATATATATATATACAGTACTGTGCAAAAGTTTTAGGCAGGTGTGAAAAAATGCTGTAAAGTAAGAATGCTTTCAAAATAGACATGTTAATAGATTATATTTATCAATTAACTAAATGCAAAGTGAGTGAACAGAAGAAAAATCTAAATCAAATCCATATTTGGTGTGACCACCCTTTGCCTTCAAAACAGCATCAATTCTTCAAGGTACACTTGCACAAAGTCAGGGATTTTGTAGGCATATAGTCAGGTGTATGATTAAACAATTATACCAAACAGGTGCTAATGATCATCAATTCAATATGTAGGTTGAAACACAATCATTAACTGAAACAGAAACAGCTGTGTAGGAGGAGTAAAACTGGGTGAGGAACAGCCAAACTCAGCTAACAAGGTGAGGTTGCTGAAGACAGTTTACTGTCAAAAGTCATACACCATGGCAAGACTGAGCACAGCAACAAGACACAAGGTAGTTATACTGCATCAGCAAGGTCTCTCCCAGACAGAAATTTCAAGGCAGACAGGGGTTTCCAGATGTGCTGTCCAAGCTCTTTGAAGAAGCACAAAGAAACGGGCAACGCTGAGGACCGTGAGACGCAGTGGTCGGCCAAGGAAACTTACTGCAGCAGATGAAAGACACATCATGCTTACTTCCCTTCGCAATTGGAAGATCTCCAGCAGTGCCATCAGCTCAGAACTGGCAGTAAACAGTGGGACCCTGGTACACCCATCTACTGTCCGGAGAAGTCTGGTCAGAAGTGGCCTTCATGGAAGACTTGCGGCCAAAAAGCCATACCTCCGATGTGGAAACAAGGCCAAGCGACTCAACTATGCACGAAAGCACAGGAACTGGGGTGTAGAAAAATGGCAGCAGGTGCTCTGGACTGATGAGTCAAAATTTGAAATATTTGGCTGTAGCAGAAGGCAGTTTGTTTGCCGAAGGGCTGGAGAGCGCATACCTAATGAGTGTCTGCAGGCAACAGTGAAGCATGGTGGACGTTCCTTGCAAGTTTGGGGCTGCATTTCTGCAAATGGAGTTGGGATTTGGTCAGAATTAATGGTCTCCTCAATGCTGAGAAGTACAGGCAGATACTTATCCATCATGCAATACCATCAGGGAGGCATCTGATTGGCCCCAAATTTATTCTGCAGCATGACAACGACCCCAAACATACAGCGAAAGTCATTAAGAACTATCTTCAGCGTAAAGAAGAACAAGGAGTCCTGGAAGTGATGGTATGGCCCCCACAGAGCCCTGACCTCAACATCATCGAGTCTGTCTGGGATTACATGAAGAGAGAGAAGCAACTGAGGCTGCCTAAATCCACAGAAGAACTGTTGTTAGTTCTCCAAGATGTTTGGGCCAACCTACCTGCCGAGTTCCTTCAAAAACTGTGTGCAAGTGTACCTAGAAGAATTGATGCTTGATGCTGTTTTGAAGGCAAAGGGTGGTCACACCAAATATGGATTTGATTTAGATTTTTCTTCTGTTCACTCACTTTGCATTTAGTTAATTGATAAATAGAATCTATTAACATGTCTATTTTTGAAAGCATTCTTACTTTACAGCATTTTTTCACACCTGCCTAAAACTTTTGCACAGTACTGTATATATAATGTTATAAAACATGACAGAATTACAAAATACATTTCAATTGTCACATAATCACAGATTAGTTCTTAAATTCTCTCAGTGGCGGACTGGTACAAAAAATCGCCCCCAGCATTTTAAAGTGCACTGGCCCACGTTGAGGCTGTGACGATACTTATTAAGAATAAAATGTGGGATTTGCGTTCTGACAGAGAATTACATAAGACGTTAGCAAATTTCAATTACTTAACTAAAACCAGGCTTGTGACGGGGCTGTTTTACTGTTTGCTGTAAATATACATAAACCACAGGAGACCTACAGACATATTTAGAATACAGTGTGCAAATTCAAATTGGTTTGCTTATTTATTTCAGTAGCCTAACATGTTATTATTGCAGACATTTAGGAGGTAATATCCAAGGTAATATTAACACGCTTTTATATACAAGCCAGAGATGCCAAGGGTTGGCTGTCCTAAAGAGTGAGATTCAAGGCCAAAGAGAGGCTTTCAAGGTGGTGTGTCAGGTCATTGCTTAAGACAGGGACTCTCATCTTTGGTCCTTGGTGACATCCATTTTAAAACAAACTTAATAGTTTGTTTTAAAATGTACACTTCTTAATATTGCATATGAAACACTTCGATCAGCTAAATTAATTAACATTTAACCCTCAGTAATACAGTAATACGGTACAGTTTGCAGGCACATGCTACGTAAAAACAGAATTTGATTTACATTTTCCCAGAACAATTGGCAGCTTTAACTTAAATAATATACATAATAAGAAACTTGTGTAGTTACTGTTCATAAGCCACTTCTTTCTCTCACGCGATTTTGAAGAACATATTCTGTAGTTGAGAGGCAGGCCCGTCGGCAGCATGAACGATGTGGGGGGGCATCCACTTATTCAAGGCGGGCTCATTTTGGAAAAGACAAATCTATTAGCTCGTATTCTCTACTATTTTACTTCACTGTGATGACAATAAACAAATAAATAAATTTTAAAAATCACATGACAGCGCAATATTATGAACTATCCACACAGCACGAATTACCACAGCTCTATCCGTAAAAGTTTTTTTTCTTCTTATAAATTATTATTATTACCGCATTAGGAACAACGGGGTGTCTGAGCAACAATGCTTGAAACAAATACAATCATACAGTGAGCAAGCCCTCTACAGAGACTGCAATAAACAGCTTCCCACACACACCACATCACTGTAAAGTAATGAATGTACATACAATGCTTACTTTCAACTGACTATTCTGAATATAAAAAGCATACGCTCTTGTAAACAATCCGACAAGGCGGCCCTACGAAGGGGTTTCCAAACACCAGAAGCAACTAGACATTTTTAAATTATTATTATTATTATTATTGTTGTTAATAATAATAATAAAAAACATAAACAAAACGACATTACCCAGACTACATTGCGCGTTTCGCAAATAACTGATTTGCTTTACTTTAATTTGATTTGTTTAATGATTTCTCATAGATTTTTTTTATTTGCGATAGTGCCCGTCGGCTATGGCTCCGTGTGACAGTTGACCGCGACGGGAGTTAAGCGTCCCGAGTCGAAAGCGAGGGCACTAACGAACGTCAAGGTCAACTATCACACCGTTGAGCCATCACCGAGAGGGCACTATCTATATTAGAAAATTATTTTATAATTGTTTTCTTAAAAAAAAACCAAAAAAAAAACAAAACAACAAAAAAAAAACACCTTAAAACCCAAGTTTACTTTGAACTTGTACTATTCGTCGGGTACCTTTCCGCTGAGTAAAGACGTTCTAATAGTCCCGAAGGATGACATACACATAAACAGAAAGAATAATGCATTTTAAATTAGTAAATCGATTTAATTGTTTTATTAACTTTTTAGGGTTTTAAACCCCTATTTATAATCTGAACAATGCCTAAGGAATGAACGGAGCAATTACTGGACAGTCCGTGTACGATGGAGTCTGAACTACCAATACAATCTCTCATTAAATACCCTTTGCCCAATACCCTCCAATGAGTGGGCTCCAATAATGGCGCCTGTAGTGATTAACGCATTGAATCAAGGGATTGATAGTCCTATAAGGATTAATTACAAACACGTATTACTGGATAATGCTACTTACTATCCTTGGTGTTGACTCGTAAAATAAAATAAAAAAATAATAATAATAAAAAAAAAAACATAAACAAAACGACATTACCCAGACTACATTGCGCGTTTCGCAAATAACTGATTTTTTTTAAAGGACCACCTCGGGCATCCACAGAAACAGTCGTTGGGGAAAAGAAAGACTGATCTGCATACAGTATACGACCGGTAAGAATGATGTCAAATTTAACCCCACACAAACTGAATACTAACATCGATTAATTAAAATGTAATTACGAATTGAAATGTCATAAATTATTTAATATACTACAGCTTTGTATTTTATGTTAAGCACGAGTTGTGACATATTAGTCCATTTGAGATAAATAGTTTATGAATACATTTATATAATGTTGATTTAGGAAAGTAGCATTTTTGTGTTTTATTTAATAATATATTATCACGTTTGTTTCTCTCTGTGTTAAATTAAAATAGCTGTAATAAAATGGATTTACTCATGAGTAACCTACATATTTTTTTTAATTTTTTTTTGTTAAATAATTTAGTCGTCACCAATGATTTTTACCTCGGTTTTCTCCCGAATTTGGAATGCCCAATAATTTTTTATTCTGGTTTACCGCAGCAACTTCCCCGCCGACTCGGGAATTGGCGGCAGACACACATGTCCTCTGAAACGTGTCCTGCCAAGCTGTCTTTTTTCGTGCTGCAGGTCTACAGCAAAGCCACCAGATCCATGGTGCCAGAGGAAAACACAGATCTAGGTGGTTTCTACAGCAGACCCACAGGCACCCTATCGGTCACAGGAGTCGCTGGTACGCGGTGAACCAAGGATTACCCAGCCGACCTGAGCCCTCCTCACCCGGCGGCGCTCGGCCAATTGTGCGCCACCCCCTGGGAACTCCCGGTCACGATCGGTGATTGCATAACCTGAACTCGAACCAGCGATCTAGAGGCTATAAGACGCATCCTGCACTCCATGCGGAGCGCCTTTACTGGATGCGCCACACGGGAGTCCCCTTGAGTAGCCTACATTTATTTATACTGTAACAATATTGCAATGTTTTTAAAGATCATTATATCTTACTAGATAAATTGATCTGGAATTTAAGGGTCAGTTTTATTATTTACTCAGACTGCTAATTTTAAAGAAAGTAAATATACAAGATGAATTAAAAGTAGGATCACTACTGTGGAAAAACTAATCACAGCAAATTACCAGTGCAATGAAATTTTGCAGTGATAGTCAGCATTATTCCTGAACCCAAAAAATCACACATTAGGATTACTGCCTAATTTGGTCACCATTTGCCTCTCATCACAGAGATAACATTAAAAATCACAGAATGTTTTATTTTGACTACTCAACCCCTGTTCAGGTAGCATTTTCAAACATTACAGTTAGCCTCCCAAAAATAGTTTAGTCAGACATATCCTTGAGGCTGTATACAGTAAATACAGTAATTAAGCTCAGAGAAATTACTCATTGCCCTGGGGTGTGTGGAAAGGAAAGCTTGTGGGTGACATCAGACCTGATGCGCTGATTTATTACAAAGTAAATATATAATTTAAACAAAACACTGTCACAAAACAAGCAAAACGGCACAGTGGCCAAAATAAACAGACAAAACAGACACGGAGCGAACATGTATCGTGCTGGTGTAAAACCAGCACGGGTAGCAATTGTTGCAATTGTCAATTGCTAATCATTCAATCTGGCCCTGGCAGTCTGCATGTGAACTAATTGTGACTTCCCCGTGCCCACGTACAAACACATTTTAAGTCACCTGTGCTACATAACCCAAATAAGTATACCAAATACACCCAGGGACGGGGTACCCCGTCACACATCTCCCCTCTTGTCCCAAAAGTCATGGGGGTACTCCTGGGCCAAGAATGGAGGCCTCATTGGCAGCGTTGGCAGCGGAAATGCTGACATTGCACCGGCAGGCTCCTCCAGCTGGGGCAATCCTGCCAGCATAAAGGCTGCCCATGGCAATGCTGTCAGCGGAAATGCTGAAAGCGCCCAGGCTGGCTCCTCCGGCAGTGCAACTACTGCAGGTGGAGGTGGTCTCCTCACCTCTCCCCCCTTCTCTTTAGCCGGAGGCGATGGTGACCTGGCCTCCTCGGGCGATGGCGAACTGGCCTCCCCAGGCATCGCAGGCTTACCAGCCCTAGGCAGTGCAGGGGTGGCATCCCTAGGCATTGCAGGATTGGGCAGGAGTTGACCATTGGGAGGCAATGGCAGGAGCTGACCCTCGGGAGGTGGTTTCAGCTCCTCTGGGAGCAGCGGCGGTGAAGGGAGGAGCAGCAGGTAGTCTCCCCTTGGCGGAGGAGTGGGAGCAGCAGGTAGTCTCCCTGTATCACTGGGGACTGGTGTGGCTCTCCCTCGATCGCTGGGGACGGGTGCGGCTCTCCTCTGGGCCCTGGCGTGGAGATGCTTACTTCCTGTGGAGCTGGAGTAGGCGTGGCTCCTCCCGATGGGATTGGAGATGACGGGGCCCCTCCTATATCTGTAGCCAGGTAGTTGAGTACCATGGCTGCGATGTCTGGGAGGGACACTGGGTGGTGTTGCTGTTCCCAGGTTTCCCATCATTCCCGATCTCAGCCCCACAGCAGGTTAATCACCTTCGGGAGGTCTTCTCTCATGCTACTCTCAGGGTCCACCAGCCAGTCCCACGACCCCCAGCTGTTCTCCTGTCGTATTGTTGCAGGGTGCAGGGTATTCCAGCCATGGCATCTGTGGTACTGGTCTAAAGCAGTGGTAAATTGAAAACTATATATTTTTATCATCATTTTTTTGTGCTCCAGGTATGTAGTTGATAGACAACATGGCTGAGCTCATTAAGCCAATAGCAGCCCATCTGGACCAGCCCCTTAGTGACAGAGACCAGGAACTGATTAGTTTTATAAGGCAGCGGTTTGCTAGCAACAAGAACGGCAAGTAGTATTCTTTTCTACAAACTACAATGAAAAAATTACTGAAGAACATGATAACAAAATATAGAAAATATTTCTACAGCATAAACATCATTCTCTCTTTCCTACTTTCACCTGAAGAAGAGACCTGTGAGGTCTTGAAAGCTTATGATTAATTATTGTTTAGTTAGTCCAATAAAAGGTGTCACATCTCCTTCTCGTTGTCTGCTGCCAATACAGAATGACTGCTGCTTGGTGGTGTATTTCTTCATTTTACATCAAAAAAATGTTTTGCAACAGTAACTGACTGGACACATTTTGGGATAAAATTAACAAACGTCCAACCTCATCATTTGGCATCAGTAGTAAATTAATAATTTTTGAATTAATCATGGCCGATCTTGATATTACATTCAGTGTCATTGGCTAGAGCAAATACTGCAGTATAGCATTGTGAAGATTGCATTTAGAAACTTTTTTCTTATCAAGTATAACCATATGTTCTATTTTCCTATGAAGAACAAGGCTATGTTTCAGTGAAGGTGGGAACTCGGAATAGTACTATGTGGAGTCTTTCACAAGATGAGGGAAAGGAGTCAAGAAAGAACTATAAAAGGAGACAAGAACTTCTACACAATGGTTTCTTTACCCCTGCTGAAAAGTAAGATTTTTCAGTACTGTGACACACAAGTGTCATCGGTTTGTGTTTAATACTACATTAATCCGCTGTGGATCCGCCTTTCACATGTCTGCCCTAACTGTTTATCCCCCATGATCAATCTCTTCAGCTACGTTAGTTTATTATTGAACAGAGAAGATTAGTTCAGAGAGTGTAGATCCTACCAAAGTTTTAGTACACTGTGTTGTATGTGCTCCGTGCGCTACCATTGCTGGTAGTGTCACGTGAGTTGTTCAGTGTGTTGACTTGATATGTAGCTAAATCCGGTTCGGCTGCAGGGTGTATCAACTTCAACCTCTGTCTCAATCTCCTGCCTGTGACTCAGCAGCGAATGCACGCACCCACATGGCAGACGGCTATTCTGTCACAAGCATTAATACCCTGTATCTTCTAAACAAGGGATTTAGGGGAGCCCTTATAAAAGCTGAATCTCAAAACAATAATTGTGTGTATATAGTAATTGTTACAGCTGAGTATAATGGTATTTAAAACATGATTCATTCATCAGACTTTTTACATATTCACCCTTACTCTGGTCCCACCACAGTCGGATACGCGACAGACTACTCTATATTGGTATTTTGTCCTTTATTCTTAGTTCTGGAATACACTTTTGACAGATGAAATACATCAAAGTTAATATATATACTGTATATATAACTGAATATATTTTAGTTTCATTAACTGGATCATTATTTATTTAATTTAAGAACATTTAGAAGTATTGGAGAAGTTAATCTGGACAATGTGGATCTCTTTACCCCCTGTTTAACCACTGAGGATCAAGAGCTGATGAGAGTGAGTGTTTGTCACAAACCTTTAAAACCTTTAAAATCTTAGTTTACTGTATTTATTAATGTAGTTATGTAACAGTTTCTGTGTAAGCAATAAGATATCTCCTTGGTACTTGGCATGAAACCTTTTTTACAGCTTCCTTTCTAAATATTTTGGTTTAACATAATAGATCATTGCCCCTCTTCAAATTTAAACAAGTGCAGTGCCACTACAAAGATATATTTTCTTCATTTAACCACAAAAATGTCTTTCTGTGCAATTACAGGTATCACATATAGGGGTCTATTTTAATGATCAAAATAATTGGGCATCTTAATTCAACCTCCCTAAAATTGACAAATCAGATTTTTCTGGAACCTCATTTCACAGTATTGTTATACGGTATGTATCAATGTTAATAACTGGGTCTGTAAATCACCACTGAGGAAAACCCCAATTGGAATAATATAAAGTAAAATAGACCACCACTGTTTAGATAATTAAAATAACCCCCTGAATGTTCTACCTGTTTTTTTATGTTATTGATTACTGAGATTACCAGTACTTCATTTTTTTGTAATACAGTATAGTAATATCCCCAGTATAGTGATAAAGATTTTGAAGAAATGTTTTTTTAGCATTCTGCTTCAGTAATAATGAAAGTAAATATATTATGTTCCACAGTTTAAAAAATAATAATAGGCCTACACATTTTACTACAATGTAGAATTACTTTATATACTTGTTTGTGGACATTTGGGATAAAGTCCTGCTTCTGGGGTATAAAGCCACATGAAAAAGAAATTAGGAAGAACATTCTAGAAACCTTTTTTTTTACAGTACAAGATAGATTATTAATATGTTTGTATTAATTGGTTGTTACAAAATAATAGCATGGTATACATTTAATATAAAGAGAGAAAGGTTCATGCAAGTTCTCAATCTCATGTCTACATTCTAATTTTAACAGAAACAACTTGAAAAGAAACATGGCAAAAAGACTGGTGGTTCTGTGTTTAGTCAAGAAAAAGCAAAAAAGGTAATGATAGAAAGAATATAATGAATCATTACGACTAGGAAATACTATAATGTTAATTTTATAATCATAGGTAACGTCTCAAACTTCCTTGGGGGCCACCTGTGGGTATTGATCAGAAACTATTGGTAAAATGGACATGTTTATCTGAAACTACCATAGCCATCTAATTGAAATTACTTTTAATAAATACAGTAGAGGCATGGCTTGACATCTGACAGAAGTGCCCTATTATTCTTATTATTGTTATTTATTTTGAATTATTATTTTTTAATTGGCTCAAATTAATCTTTGGCTCCATTATACCTACTAAAATGTGAAACATTTGCATAATATTAATATTATTAATCCCTGGTGTTTTTTTTTTTGTATTTCCTTATTTAGTTTTTTCACCAGGATGAAAAAGTTCACAAGCCTGATGAAAATGTAACTGTCTGTCAGGGGCACAATGGTTTTGTGTATATCAGAGAATACTTGGAAGAGTTGGGTTGTATAAGAAATTCAATTCTCACAGGACATCCTCTTGCACTTTGCTTGAATGCTCAGGTAGGGACTGGGATGTAAAGAATTTTACTCTGTGTCCTTTTTAGCAGTTAGCAAGAAATGTATGGTAGCTTACTTTACAAAATAAGACAGACTAGCCAATCAGCCTTTTTTTAGTATTCATTCCACGCCAAGATAAACTCTTGATTGTACACCTACATTTTCCACTAGATGGCCCCATTGTCAAGGTTCATAACTTGATCACAGTATCTGATTGTACCTATTTTTTCTTTATCTGTGTCATTTTTAAAGATGTATTCAGTGGCTGACCTGAATAACATTGTATTAAAACTCATAAGATCTTAAAATCCTAGTAATTTTGTTTAATGCAGAAGGCCACATCAATATCTTCCACAAAGAAGGTTCAACCCACTACTGTAATCGCAAGTGACTGGAATGCACCAGGTTTGTACTATAGTTTTGTCACATGACTATGTGGAACAAATGACTGGAACATAAAACAGGCCCAAGATTTTGCATCTAAATATCAAAACAATGTAATGTCATGTGTGGCATTCTCAAAAGCTAGGGGACAGTCACACCTTTTTCTCACGCTATTTTGGTGGTACCTTTCAGGTAGCGTGGGTTTCCATGTTGTTTTCTTTTAGCCAGAAAAATTCTCCTTCCGAATCAATCAATCAATCTTTATTTTATATAGCACCTTTCATAGTGGACCACCATCACAAAGCGCTTTACAAGATACAGTAAAAAACAATGCATAATACATTAAATACAGTAAAAAACAATCTAAAATAATACATTAAATACAAGGCTAGGATGTGAAAATTCTAAAATATTGTGGATGCATGTGTTATATAGAATCATAAAAAGATACAGTGAAAAATCAGAAGTAGCAAAGATACAACAGCTAATAGCAGATATCAGGCTTAAAGAGCATGGAAAGCAAAAGAGAACAAGTGGGTCTTGAGAGTTGATTTAAAGCGACTGATGGTGGGAGCATCACGCACCAAAGCTGAGAGAGAGTTCCAGAGAGTCGTGGCCATGAAGCTAAACGAGCATTCTCCAAGTGTGGTGCACTTTTGCTTGGGGATAACAAGCAGGCCAGAGTCGGAGGACCTCAGCTTGTATACAAGCATAACACAAGCATAAGCAATAGCTTTCGGACATGTTTCTGTGAAAAATTTTGTACAGCTTTTTAGCGTGAGAAGGTGATTTACCCACCCTTTAAAGTCGTACAATGTTTTAGACGTGCACTTCCTATAGCGTGAGGAATGTGCGTGGTATGTGCGTGCTAGAGTGGAGAGAGAGTATGGGCTTTCTAAGATGCGTTGAAACCGGGCCAGTGTTAATTTAGGGAGTTCTGATTTTATTCTTTACTGTCAGAATGTCAGTAGACAAATGGATTCAGATTTGAGTTATAGCTTATGTAACACTTACAAACTTTTTTTTTTTTTTTTTTACCCAAAAGATACTGTTGGGAGTATGCAGTACAGCAGGGCTATCAGGGCCAGTGATTCTGAAGAACGGCAAGTATTTTTTTTAAATCTCACTTGAAAATCTGCTGTGCAGTATGGAAAATTACTTATCAACTTTACTGGGGTGTATATTGTTTCTTAACAATAAGACATTTTAGAGTAGTGTACAATCAACTGAACTTGCTGGGGAATAGATTTATTTTCTCTTACTCTACAATTTTCAACATACATAGACTTAAAAAACTTTTACTTTTCAAGCAGGACTTTTTGTCAAAAGAAAGATCACCTTGCTGAGAAGCTTGAATGGATATACCTGATGATGTGTGGCATAACAAATATGAAGAACAAAGACATAAGGAGCATGGTTAGTCCAGTGGTTAAAGAAAAGGGCTTGTAACCAGGAGGTCCCCGGTTCATATTCCACCTCAGCCACTGACTCATTGTGTGACCCTGAGCAAATCACTTAACCTCCTTGTGCTCCGTCTTTCGGGTGAGACGTAATTGTAAGTGACTCTGCAGCTGATGCATAGCTCACACACCCTAGTCTCTGTAAGTCGCCTTGGATAAAGGCGTCTGCTAAATAAACAAATAATAATAATAATAATAATTAAAATTGAACTGAACAGAGACAATAATAAGAGCAATAAGCCACTTCTGTCAGCTGACCATCCTTTTAGTAATAAGGGAAATGTTCACTGCATTTCATCAGTTTTTTAACTTTTTGCTGAAAATAATGTTTTCTCAGATACCCTTGTCTGCTGGCTATTTAAAATTAATATTGAAAGAGACGGAGAAGACTGCAGTTTTTCCCAAGATCTCGCAAAGGTATTGGAAGCATGCATTTAAGTTTCTAAACAGAGGTAAATCGTTTCACTGTAAAAGCTTAGAAGTATCTGTTAGTATTCCACAGTGCATTCCTGCAACATGTAAATCTGTATAAAAGGGTACTTTGTTATTTTGTAATGATTTTTGTAGTAAGTCTCTTCGAATTATATTGCCTTTTAGCTCTCATCTTCCAGCAAATGTAAAAAAACACCACAGGTTGCAGTCTCTACAAGCAGATGACTTCACTGCAGATCTTTGGGAAACCTTTATTCGTGCTGACTCTGTTGTTCCTCCTGAATCAGGTATAAATGGAAATCACTGTAAATACTACAGTAATAAGATAATGCTGTTAAAGCCAATAAGTGCGATAATCTTCTTACAAAGATTAACCAAAATAAATATTAACTTGTGTGGAGCATCAAGAAAATATTATTAACGGAGGACAATTAAAAAAACATAACTGCTTATGTTTCCATAGGTTCAGAAAGAAGATCTTTTTCAACAAAGTTTGCAGGGTAAGACATGTTCAGATGAATCAATTTTATTTTTTCTAGACTAGACTATTATAGTGATGTTTAAAATTGTTTACCTTTTTATGTAGCTTTCATAAAAAACTTAATTAGCTGTTTTAAATGTACAATGAAATTGTGATTTTTTCTTCTTCACTAAACCATAAATACGTAATTCAAGAAGCCTATGTAAAAAAATAAATGCAAATTTGCCACAATGTATTTAAACTTTTTTTATCAGTTAACCATACTTTTTATATCCTTATAAAGAATAACTCCTAAAACAGAATCAAAAGTACAGCACGATATGATAGTACATACCGTCGGTATGTAACATAGACTGAGCCGGCAGATACTAAACAACTACCTGTATAATGCAGGAAAGCTTTACTTTAATAGACACATACAGCAGTATATCAACCCAAGATCGATCAAGCAACAGTTTTCACCTCCTTACCTTACATTCACATTGATTTCAATATCAAAGACACTGCTTATACAGTAGTAGGCTAGGCTACTGATTACTGTATTGGTAAATGTTGTTGGCGTTTTGAATGTAAAGTTAATGTACGAAAGGTGCTCCTTTCTTATTCCACTTCCCATTCAGCCAGTTGAATTAATTGCCCCCCAGGTTTGTCAAGCAAGTTATATTTATACATATATATATATAATAAGAAAATACACACACATTAGCAACAACAGCAACAACAATAATTAATGATATTAATATTCCAGCTGGAATCACCTGTTTTTTGATTGCCTATATATATATATATATATATATATATATATATATATATATATATATATATATACGATTACACAAAATGGTCTATGGGGAAATCTGCCCAGAGACAGGTGTCTTGGGAAAGGTGTGAATGGGTGGTGATTATCTGTTAATGGGGCAATTAAACTCCAACCACCTGTATAAGTAGGGAAGGAATAGCCACAAAGAGGTGGTGTTTTGGAGGAGAGAGTTGTTTTGCTGTATTTGTGTGTGGGGATGAGGAGAGTTATTGTGTTGCCTTGGAAGGTTTGGACTACTCTGCCGGCTGTAAGACCCTGTTATATGAAAACCTGTATTGTCTACCGAACTTTGCTACTTGAACTGACGATCCCTCTGCCTGGAAACCGGGAGAGAAATAAGAACCAGGCCTTGCCCTGATTGAACTGAGCTAATCAGTGTGCGTTACCGTTATTCTCATACCGATTGGTATACAAGTTTGCTGCTTCTTTGCTACAATATAGCAAATATAGGTGGGGCTGGTCTTCTCCTCTCTCCCTCCTTACTCTTTTCTGTCCCCTCTGACCTCTCCTCACTCTCTGTTAACACATTTGAATTTCACACTGTCCAACTAACCTCTCCCTATCAACTCCTGTACTGTACCGTCCCCCTTGACCTCTCACTCACTTTCTTGATGAACTCGACTATCTCCTCTCCTCCCTCCTCTCTCCGTCTACCCCAACTGTCCTGTTGGGTGATTTCAATATCCATCTCTCCAACCCCACCCACTCTGCCGGATTCCTCCCTCTCCTTCACTCCTTCAACTTCTCTCTCTCTCTTCATTCCCTCCTACCCACAAAGTTGGCTGTCAACTGGACCTCACCTTCTCCAGGGCCTGCTGCCCCTCCACCCTCTGTCACCACTCTGGACCTCTCTGATCACTATTTCCATGTCTCTTCCCTATCTACCTACTCCACCTACCCCCACTGTCACCCCCTGCCGTAACCTCCGTTCTCTCTCCCCCTCTGTCCTTGCCTCCACCGCTCTCTCTCACCTCCCTCCAATCGACTCCTTCTCCCAACTCTCTGTAGACTCTGCTACCTCCACCCTCTTCTCCTCCCTTGACTCCCTCACCTCGCAAGCCTCCCACCCTCCGTCCCCAACCCTGACTCTCCTCTGTGCTCCGCTTGACAAGAACCAAACTGCGCTCTGCTGAAAAGAAATGGAAGAGAACCAAACTCCCTGCTGCCCTAGACCATTACCGCTCCCTTCTCTCCACCTTCTCACTTCTCTGCTAAATGCTTCTTTTTCCAATCTATTATCCAATCCTCCACTAACAACCCCCAGAAACTATTCTCTACCTCCTCCTCCCTCCTCTGACAACTTTACCTCTTTCTTCTCTAAAATCTCTGATATCCGCACTCTTTAACACCTCTCCCTCCTGCTCCAACCCAACACCCTCTGTCTCCACTACTAACTCACTTTCCTTCTCTCCCCTCCCTCCTCCAGGGCCACAAACCCACCACGTGCACCCTGGACCCCCCTCCCCACTCACCTCTTTCAAGCTGCTGCTCCTGCTCTATTCCTCTTCATCTCCTCCCTTCTCAACACCTCTCTCCTCTCTGGCCTCTTTCCCTCTGCCTTCAAACAAGCCTCTATCACACCCCTCCTCAAAAAACCTACCCTCAACCCCACTTCCCTCCAGAACTACTGTCCTGTCTCCCTCTTACCCTTCCTCTCTAAAACCTTTGAGTGGGCAGTACACTGCCAGCTCTCTGCTTTCCTGTCTAACCACTCTCTGCTCGACCCTCTCCAATCTGGTTTCTGCTCTGCTCACTCCACTGAAACTGCTCTCCTGTCTGTCACTAACTCGCTAAACTCTGCCTGTGCTGCCTCTCTCTGTCCTAATTCTCCTCGACCTCTCTGCTGCCTTTGACACTGCCGATCATTCTGTTCTCCAATCCTCTCTCACTGACCTTGGAATCTCTGGCACTGCTCTGGCCTGGTTCTCCTCCTACCTCTCCAACCGCACCTACCAGGTAACCTGGCATGGCTCAACCTCCACACCTCACCGTCTCTCAACAGGAGTCTCCCAAGGATCAGTCTTAGGTCCTCTCCTGTTCTCTCTCTAAACCCGCTCCCTGGGCCCCCTCATCGCATCCTATGGTTTCTCATACCATTTCTTTGCTGATGATGCTCAGCTCTTCCTCTCCTTCCCCCCATCTGATCCCACCATTCCCTCCCGTATCTCTACCTGTCTGTCTGCTATCTCCTCCTGGATGCACTCGCATTACCTCAAACTCAACCTTTTGAAATCTGACCTCCTTTTTTTCCCCTCCTTATCCCCCCACCTCCTCTGATCTCTCTGTCTACATTCATCTGGAATCCACCATGCACTCTCCCTCCTCCTCAGCTAAGAACTTCGGAGTAACCCAGGACCCCAGCCTCTCCTACTCCCAGCACATCTGCACTCTAGCACGCACCTGCCGATTCTTCCTGAGCAACATACAAAGAATCTGACCCTTCCTCACCAACTACTCCATGCAACTTCTCGTCCAGGCCCTGGTACTCTCCGGCTTAGACTTCTGCAACTCCCTCCTGCCTGCCCTCCCTGTGTCCTCCACCCGTCCGCTCCAGCTCATCCAGTACTCCGCTGCTCGTCTGGTGTTCTCTCTGCCTCACTTGTCTGACACTACTCCACTGGCTCCCGATCACTCCCCTACCGATGCCTTGACCAGACTGGACCCATGCAACCTCCAGAACCTCATCTCTCCCTACACCCCCACCCGACCTCTCCGCTCCGCCTGTACTAGAAGACTGGCTGTACCTCCTCTATGCTCCCTGTCCCTGACCACCTTCCGGCTCCTCCTCAAGACACACCTCTTCAGACAACACCTGTAAAACTCAACTCTCCCCTTCTGGTCTATATAGCACTCTGCGTTTAATGCACTTTAAGTTGCACTTATCTGCTCCCTATTTTACTGTATTTAATCCTGCACTTAACCCAATCTGTAGTATTTTGTATTTCACTTGCACTCGTATCTAACCCTAATTTAACTATCAACACTGTTATCTGCTGTTGAACTGCCCCGATATCAAATCGTACTGTGTTTTGTATTTGCTCTTATTAGGACGGAAGTCATTGTATTTTGTATCATCCTCTTAATTGTACTGTAATTCTTGATATGTATTTTTTGTATACAACTGTAAGTCGCCCTGGGTAATATACATACATATATATATATATATATATATATATATATATATATATATATATATATATATATATATATATATAGGCAATCAAAAACAGGTGATTCCAGCTGGAATATTAATATACAGGTAAGTAAGCTGGGCTGAGTTGAGTGGGGGACGCAGGGGGGTGATGCTGGGACGCCAGAATCACCGTGGAGCCCTCTTGAGGTGTCGTGGGCTGGTTGACGAAACACCGAGGATGGAAGGTGCCCACTTGAAGACCCCAGAGATGTACCCTACTTAGCTCAATCCAGATGGTTGTCATGCTGATGCGCTGGGGAGACCGCACTATGGTTGATCCCGGAGCCAGCATTGCAGCCGTTGTGTGTGCTGATGCGCTAGGGAGGCAATAAGCTGATCCCTGGAGCCAGCATTACACTTCAGCCATCAACACCAGACAGAAGGATATCTACATCATCATATGGAAGGAAGCGCAAATGGATGGAGACACATATGGATCACATTAGTTTACTGTGAAGCTAGGTCTTAGTTGGTGCTTATCTTGGTGAGAGCCAAGATCAAATCAGCATGAAGTTTTAACATCTACTCTCATGTAATGGAAATCATTAATTATTGTTGTTGCTGTTGTTGCGAATGTATGTATTTTCTTATAACAGACGCCAGGGAGCGACTTACAGTTCTTACAAAAAAACACATCACAAAAAACATCAGTCCAGACACAGAGCAGTAGCGGTTTCACGGCTAATACTAAGAAAGAAAAAAATGGTACTATAACAGAAAACAAGAAAATTTAAATGAATTAGAATAGGTAACATGTACTCATATTTGTGTGACACCTGTCAACATTATGTAGACAGAAGTAGAGAAATCATAAACTCACTTCCCAACAAACAGCGCAGCACAGATGCATCTGTTTGAATTCCGTAGAATCTGTGATGGCCTGTGGCAGTGTGCCCCGCCCCTATGTGTAGACACAAGGATGGCACAATCACTTCAAGTGCAGATTGAAAGGGGTATTTGTATGTGTACATGGGATTGCACAAATTAGTTCACGTGCTGTGATTCAACTGAGTAATTAATTAATAATTAAATCCTGGCACAACAGTATATGTAGATGCACGTTTTACTCACTCAGGGTTGTGTTTTCAGAGCGAAAGAACGGGAGAGAATGAGGAGAGTAAACTAAATTAAAAAAGAAATAATAAGCAATTGCTATGTACTTGTTTGTTTAGTGTTTGTCCCTGTTGGTTAGTGTCTGTTTGTTTTGTTTGTCTGTCTGTTCTGGCCAATGCGCTGTTTTCTTTTACAAAGTGTTTTTGTCTGTTTAAACTTTTTATTTGCAATAAACCGGCGCAAGCAAGCGCCTTCACCATTTCACTCGCAGTGCTGTGTGTGTTTCTTCCGGGTCTGACATCACCACTCAGGCCAGCTTGCCACATGGCCCTTTAAATATTTAGCTCGTTAGCCATGCTAATGCCTGTGATAATGATAAATATTAGATACAAATGTATGCATGTGCGCAAATTTCATATGCTTAAGCACAACATTATTTGAATTGCTTCTAAGGCCAAATTTGAATGAAAATGGTTAAGTTTTGCGATAAGCGTAACAGGCTTGCAATGCGCAGAATGTTTCCATTACATGCGTTTGCTAAGTGCCCTATCCTCAGCAACGTTGGCAAAGGGCCGCAGTGCCCAAGGGCTCAATCGGTAAAATATCCCTGTAGTTGCATTCTCCAAAGACTCCCTTTCCTTTTCATGTCACTCACCTGGTAATTCCACATTCAGGTAAAAGGATAGCTGACTTTTTTTTTTTTTTAAATATTGTTATTTATTTCTCATTGATATCAGAAGCATACTTTGACACCCACGATCTGCATTCCATGCTATTGACTAGGCCATACAGGTGTGGTAGGAGCAGGGTGTGTGGTGAGTGGGGGGCAGCTGGAAGGGGCTTTCAGCAGGAGTATGAGTAAGGGATACATGTGCAGATTGCATCTACAGGCAGCGTTCTTGGCCGGCTCCATGCTGAGATTCCCGTCTTTGGGGCTTCCGAATAGAGTAGTGTTTTCAGCACTGTGTGTTTGTTTTACAGGCCACACTTCTGTAAATATGTTTATGTATAATGTAAGGAGCATGGGTCAGAACTACTCAGAATACTGGCTGACAGGTGCGTTTCTATAAAATAAAGAGTGGAGTTTAATGCTACAGAGATATTTTGTCTCCTTCATGTTGACATTAATCCAGTTAGCAAGTCGCTACAATATATTTTTTATTTAAGTTATATGTTGAATAGCCTACACTACCCTGTGGTCCATTGTTTCATTTCTCCATTTATTAGCTTATTTATATACTTGTGGGGGTGCCAATGCTACCGATGTGTGTTGAGCTTTGATTCTGCATTCCATGTGCAGGTTACATTTGAGTGTAGACTCGTCTGAGGAATATTGGTATGTACTGTACACCTATGATAGCTGCTTGGCAAGGTATTGTTAACAGTCCATTGTTGTGTAGTATTCCAATTCTGCATAGTCACGTGTAGCTCTTGTGCATTTCTGCTATATTGGTAATGGACGTGCAAGGTGGTTTTGCGAGGCACAAACACATTTGCAAATTAAGCAAAAAACTGCTAATTTCCAACTTTGTGCAACTGTTTTGTGCCATGTTAGAAAATGTCATTTTTTGTGCAAAAGCACAAATTTTGCGAGGGGATTGCGCATCACTTCAAATATCTGGGTTGATCTTGATGCATTTCCCAGTTGCTATAAGTATAAATGCATTATTTTTACCTGTTAATTTGAGATTTACGTGCAAGAAATCAGGCACCTGTTAAAATAGTGAAGCTACTTAACACTTCTATTTAACTACTTATTTGTTTTTATAAACTTTTGGCAGCATCCCACTGGTTCTCCTTCCTTAAACTCAGCCTCTATGAGGCTGAACATATAGGCCAGGTGCAGCCTTTTATATACACCTGCATCATTTAAAACAAATTGAATAATTCATTAATTGGACCACCAATCAAGGGCCACAGTTTCTTCAATTTAAGCCACATTCTCACATGGAAATTAAGTATTTTAAACAAGGCTCAAACTTAACCCTTTCCTGGGTCCAGTTAATATACACTATTGAACATTTATAAAATAAACACATTTAAATAAGGAAATAAAGATTGCACTGTTATTGATGTTGTTGGTGGAATAAGTATGCACATTTATATGAATATGGGAATGAATGAAAACCGTACAAAATGAATGAAAGCCGTACAAAATAATTTACAGCAGGGGTCTCCAATCCTGGTCCTGGAGGGCCGGTGTCCCTCCTAGTTTTTGTTCGAACTGTACCCTAAATTATTAAAAGCTTAATTGGTCCAATTAAGTCATTTAGGGTACAGCTGGAACAAAATCCAAGAGGGACACCGGCCCACCAGGACCAGGACTGGAGACCCCTGAGTTACAGCATTAACACAAAATAAATCACAAAAATAAACACCATTTACAAGGGTTTTTCACCCCATCACAGTTAACTACCTTGGCAATCCTGATGGTGATAAGAAAAAAGTCATTAGTTAATGGATATTATTTTTATAGTGGAATGAAGATATTATGGTTATACATGGTACTGTGTCTGAAGGTGAATCTATGATTTACTTGACATATCTAACGCACATGACTTTACTGGTGTATAATTGTGCCATATACAATCTCTTTAGATATAAACCTTTAATGTTTGGACCAAAAAAAAGGGGAGTAAAAGAAATGGACATTGAAGGCACTGATTTTCCTCCTTGGTTGCTGCTGCTGTTGGATGAAAAAAGTAAGCTAATTCTTTTTCTAAAGTAGCTGGTTTAAAAGTAAACAGAAATATATTTTCATTGTAATACAAAGTCACATACCACAACAAATATCTGCAAACTATGGGATTGCAAACTATGGGCAAGTCCCACAATTATATTACCATATCAAACACGTTATCAGTTTGAATTCTCAGGAGAGGACACTGAAACTCTCTCTATCCAGCACATGCCTCAAGCCTGAACTAAAGGGACTAGTCTCTTCTTTCAAGACTGCCTGCAAAGGTACCAAGGGTTCTGTTGTGTTGTGGTTTTATGATATTACTTAATGTCCACATTTTAAGATACAAGTATTGCAAATGCAAAAAAGGTAATATAAGCACATCAAACATTTCACATGTCTTGTTTCAGCTTCCCACGACAAATCTCAGCAGAAGTAAGTACATACAATCTACATAAAGTAAATACATTTGTATTAGTTTGGGAATTTCAATTAAATATATTGAAATTTGATGTGAAGTTTCTCAGTATTTGTAATTTTTGCTCTTTTTACTTGACAAAGAGCAGTTACTGTATGTTATAGTAATTTTTGTGCACATTCAGAATTGCTTGATACATAACATGTGCAATAAGAAAATAACATTAATTAATTAATCTTTCCTGAATGCTGGAACCACTTGCATATTTAGACAGACCCAAATAAACTATTCACAAGGCAATAGAGAATTAAGGATTACCTTTTAATAATTACTACTGTGAATAATGACCTATTTCTTTCCCATGTATTAAACATTTGCTGGGAGTACTGTGCACTGTAATGTATTCTAATGTCAGGGTTTACTCAAACAGTTTTGAGAAATCGTGGTCAACAGATGCAAAATGTTCAGTGGCTTATGGTTCACAAAGCAGTAACCTAGAGTTTGGTCAGCCTGTATAAATGCAAAAACATTTTCACTGCATGTAGTTCTTGCAGTCTGCTTTCAGGATAGAAGGTAAGTAGGGCAGTTATTGGATCCTCTTTATATACAGTGGTTTTCTCTATTAGACCAAAGAATAAAAACGATGTTTTACAAAGAGTGAAGTCAGATTTCTTGAGTGTACAGAAGACCATGAACAACCACATTGAGGCCAGAATCAGTGAAAAACAAAAGTGAGTAGCTTGCTTACAGTACAGTATATGTTTGAAATTGATAAATATATATGTATATTTTCACCCTAGACCAGTGGTTCCCAACCTTTTTCAATGTAGGGACCACCTTGGTGTTTGGATTTTCCCCACGGACCACTTGCCACGCATTTTTTCACAACAGCATTTTGAAACTAATTTGTATGTGTATATGTAAAAATACATGTAGAAAGTAAAGTATTTATATAACATACCTAACTTAATGAGATTCCTGGGCTTGAATCTTTGCTACCAGGTCAGCAATGAATGTTGTCATTTTGCACATTAAAAGCTGCTGATGGCAAAGTTCCTGTTTCTTTCCTTTACATTTGCAGATAAATGGCATCTCAAATTGGCAGGTTTAAGAGTTTTGTTTTACAAAATCTCCTGACAATGCACTGGGGCTTGGGTCGTCCTCAGATCCAGTAAATGTAAATATGTGCTGGTCCCCGCAACTGTTACCTCGTGTAGAAAATTAATCTATCCATTTCTAATGCAACTTATTGCACGCACTGAGTCACCAACTTCACTTGACGTACATATAAAAAACACACTGGAACACGGAGACGAGATGGGTGGGAAGCAATTTGAACAATTACAAAATGAATGGAGAGTGTACAGGATATTACTTACCACTTCTGGTGGGCTGTGATGTGTAAACTTCGATTGGATTTATAGCATTTTTGTTAAATATGACAGCGTCAAAAACAGATTGTACACATTATTTCCAGTAGTGTTAATAGAATTTACTTTTGGCATATAGTCTTGTGAGATATTAAACCTGACTGAATAAACCCATATAATAAAATGATGCTGAAATCGAACACACACTACAGTACAGTTCACAAGTCAAGCTACAAATATAGCCTCTTTTTGTTTCACGTTATATGCAGCTAAGCTCTCCAAAAACGTATGGAAATAATAGATATATTCTTATATCCCTGGCAACACTGTAGCATATATTTTATATTGTTGAAAATGAAAAGTATTACAACTGTGGTTTTAATGTTTGTTTAATTTAGTCATTCCAACCAAGTTATGCTGCTTTTATGTGGAGCAAAAAGACTGGGACAGCCAGATTACGTACCCCCAAAACAGTGAAGAATGAGCACAAATTAGAATTTTTTTTTTTTTTTTTTTAAATAGGTCTGGCTAAAAAAAAAAAGTCTGTAATTTTGTCAAGACAAATGTGACGTCATAACGTGTCAGTTATTTAGTTAGTATTTGTTTCACATTAAAAAGTTTCAGTTAATGGCGGCTTTGAAGGCGATGCTTGGTATTCCATTAAAGGGAGCTGTAATATATATTAATTTATAAACACACCCGTAATAAAAGAAAAAAGATAAAGGGTTAAAATACAGACTACATACATGTCTTATAATTATAAATCACATGGTTAAGCTGTTTGTTGTGTTGCTTAGTAATATTAGTAGCACAACGTGTGATTGTGTAGAAATGTTTTTTTGCAAGAACTGTGACCGAATTGTGGGATTTGTTTGCGGACCCCCTGGAGTTTACGCGCGAACACAAGTGGGCCACGGACCACAGGTTGGGAACCACTGCCCTAGACCAATGTATTTAGAAGCTTACTGTAATAATTTAGATTTATTACTTGATAGATTTTTGGCATTATAGAACAGTACTTTATTTACTAAAGCTATACTGTAAATCTATTTGCTCACTAGGGAGTGTGGCAGGATACAGCTGTGACCCAAGGTGTTACTAGCAGGAAAGAGACTCAGACAGGGAAGCTACAATTTTAGCGGTCCCACACTTTTAATGAACAAAAATAGAACAGGAACAAACAGAATGGCACGAGAGCCAAAATAAAGTGTCAAACAAAAGATGAAAGACTCGTAGGCTGGTTCATTTACAAAAACACAGGTCAAACACTCATCCCCAAACCCCCTTTTTATGTATGTGACCATTCCCCAATTAGCATTAGATTACCTAATTAGGGAATTGCCACACCTGTGATTGTTGGCAGGGACAAATTTAACCCCATCCCTGCCATACTTACATCTATTGACACCGGCTGCCGTCCTGCCACAGGGAGATTATGTGTATTGTAAAATTCACTGGTCAGTAGGATATAATCAGTATTCATATTGCAATGAATAGATTTTCAGTCAGCCTGTACCTGTATAACTAGCCTCAACAGTAGTTTTACACATTTCTCTTACCCTTGTATGACTTCGACAGCCAGAAAAAGGTTCAGGCTTCCGAGGTTCTGTTGCTCTAATATTTAATTTTAATATTTTTTCTACAGTCTCAGATACTGCCTGATGGATACTAGTTGCCGACTCATTTTCAGTACTTCCTGATTTCAAATAAATCCTATGATGTAGTGACTTTTCAAGTCTACTGACCCCATAATAATAATAGGAAACATGAGGCAGAAGAGTTGTATTTTGAATTTTAGAGAATTAGGAATTACTCAAAATAAGCCAGCAGATAGGAATGTAAACATAATGAAAAAAACAAGTGAAGATGAAGCAATAAATACATTTACATTTGGATATATGCATATATAAGTCTATTGTACAATTTAAAATAAAAGAAAGCTTTAAAATGCCCACTCTTAAAATATTTTTGTAGACATTATTGTATTTCATAATTCATGCTGGCATTTGGCATGTCCTCAAGTGAACCCAATCAGGCTACAAAGAGATTAGGATGAGAATAAACATAAAAAAGCAGTTTCAAAAAGAATTGTAAGTTCTGTATACTGTTTTTATGGGCAGCTAAACATACAGGGGATAGACAGTTAAAATCAAAAAAAAACAGTAAGACTAACCTTCTGTTTTACCTATATGACTTTTCATTATTTAATATTGCTTTTAGGAACCGTGATATAAGGCTAAAAGCCCTGCTTAATGCTATGACGACTCAGAAAAAGCAGGCAAGCTTGCCTTCATTCCTTTTTTATCTTAAGAGTCAAGTGAAAGAACCACAGTCATGCAGCGCATTTTGGTAAGTTTATTTCAATATCCTCACACTACACCATTTATTTTATTAATGTAATTTAGAAAAGGAGGCTTTACAAATTATTATTTTTTTATTTGCCAGTTATAGTAAATTGATTAAAAACAAAAACTAGGTTCATGTAACGTTAAGTTTGCGAACCAAATAAGTCAATAAAATAAATAAAGCCAAACAGCAAAATATATTCGATTTTTGCTTTGCTAATCATACAGTTAGCACAATACACCTTTTATTGTTGAGTATAATAATAATAATAATAATAATAATAATAATAATAATAATAATAATAATACATATATTATACATTTTAGTCAGGGGGTCAATTGCAGCGAACTTGGGAATTTAGTACGGAGCTGCATACTGAGTTGCGGACTGGCTAGCACGGTACTATCTCAGGATCATCCCCAGCTGTGTACTCACTTAGTACAAATTGCAACGAAAAAAGATGCGGAACAAAGTTGGTGATCAGCTAATCCCCAATTTTAGTACAATGCACAGGATTAAGCTCTTTATTGTAACGTGTTGGGAACTGTAGGGAGAGTTCAAAATATGAGTTGGTTTCAGTTTATTATATAATTCAAACTATAAATGCATTATAAATATAATTTAGTGTTATTTTTCCTTGAAGAACATTGAATTTTAAATTTTATTCATTGAGAAACCTAACAACATCCTAATGATTTTGTTTTGTTACATATGCAAATTAAGTACAGAAATTAATTGTGACGCACAAAAGTAAATAGACTAAATTACATACAAATATATTGCACTGTTAGCCTACTAACTCCTGAAACAAATGTGAAGAATCTCAAAATGTATTGCCAACATTTACAGAACTGAACTATTTCAAATATTAAATCAAATTATTTGAAGTCAAAGTGTTTGCCAAAGTAATTTCTATGCATCTTGTGATTGTTGTTTATTGTGTCCTCTCAGAAATTAAATCATAGGAATATTATTGTGCAGAAGCTCATTAAATATAATGATGTACTCATTAAATCAGTGGTGTTCAACAGTTTTTAACAAGCTATTCCCCTTATAAAGGTCTCCTGCCTTTATCTACACCTGCTTTCATGTTGTGGAGCCAGGGTGCAATTTGATGGGGAGGGCTGCTTTTATTTTATCCCTAGGACTGCATTTTCAGTTGTCTTCCCAGAGGGGGATAAATTATATCCCTCCCGGTAAAATATTTTGAATTAACAATGGTCCTTCAGGACATTTTAAACATAATTTAAAATTATAAATGTATGCTGCATCATTTTTACGCAAACTGACTTCAAAAAAATATCGGTTTTAGCACTTCAGACTGTAAGATCAGTAGCACATTGTATTAAAATGATTTAAAAAAATGGAGTTTGGTTTTACTGGAGCTGGATCATAAAGTTTGGCTGTATAAAGTGAATCAGGCTCGTATTCCACACCCGTCATTGTCACCCAACAGTAGTGCTGTATGAAAGTGAGTATAGGAGGCGATATTTAATTTAGAGTATCATATACTATACACCATAAACCTCTAGTCACCAGAACCCAAACTAGCCCTGGTTCACAAATAACCCACCATAGACAAATCTGAACTTAAGTTTTAGAAAACTAACACAACATAACACATCCACAGTGTCCCGAAACTGCACACGACTCTACTCCCCCTTCAACAGCCCTGATGGTTAAAAACAAGTCCAGTGGAATCGTTTTCAAGATTTTGTATTCATCTATTCAAAGCCTGATTCCCTTCCCCAGCAAAGTTAATACCTCCCATAACAAATATCCGTAAGTATCCATCGCAGAAGAAAAAAATAAGCTGCACTTTCAACACCTCATATCTCAAAAAACATTTGAGATATATAATTTATATTTGCAGGTTCATCTATGTCTTCAGTGCGTTATTACACTTGAACTCCGTTATTCAAATAAAATGCAACAAAAGTTATGTCAAGACATTAAAACAAACAAGGTCAAACTATAGTGACCGTTGATGAAGGTTCTATTGTGTGGTAGTTGACCGCGACTGGAGTTATGCGTCCCAAGTCGAAGGCGAGGGCACTAATGAAAGTCAAGGTCAACTGCAACACTGTAGAGCCTTCATCGAGAGTTCACTATTGCTATTAGAAAACTATTTGTCTCAATATTTTCTTTAACAAAACACTTTAAGCCTAAATTTACTTTGAACTTGTAATAATTTGTCAGGTACCCTTCCGCTGAGAAAAGTTTCCCGAAAATGTCCAAAAAGGATCACATACATAATTAAAGAGGGAAAAAAAGCGTTATTAAACTAATACATTTTCACTTGTCAGAGTGGCTTGTAGTTTATCTGGACAGTGCCAGATACCTGAATGGAGAAATATTACTGAACTCGGTTTGTGTCTCGGTTTGTTGTTGTTGAAAGATGCTGAGCGCCAGTCAAGCTGACAGGCTGTGATTGTCTGATTCGGTAGTTGCGGGTACAGGACTGGTTGCTTTCGTCGATGCAAAGTATTGATTGCTGGCTTTGGCGGATAATAAAATTAAATTGGACCAATTGCATTGTTTAGTATTTAATGTCGAATAGATGTGAACTGATGTGAAAATTAAAAAGCCAGCACTTGTGTACATTAATAAAGTGCGGATTGATTTTAAGTTTGATTCACACAGTGCCTATAGTAAGTATTCACCCCCTTGGACGTTTTCACAGTTTGTTGTGTTACAACCTGAAATCTTGATGCATTTTTATTGGATTTTTTTTCCTTTGATTCACACAACCTACTCAACACTTTCAATGTGTGAAAAATGTGTGTGTGGGAGGGAGAGGGAGGGGAGGGAGGGAGGGGTAAAAACAAATCAATTAAAAATAAAAACCTGAAAAGTCTTCATTAGAGAAGTATTCACCACCTTTGTTATGACGCTCCTAAATAAGCTCAGGTGCAACCAATTGATTCAGAATTCACACAGTAAGTTAAGTGGAGTCCATCTGTGTGCAATAAAAGTGTTTGACATGATTTCAGATTAAATACACCTGTCTCTGTAAGGTCCCACGGTTGGGTAGTGCATTCAAAGCAAAGATACAACCATGAAGACCAAGGAGTTTTCAAAACAACTCCCGGATAAAGTTGTGGAAAGGCACAGATCAGGGGAGGGGTATAAAAAGATAATAATAATAATAATAATAATAATAATAATAATAATAATAATAATAATAATAATAATAATAATAATTTCAAAAGGCATTGAATATCCCTTGGAGCCCAGTCAAGTTGATCATAAAGAAGTGGAAGGTATACAGCACCACCCAGAATCTGCTTAGAGCCGACCGTCCTCCCAAACTGAGCAGCCAGGTAAGAAGGGCATTGGTCAGAGAAGCCCGCAAGAGGCCAATGACAACTCTGAAAGACCTACAGCGCTCCATGGCTGAGATGGAAGAAACTGTCCATGTGTCAACAATAGCTCAGGTACTCCACAAATCTGGCCTGTATGGAAGAGTGGCAAGAATGAAGCCATTTCTGAAAAAAGCCCATGTAAAATCCTGCTTGGAATTTGCAAAAAGTCATGTGGGAGACTCTGAAAAGATGTGGCAAAAGATTATGTGGTCCAATGAAACAACAATTGAACTATTTGGCCTAAATGCAAAGCATTATGTCTGACGCAAACCCAATACAGCACTTCACCCAGGTAACACCATCCCTACTGTGAAGCATGGTGGTGGCAGCATCATGCTATGCGGATGCTTTTCATCGGCAGGGACTGGGAAGCTTGTCAGGCTAGAGGGCAAAATGGATGGAGCTAAATACGGACAAATCCTTGAGGAAAACCTGCTTCAGTCTGCAAAAGACTTGAAGATTGCTGTCCACTAACGATCCCCATCCAACAGAGCTTGAACAATTTTGCCAAGAAGAATGGGCGAATATTGCACGATCCAGATGTGCAAACCTGGTAGAGACTTACCCGAAAAGACTCACAGCTGTAATTGCTGCCAAAGGTGGTTCAGCTGTGTGGTCCAGTGGTTAAAGAAAAGGGCTTGTAACCAGAAGGTCCCCAGTTCAAATCCCACCTCAGCCACTGACTCATTGTGTGACCCTGAGCAAGTCACTTAACCTCCTTGTGCTCCGTCTTTCGGGTGAGACGTAGTTGTAAGTGACTCTGCAGCTGATGCATAGTTCACATACCCTAGTCTCTGTAAGTCGCCTTGGATAAAGGCGTCTGCTAAATAAACAAATAATAATATTGTCTCAGGGGGGTGAATACTTATCTAAGGAAGACATTTCAGTTTTTTATTTTTCATTAGCTGTTGTTTTACAATAAAAATTCTCTTGCCTCTTCAAAGTGTTGAGTAGGTTGTGTAAATCAGAGGTGAAAAAATCCCATTTAAATGCATCAAGATTTCAGGTTGTAACACAACAAACTGTAAAAACGTCCAAGGTAGGTGAATACTTACTATAGGCACTGGAGTTGATGCTGTAAAGTTCCAGCAGGCATATGCAGTCCGATAGAGCCCACTAGAGCTGGAAGCTGATTGGCTGATGGTACTGAAATATAATTAGGATACAAACTTGTTTTCTTATATACCAGATTTGATTTGAGTGCTGTTTTGTTTCTAGCATTTTTGTAGAAGCTAAAATAGATCCCTGAGCTATTTGTAACAACTGATGTAAGTTTTAACAGTTGCCATTGTTACCCTTACTGTCCTTCATGTGTGAGCATTTATAAGTAGATTTAGACTTTTAGATTTTAAACAATTTAGGTAACAACTGTACTTGTATTACTTTTGCTGTTGCTTTAGGAAGAGCCATGCAAAGTCTAATTTAAATTAACAACATTTGTAAAACTGAATTCATATTTGTTGCTTTCTGATGCCATAAGGATTTTAAACCATTTGTTTTCTATTAACCTTGGATTGTCTTGTCGAGTAAAGACATTAAAACTTTCCCCATTTGTCCCATTCCCTGTTAAAACTTGTACCACACATGGGGTAAATAGTAGGGCTGCGAGCCTGACCAGTGTATGGTTAATTATTTTATGTCTGAACAAGAAAAAAAAAAACATAACATATTGCAGTACAGCACACACTAGTGTCACTCTAATTATTTGCTTTTGCATTGCAGCAGACAGATTAAGCAACTAAATATATTTTTTGGCCAAGTAAATCGTAACAAAAATGTGAAGTGGCACAAAAAGTACTGTAAAAAAAAAAGTGGATCTCCAACCACCTGGGCTGAAACCTATTGCAAATAAGAGAAAATAAAAAACTATATATAAATGATCACTCATTCAAACACAATGAAAAGGTAAAGAAAATGATCAGGTAACCCTCATGTTAAGGCATTTCAAAGTGTAACACAATTTTCTCTGCAATTTTGTAGGCTGGCAATATTGAAGAATGAAGCTGCAGCACTTGTTGGTGAAACAGACAAAAGGTTCAACGTAAAATTAGAAAAACTTTCTAATTTTTACAACTTTTCACATCATTCAGTATCCTATTCAAAGGTGTTTTTAATTTTAATGTTTATTACATTTTATTACAAATAGTATGGAATTTAAAATAAATAATCAAATCCGGACGGACCTCTTAAACTATGACTAATCCAGTATAATAGAGCTGAGGAGGTAATTGCACCCAGATTTCATAGCTGTTGTATACTGTTTTTATTGGTGGCCCCAGACACTGTCCAAGCATTGAACTATTTGTATATATCTAGCTTTGAATAAAACATTACCAAGATAGGTAAGTAATACTGTATTTAAATGTGTAGATCATTTTTAACACAACAGTATAAAACATTATTGTGGACTATCTTTATATGTGCTGGAAATGCATGGTGTGCCGTAAATTTAAAATACATCAGTGGTATCTCTGAGTGCCTTACCTGCTAAAAGTGTGGTTGCAGGTGTCAAGGGTAAATCATGCAGTCTGGGGTGCATAGAGTTGCACCCTACATTTTCCAAGTAGCCAGTCTTTGCTGGGGAGCTCATTGGTCGATTCACATTGGCCCTGGCACTACTTTTGGTTAAGAAGTCAAACTCGCCAGGGACCATTTCCCCTTACTGTGCTACAGCAGTCCCTACTGGCCAGGCATCCTATGAGCTTGAGCAAAACCTCCAGGACTGCCTTTTATCACTGGAGTATGCTGACTTATCTTCAATTCCTCTTAGCTGTGTTAGGGAAGAAAAACTAGGAAGGAAAAACAAGGGTAAAGTAATTGGATAAAAAAAAAAAAAAAAAAAAAATTATAGTTATATATATATATATATATATATATATATATATATATATATATATATATATATATAAACTATGCTTATTATATTATTATGTCATAATTCAAGGTAACATTAAGGACATGCATGTAGTAAACTTTAACCACTTTTTAATAAAACAAAAAGCAAAATACACCATTTCTAGTAATGTAAACATTACAAACGTATTTAATATAAAGTATTCATTCATGACAAAAGTATTGGCACCCCTGCCTTAGTATTCCGCGTGTCCTCCTTTTGCTTTTTTATGGCTTTCAGACAATGATCATTCTTAATCAGTATGTTTCATCTTGTTGGTGAAATCTGGGCCCAGTTTGTCTTGCATTTTTCCTTTAGCTCAGACAGATTGAATGAATGCTTGGCTTTAGCTTTTTTTAGATCAGTCTAAAGCATTTCTATTGGATTGAGATCTGGTGATTGTGAAAGCCATTCCAGAACTTTTATCTTTGTTTTCTTCAAGAATTCCAGAGTTGACTTAGCCGTATGCTTTGGGTTGTTGTCGTGTTGTAAGATAAACTGTCTGCCAATCAGCATCACTGTACTTTTTAGAATGTTTGATACATCGCTGCATTAATTCGATCTTCAATCACATGAATATCTCCAGTCCCTGATCTGCTAAAACACCCAAATATCAAGATCGAGCCACCTCCATATTTAATTGTAGGTACAAAATTTTCTTCATTGAAGTCTTTCTATTTTTTTTTCTCCAAACATACTGTGGTCGATTTTTATGGAAAATTAATATTTTAGTCTCATTGGACCAGAGAATTTTGTTGAAGAACACTTCAGATTCCTGTTCCTACTTCTTGGCAAATTTTAGGTTTGTTTTATTTTCTTTAAAAGTGGTTTGCAGTGAAGTCTAATGCATACAACTCTTCTGTGTCCAGGTACTTTTGTACAGTTCTTTTGTGCACTATTATGCCCGATGCTTCTAAATATTTTTTAAGTCCTTGGCTGTTAATCATGTTTGTTTTTTTTAGCTGCTTGGACAATTCTCCTACCTGTTGTATTCGTAACTTTCTTGGACATCCACTTTCTGTTGTACTTTCTGATTTTTTGCTCTGATTTGTAGATTTTGGTATTCCATATTTCTTTGATACTGTTCTGTAGCCATTTCCTTTGTTGTAGTTTGTACAAGTGCTTTTCTCAAACGTGAATCCAACTCCTTTGTCTTGATCACCATCTGCTGTGTAGCCAAAACGTTCTTCTTCAGCAGATAATAATTATCTTTTTCTGGGCAATGACTTTATAATGCAGCTTAGTTACTGTGTAATGGTTTTCTATCAATGAATATATTGTTAATTTGTTACATTTTGACAGACTTTTAATGTAACAGTGTTAATATGTTTGTCATGAACACATATTTGAAATTACTTAAGTGCTTTTGTTTTTTATAAAGATTGCTTGTTAAACTACCAGAAAGTGTGTATTTTTGTCTTTGTCATATTAATTAGTGTCTAATGTTACCTAAATGCTTGTATAACATGTTTTCTTGAATTGTCTTATATTAAGTGTAGGGCGCTAATACTTTTGTCTGTGACTGTATATATATAATTTATACAGTGAATTATACTTTGACACCTAAACCATTCAATATGCTAGCATAGTCTGCATCAGGGTTTATATATGTGCAGTTTTGTTTTTTTTTCACAAAGGATTAACATTTAACCTTTAAAACTTGACCTACTGTATTGTAGCATATTTTCTCAATTTTGGCCCAGGGACATGCAATAATGTTTTCTTGTTCTTATTTTCAGGAGAAACTGTGTCTTCTCACTCTTTCACTTCCTGCAGACAAGCTACTTAGATCTGCTTTTCAGGATGCTCTGTTATTTCTTTCAGAAAATATCATCCAGTTGACACCAAAACAACTAAAACTTTGGTACCAGTACAGGAAGCTGCCATTCTGTGTACATAGCTGACGTTTTTAGCCTCTTGAATACTGTCTTCTACATATTCTTAGTTTAATTGATTAAATTAAACTATGGATAGAACTGAAATGTTGTCTGATATATTAATGATCTTAATAAATAAATAAAAAATGCCAAGGAGATACATTTTTACTGTATTATTAAGGTTAAAATAGGAATTGAGTTCTTAAAGGGGAACCCCAGTCCTTGTACCTCACTTTACGAAACAAAATCACTTTTTGCTGCGTTTCCTTCACTTCAGACCTATGATGTCATAAAGCGAACTCCTCATTCACTTTCTGTCAAAACTATTCATGTTCTTTTTTCATGATTATTATTAATATTATTAATAACGTTATTATTACTTTGTTAAATTTATTTCCTTATATTATATTCTAAATTATTTATTTTAAATTAGTCCTTTTTACGATGCCACGGCGATGTGTATTAGGGGGGTGTTCAAACACACCTAAGGACGATGTCAAGCTTCATTTATGGCCGAAAGAAAAGAAGCTAGCACAGAACTGGACAAAGTTCGTTCAGCATACCAGAATTTGGAAAGGGCCTTCTCAATTTTCCTATCTCATTTGACCTGTCTTGCTGCGTGATAAATGAAGTTGCCATGTCGGTTAGGTATGAGCAGCAGCTGAAGAGCGACGTCTTCCCCATGGTATTGTCAAAGAGGCCAGCAGTAACGCTGCAGATGGCATGTAGCCCAATACCAGTACCAGCGACACCATCTGACACTGACAACGACAACAAATCATTCATGGTACAGAACAGCCCAACAGAGATGGTCTGGGAAAGTGAAAATTTACTCTGAAAAAGACTCTGCCCAGTTTTAAGGGGATACTGGCATCGACTCAAGTCAAGAATTGTATTTGAAAAACAAGAGAGATCAAGGGTATGTACATTATTATTATTATTATTATTATTATTATTATTATTTAACTTATTCCTACAACACCACTCACGGGCTAATTTTGTGGTAGTTTTATTGACAGTCACACCCCATCAGAAGATGACAGCCTGGCTAGATTAGAGAGAAGAATTAATATGTCTGTTCAAACCTGCCCAGATGTTATGACCAAAGGTAAACTGCCGATTTTTCTTTTCAGAGAGCTCTGGTGGTGAAGACTCGGACTACGAGTATGACCCAGAAGATAAGGCAGACAATTTAAAATTTTCATTTGGCTGTAAATATAAAAATCTCACTGCATACAGCATAATCTGAATAGGTAAATATGTGCAATTCTCTGTGTGCCTGTATGAAATAACCAGTGCATACATTATTTATATAAAACACAGGTTGGTAGGTTTTCTTGTGTTTTTCCTTGCTGTGTTTTATCACCAACATTTTAATTCCATTTCAGTTCTCATCTTCATATTATTATCTATTTTTATTTTACAGTAATGAAAAGCCAGGTAAGCCCCCACATCAGCAGCGTGTTTTCCTGGTATATGAAAGCTCCGTCATACAACTGTTCAGTCACTGCCCTGGCTGCCAAAGTGAATGCCATGCTGCTGTTGTTCGGACATGTGGGTCCTAGATAGAAATGATTCAGAGGTGCACTGCTTGCAACTTTTCAAAGAGCTGGAGTAAGTGGAAAATTCCAGCTGGAAATGTAAATTACCAAGGCACAGCTGTTCTTGCAACACCTTGGTGTGCCTACTATCAGTTACAGCACATATCTTGACCACCAGTCTCAGTATTTACAACCAGCCATTTGTTCCATGTGGTAGAGAGAATGGACAGAAGTGGTTAATGAAATCAGAGCCTGGTCATAGCGCACAGTATAGCAGCTATATCCTGCTTGATACTTCTTGTGAGAAGGTTGTGCAAATTTAACTTGTTACGGTATATACATGTATTTCAATTTTATGCTAGATAAGTTCATTTTTCAAAAGTGCATTTGTGGCATATGTACAAGTCACTTTAGTATTGGTCTAAGCATCTTGTAAACATTGCTTTGTTAGGTGTAGGAAAAAAGATAAACTAGGGAAAAGGAAGGGCTTCTCAATGCTTGGAAGAAGTCTGCAGTCAACCACTTGTATTGGTGTGCAAGTTCAACTCCAGATGGCGACCCAGATGTAATGGAAACAAAATGGCTGTCCATTGTCAACCATATGCAGAATATCCACTGATATGACACCCTGAAATTCCCAAAATGCCTCTTTGGACCATTACATGGGAGAGACCGAAAGAAAAAATGGACTAATTCAAGTATGTATAAACATGACCTACAATTAAAAGTTGAAGTATATACATGGTTGTTTTAAAAAAAAAAAAACATTCCAAAAACCAACATTCAGGATACTGATTTCAGTATTTAATTGCAGATACATATAGTATGTCAAAGCTTGGGTATTAATTTTCCTTTTTTGTAGCCTAAATAGCTTTCTGTGTTATTAAATGTAACTAATGTATCTGTAACTACATGGCTGAGTTCTAATAATATGGCATTGTTAAAATACACTTATATTGTAGATGACCAGGACACAGACACATTTCAGGATAAGGAGGCTGTGTGGTCCAGTGGTTAAAGAAAAGGGCTTGTAACCAGGAGATCCCCGGTTCAAATCCCACCTCATCCACTGACTCATTGTGTGACCCTGAGCAAGTCACTTAACCTCCTTGGGCTCCGTCTTTTGGGTGAGATGTAATTGTAAGTGACTGCAGCTGATGCATAGTTCACACACCCTAGTCTCTGTAAGTTGCCTTGGATAAAGGCGTCTGCTAAATAAACGAATAATAATAATAATAATATCTTATAATATTAATAATATCTTATGAAAGGGACCCTTCTAAAGGATGTTAGAATGCAATCTATCAACCAACAGACATCAACCCTGGAGTCATACCATGCAGTTATTAACCACTTTGCTAAGTTGATGCATTTTTCTTACAAGGGTATGAAGAACAGGTAAATCATATGTCATAGTTTTCAGAATTTTAAGATTAACTTCAATATTTCCCCATAGTTATTTTAAAATAATGTTTATTCTTTTCAGATTAATGTTGTCAGTGGTACATTTTAATGAAAATGTTTGGAGGAAACAGGCCGCAACTCGAAACAGAGCCGTCCGATATAGGGAAGAATTCCTCGAGTACAAGAAGGGTGCTTACACTTTGAAAAAGGTCTTGACTTCCCACACATACAGTGAGTTATTTAGTATATACATGTACTTTCAAATGCAGAGTTTTGACTAAATTGACAGAATAAAGGGCTACTATTGACTATCATGTGCAGTATGTTATTTTAATTTACAGACTATGTGGCTGCATTGAAGGAGGTGGTCATCCAAATGGCGAAGAGACAGGAAAAATCTCAAAGAAGGGAACAGCCACCAACAATGTCCGCCAATTACAAGCCAGACAAGCAAGAAGCTATCGAAAATCATATTAGCAGATTCAATAAGAGAGACTAACAGACATGCCAGTTACTGCTCTGCAAGAGACACTTCTGTGACTAGTCTCAAGATGTCGTCATCGCAACACAAATCCTTTGTGTCTTTCATCTGGACTGGGAAAAGTTTTTTTTTCGTATTTTAGTTACTGTACACAATGGCAGGACTCGTCTTACATCTTTGCATCACCAGCGACAAAGCTGCCTATATGCTAATGGCAATATTTCCTCTCAAAATGAAATGTAAAGCTGATTTATGCCAGGTGGATGTGGCTATGAATTGTCGGACCAACAAGGTTAATTAACAAACATACTATATCAAGGTGCTCACTGTGCCCACTTATTTTACTCCACTCTATCAGTTATGCTGGTCGCTGGTAAGGGAATGGGACTGGGAGATCACCCACTCACCCCACGATTGCAGCATAATAGGGAGGCTGTGTGGTCCAGTGGTTAAAGAACTGGGCTTGTAACCAGGAGGTCCCCGGTTTAAATCCCACCTCAGCCACTGATTCACTGTGTGACCCGGAGCAAGTCACTTTACCTCCTTGTGCTCCGTCTTTCGGGTGAGAGGTAGTTGTAAGTGACTCTGCAGTTGATGCATAGTTCACACACCCTAGTCTCTGTAAGTCGCCTTGGATAAAGGCGTCTGCTAAATAAACAAATAATAACTGAGTGAGACCTAGGCCTTCTGGAGTGCAGTGCTGAAGGGTGTGGGTGTGGGATTTAGTTTACAATTACAATTACACATTATTGTACAGACAATCAGCAAGCAAAACACTAATTTTAAAATAATAAAATTGGGCTTTAATTTTAATGTTATTGCAATTTAATGTGAATTGATCAATTAAAACAAATGAGTGTTTTGCTTGTTGATTGTAAATTAATGTATACATTTTGAAAACTTATGTTCAATTGTATGTTTATTAACTACAACTATCAGATCAGTTTACAAAAATATGTTACACTTCAAGAAATGAGGGGTGTAGACGCCATTCAGGTGCAACACATTTAGTTGTTGTATTCAGCGCGGGGGGGTTTCAAACCCACCCTCCCAAAGCCACTACTGTCAAATTAAATCATAAACATAAATACTGTTGTTACTATTTTATTATTATAGTCTATATGTAAAAATAAATAAAATACTACATTTGTGTTTCTGCTGTTTTGTCTGTCTATTTATTTTGGCCAGCGTGTCATTTGTTTTGTGTAAAAGTGTTTCATTTTGTTTAAACCTTTTATTTATAATACACCGGCACAACAGCGCACTCACTCACCTGTCTTTGTCCTGCATTTCCTGGCCTGACGTAACCACCAGCCAGCCTGTTCACATATGGTGTCAGAGCATCCACAACCCAAGAGGGGTAAGCCTGCGTCTCCAGCGCCCAAGAGGGGGGAGGCTAAGCATCCACAGCCCAAGAAGGGGCAGTCCGCGTGTCCAAACCCCAAGAAAGAGCCACACCTGTCTCCAGTGACCTAGGGAGAGCTGCACCAGTCTGCTGCTCCCGCATCCACCACCAGAGGGAGACTATCTGCAGTTCTCGCCTCCACCGCCAGAGGGAGACCACCTGCAACTCCCACCTCCACCGCACAAGGGAGACTACCTGTTGAGGCCTGTTCGTCGCCACCAGCAGACCACCACCGGAAAGGCCTCAGAACCAGCACCAGTCTCGTCAGAAGGTTCGGGCAAGCTATGTCCTGAAAAGAGACCACAATGGCTATCTTCTGGCTTTCGAGAGAACACAGGAGCAAGAATTCTGGCCATCAGAGCAGTGGGCACGCATTGTGGTCCCATTCTTGACCGGAGAAGCACAGAAGAGATACTCCGATCTCGAGCCAGTGGCAGCCGGCGACTACACTCTGCTGGTAAGAGCTGGGGTCATGCCTGCAGTGAGAGGTATGTGGAAGGAAAACCACCTAGGTCACAACTATTTGATCTTGTTCATTTAGCCCGATGGTGGCTAAAAGCTGAATAGTGCTGAATAGTGCTGCCCGGGTAATGGAATTGCTGGTCTTGAACCACCTTGAGGAAGTGGGTGGCGCAGGGCGACCCTCAAACTGCGGACAACCTTATTGGGTTGGTTGAGAGGCAGTTACTGGCATTGGACATTGCCAGGACTACTTCCTCCAGATCAACACAGAGAACCTGGTGACCCTGGAACCCGAAATCTCAGAACACCTGTGAAACCGGTAAGACTGATTTTGGGCAAGGGGGTACTGAAGAGCGGTTTGGAATCGTGAATGGACCTTGGGGTGGGAAGAATGAGAAACAGGTAGTCAGGGTTACAAAAACTATAAAAATCCCGTTTAGGGCACATTGCTAGAAATTGCCCAAATAAAAAAGGAACATCAGTCGATGGGTTGTCATTTGGTTAATACTGTTAATAAGCAGTTTACTGCATCGACTAAAACGGAATACATAATTCCAGTTGAAATAGAGGGTAAAAATTCTGTGGCTTTATTGGACTCTGGCTGTTTGATCTTGGCTGACACTGCGTTATGGGAAGGTGTCAGGTAAATCTGAGGTAAGGATAATTTGTATCCACAGAGATGTTAAAACATATCTGGCTACTATGGTCACATTGAAAAGTGGTTCACAGGAATTTGAATTAAAATGGGGATTTTGCCGATGTTACCATACCCAGTAAGTCTCGGTTGAGACTGTAAACATTTTGGCCAGTTGTTACAGATAAAGGAGATTTTAGTTTCTTGTGACAAGCAGCCGGGGCCCTCCAGCATCCATGAAGAAACATCTGACATCTTCCCTTTTGGAGATGGAGCGCTAGTGGAACCCAGGAAAACAAGGAAAACTAGGAACCCCCCAAAAAAGTTACAGGCTAAACCACAAAGGCTGCCAGGGGGTAAATGAAAAGCCAAAAGTACTGAGCCATGCAATCATCTACCTGAGATAAGAACGGGGTCAGAAACACTTGATGAACCTGGAGATGGGAGTGTGTGGGATGAGACACAATTAGCCCAACTGGATTTTAGAAAAGAGCAGGATGGGAGATTGGAACTTGCAATATGCTTTTAACCAGGTCATCAGTACCGAGGGGGATTATTGACAGGACAGGGACAATAATAGTGTGCCACACTTTATCATTAAAGACAGTTTACTATATCGAGTAATTTAAATGGATGAGGGAAAATGGGTGGAGCAATTACTGGTTCCAAAGTTCTTTCAAGAAGTAGTTTTACATTTGGGGGTACACAAGACTAGAAACAAAATCATGCACAGATTTTATTGGCCGGGTATTTATAAAGATGTGGAGCAGTTCTGTGTGACGTGTGGCAAATGTTAGTATCAGGTCAGAAACCTAAGCGGGCTCCATAGCCTGTAATCCAATTCCATAGCCTGTAAATGAAACACAGTTTGAAAGAATAGCAAAGGATTTAGCAGGATCGATTGAAAAATCTAAATATATTCTTGTTGTATTAGATTATGTCACTCGATAGCCAGAAGCTGTTCCCCTAAGGAAAGCTAATGCTAAAAATATAGCACAAGCATTAATACAAATCTTGTGAGAAATGGGTTGGGGTCCCAAAAGAGATCATTACAGATCAGGGAACACCCTTCATGTCTACGATAATAAAATAAATGTGTAAATTGTGGCAGATAAAGAGAACAAATCCATCAGTTTACCACCCACAAACCGATGGCTTAGTTGAGAGTTTCAACAATACCTTGAAACAAATGTTAAAGAAATTATGTTTTTGTTTCTCTTGTGTGTATTTTTCTGTTTTTTTTCACAGAAATATGAGCTTAGCTGCTGGGCTCAGCGGGTCCTGCGTTTGACCAAGCGCACTTCCTGTTAGACTGCTTGCAGTCTCCTTGCCGCATTAGTTCTGCTTGCAGAATCACTGCGAAGGTTGTTAGGGATTTAACAACTGGCTTTATTCCAGTCTTCAGCCTGTTTGGGTTGGCCAGAAGCACTATAGGTGGGCATCGCTATAGACTGCTTCTGTGGTAACTCGGTCCAGACCTACCCCGTTCCTGCCTGTACATGTACTGTACAATGAACAAGGTTACCATTCCGATACACTATGCAGTTGCTGGGCTTCTGCGGTAACTGTAGGTCACAGACCTACCCCGTTCATGACCCGGTACATGTAGTGAACAGCAAACAAGGTTACTGTACTGGTATGTACCGAGGGTACAGTAAAGAGTGCACTGTACCGAACCGAGTGTATCATCTGAGGGTACCGCACCGAGTGTACTGTACCGTACTGAGTGTACCTGTGAACGGCGGCTTGTGCCCTGTCCTTAAACTAAAACGTTCTTGGGTTTTCCACAAATAGCACAGACACTTCAGAGTACGGTTAAAAGCAACTTGTGCGATTTATTGATAATATGCAACACTGCATTTCCTTTCCATGGTAAGATGCCGGAGCTCCGTAACATTTTATTAACATTTAAAAGATACAAAACAAGCAAATCATGGCTAGCTGCTCCAAGATCACAGTCACCCTCCCTCTCCTGTGCTACAAAGCGCCTGTTAAATATGTATAGCTTTGCCCTTACTAACAGGTGCCCCAGTTAATCTAGGTCATTGCTAACAGGTAAGTAATTCATAATAATAATTCTATTCTTTCCACCGGTAAACAATACACATGTTTGAATAACAGTGTTTAACAAGCAATTAGCAATACAATTAAGCATCCTTTTGTTTTGGTACAAATGTAATTAACCAGTTCATTGTCTCTTTGGTTTCCATGGCTGTTGGTGTACACCTTGATGTTTCGGTCCTGCTGTTGATCTTCAACCTGGCCAGGTAAGTTTATCTTTTAATTAACAACAGTCCTTAAAGTAACAATCCAGTGAATCACAAAAGTTCAATGACCAGGCCCAATGAAAGGCCTTGTGACATTCTCTGTCACACTTCCCCACCCTTCTAGAAAGCGGAAGCCAGGACCTTACTCCAGGACCACTCCCCCCTGCCCATCCGAATCACACGGATTCCGTGACAAGAAGTCTGCAATAACATTTTTCATCCCTGGTGTATGCAAAATGGTGAATGAAAATGGCTGCAGTGCAATATACCACCGCATCTGTCGATGGTTGGAGTGCTGCATGCTGTTGAGCCACTGGAGTGCATTGTGGTCAGTCTCCATATGGAATTGCCGACCCAGCAGATAGTATCTCAAGTTATCCAATGCCCACTTTATTGCCAGCACTCCTTCTCCACAGCTGAACACCTCATCTCCCTTGGCAGAAGCTTCCGGCTCAGGAACACGACAGGGTGCGTCTTTCCCGGGTCTCCCTGCAACAAAACAGCCCCTAGAATAATCCCAGAGGCATATGTCTGGACGATAAAAGGCAAGTTAAAATCAGGGCTACACAACACTGCCTCACTGGATGAACTACCTTTCAACTCTTGAAAAGCTACTGCACATTCCTGTGACCATTTGAACCTTGCCACCCCTTTGGTTTTAGTCAATTCAGTTAAAGGTTACGCAATATCTGAGAAGTGCGGAATAAAACACAGATACCAACCGACAAGACCAAGGAATGATCTCACCGCCTAGTCTAGTGGCAGGCTCTTGGCAGTCTTGCATTGCTTTTGCTTTATCCACTTGCGGCTTCAGCACACCCCTCCCCAGAGTGTACCCCAGGTAACGCACTTCAGGAGTTGCCATAGTGCACTTCCTGCCATTGATGGTGAGTCCTGCCTCTCTTATTTTCTGCAGCATTACCTCTATGTTGAAGATGGTCCTCCCCAGCCTTCGCTGTAGATAACAACATCATCGAGGCCGCAGCGAAGACTTGACACTCCACCATGATCCCATCCATCATCCGCTGGAATGTTGCAGGTGCACCATGTAATCAAAATGGCATAACTTTAAATTGGAACAAGCCAAACAGTGTTCTAAAAGCAGATGACTCTTTTACAGTATTAGTCAAAGGCACCTGCAAATACCCCTTACTAAGATCAATTGTCATCAAATACTGAGCCCTACCAAGTCGATCCAACAACTCATCAATACGTGGCATCGGATATGAATCAAAAGCAGATACCTTATTTACTTTGCGAAAGTCCACACAGAAGCGGATAGTTCCGTCCTTTTTAGGAACAAGCACCACCAGGCTGCTCCAGGCACTCATTGAAGGCTTGATAATATCCCGCTGCAACATGACGTTTACCTCCTCCTTTAGAGTGGCAAGCAGGCACTGAGGTATCATATACATCCGCTGACAAATCGCTTTGTTCTCGGTCAGCCGAATGTCATGCTCCACCATGTGCATCAATCCTGGCTGCTCTGTAAAGGTATCCTTAAAAGCAAACAATAAATGTAGTCATATCTCTTTACTCATGTTTTGACAAATGCAAAATAGTGGGCACGCTCTCCGCATTACTGCAGGGGAATAACTCCTCCGGGTTGTTCTGCTCTCGAACACAAGTCACTGCCAGTGATGTTTCTGGCTCTCCTCGCTCCGTCCATGCCTTCAGCAGGTTCACGTGGAAGACCTTTTTGTTGTCTTTAGCCCGTCTTGGCATCTGAATTTCGTATGTGACCGGCCCCATTTTCCTCAGAATCTGCCGTTTTGTTAAAAGTTTATGTTCTGAGGTTGGCAGTAACAATAAAACTTTCTGTCCTGGCCAGTACTGTCTATTTCGGGCATGGCGATCATATCAAACCTTCTAATTATGTTGTACCCCCTTTAGGTTCTGTGCAGCCAGCTGGGTATAGCTCTCTAGTCGATCTCTCATCTCCAGGACATAGGTGGCAGCATTCACTCCTGTATCAGGCTTCCTTCAAGACATCCAACGGGCCCAACAGTGACCTGCCATATAGAAACTCAAAAGGAGAAAAGCCTGTAGATGATTGAGGCACTTCCCTATAAGCAAAAAGCAGATATGGCAGCCAAAGATCCCAGTCTTTGCTCGTCTCATTCACAGACCGCCTGAGCATCGTTTTCTGGGGCAGCACTGTGGAGTAGTGGTTAGGGCTCTGGACTCTTGACCGGAGAAGTCATGGGTTCAATCCCAGGTAGGGGACACTGCTGCTGTACCCTTGAGCAAGGTACTTTACCTAGATTGCTCCAGCAAAAACCCAACTGTATAAATAGGTAATTGTATGTAAAAATAATGTAATATCTTGTAACAATTATAAGTCTCCCTGGATAAGGGCGTCTGCTAATAAATTAATAATAATGATAATAATAATAATAATGGTTAAACCTCTCGATCAACCCATCCATCCCAGGGCGGTAACGGGTCATAAGCATGCCCTGTATACCTAAAGCTCTATATAGATTCCTGAGGACGTAAAATTACTACCTTGATCGGTAAGTATCTTTGTGGGTATGCCAACATGCGATATTAAGTGCCCCAATGACTGGGCGACAGTTTTAGTTGTTATATTCCTCAGAGGAAAAGCTTCTGGGTAACGTGTGGCATAATCACTAATCACCAAGATAAATCAATTACCCCCACTCACTACTCCTCTCAATGGGCCCAACAATATCCATTGCTGTACGTGTAAAAGGTACTTCAATTATAGATAAAGGTTGACTTCCTCACCTGTGCTGTATACCATTGCAAAAATCACTGACATTTGAATAGAGTCTTGGCCAATAAAAGCGTCTGGTTATCCTCACCAATGTTTTCCCCATACCTAAGTGTCCTGACATAGTAATTGAGTGCCCTACTGCCAACACTTTCTCCCTCAAAACAGTAGGAACTATCAGTGTTCACTCCTCTCCCTCTTTGTACAATAAATTGCCAGCAATTACATATTTTCCCCCATTTACACTTTTGCTCTTTCCCTGTGCTCTATCAAGTAACAACTTTAAACTAGCGTCATTTTTCTGCATTTTAGCAAAATCAGTTTTTGAAACAGATAACTCTAAGTCACTGCCTAAATTCCCCATCAGCTGTTCTATACCCCCTGCATATTTCTCTCTCCTCCTTTGTCTTTTAGTCTTGCATGTTTTGCCGGGCTCAACACAAAAATAAGTGTCTACAAACGGCAACTCACATAAGACTGCCTCCAGTTCTCCCTGTGCAGCACGAGCTTGCTGTCTCGTCACTACTTTAGAAACTGCAAGTCTCGGAATCACCACGCTAGTAAGCTCTTCTAAATCAGGAACATCATGGCCTATAATTCAAGCCATTTAGTACCCCCACATTCATCCAATACTTTTTTCTGCCCAGTTAAAAATTTTTTTGCCAATCGGTATTCACACATCCCCATGTACACAGCGTAACATAACCTTAGCTCCTGTTACTTCAGTATTGCTTACTAAGTCACCCCGAACAAGTGTCTGACTACTGCCTCTATCAGTCAATGCATAGCATGGTTTGCCATTTAAATGCACTTCACACACAGGTTCAGATAACTGAAGGTAAACTCTCTCTAGAACGTAACAAAAGTTGTTATTTTGCTTCCTATGATAACAGCCTTATGCCCCTTCTTCCCACACTGAAAACAAACAACCCCCATATTTGAATGTATATTAGTTTTATACTCTTGATTAACAGATGTATTTTTAAAAGTACTGCTCTGTTGAGGTGTATAGGGCATGCGTGATTGTTCTGACCCCCTTCCCAACCCAACAGACTTATCGGGAGGCGATCTTGGTCTGTCTGGATTGCGAGCACCAAAAAATCTTCTTCCATCCTCCCGCGTTGCACAGAAGGTCTCTGTCCACTGACAAGCATCACTGGTTGGAGCTGGGGCATGTCCTTTCACCCATACTCGAACTTCTGAGCTTAGCATGTTTAAATACTGCTCCAAGATGAGTTGATCTAGCAGTTCTTCCTCTGTTCGGTTTTCAGGCTGCAGCCATTTCCAACACAGCTCTTTAAGTTTTGTAAAAACTACTTTTGGAGTTTCCCCCGGTTGAACTGCCACTTCCTGAAATCGGCTGAAGCCTCAGCATTTACACTGAACAAAAATATAAACTCAACATGTAAAGTGTTGGTCCCATGTTTCATGAGCTGAAATGAAAGATCCCAGAAATTTTCCATACGCACAAAAAGCTTATTTCTCTCAAATTTTGTGCACAAATTTGTTTACATCCCTGTTAGTGAGCATTTCTCCTTTGCCAAGATAATCCATCCATCTGACAGGTGTGGCATATCAAGAAGCTGATTAAACAGCATGATCATTACACTGGTGCACCTTGTGCTGGGGGACAATAAAAGGCCACTAAAAAATGTGCAGTTTTGTCATACAACACAATGCCACAGATGTCTCAAGTTTTGAGAGAGCATGCAATTGGCATGCTGACTGCAGGAATGTCCACCAGAGCTGTTGCCAGAGAATTGAATGTTCATTTCTCTACCATAAGCCGCCTCCAACGTCGTTTTAGAGAATTTGGCAGCACGTCAAACCGGCCTCACAACCGCAGACCACGTGTAACCACGCCAGCCCAGGACCTCCACATCCGGCTTCTTCACCTGCGGGATCGTTTGAGACCAGCCACTCGGACAGCTGATAAAACTGTGGGTTTGCACAACCGAAGAATTTCTGCACAAACTGTCAGAAACCGTCTCAGGGAAGCTCATCTGCATGCTTGTCTTGACCTGACTGCAGTTCGGCGTCGTAAACAACTTCAGTGGGCAAATGCTCACCTTCGATGGCCACTGGCACGCTGGAGAAGTGTGCTCTTCACGGATGAATCCCGGTTTCAACTGTACCGGGCAGATGGCAGACAGCATGTATGGCGTCGTGTGGGCGAGCGGTTTGCTGATGTCAACGTTGTGAAGAGAGTGCCCCATGGTGGCAGTGGGGTTATGGTATGGGCAGACATAAGCTACGGACAACGAACACAATTGCATTTTATCGATGGCAATTTGAATGCACACAGATACCGTGACGAGATCCTGAGGCCCATTGTCGTGCCATTCATCCGCCGCCATCACCTCATGTTTCAGCATGATAATGCACTGCCCCATGTCGCAAGGATCTGTAAATTCCTGGAAGCTGAAAATGTCCCAGTTGTTCCATGGCCTGCATACTCACCAGACATGTGACCCATTGAGCATGTTTGGGATGCTCTGGATCAACGTGTATGACAGCGTGTTCCAGTTCCCGCCAATATCCAGCAACTTCGCACAGCCATTGAAGAGGAGTGGGACAACATTCCACAGGCCACAATCAACAGCCTGATCAACTCTATGCGAAGGAGATGTGTCGTGCTGCGTGAGGCAAATGGTGGTCACACCAGATACTGACTGGTTTTCTGATCCACGCCCCTACCTTTTTTTTTTTTTTAAGGTATCTGTGACCAACAGATGCATATCTGTATTCCCAGTCATGTGAAATCCATAGATTAGGGCCTAATGAATTTTTTTCAATTGACTGATTTCCTTATATGAACTGTAACTCAGTAAAATCTTTGAAATTGTTGCATGTTGCGTTTATATTTTTGTTCAGTGTATTTCATATTTCTCAAATATTGCCGCATTCACCTTATCAAAGTTTTTTTTGTGGGCAGCCAACCGTACTGCCCACTGTTCTTTCAGCCATCTACAGGCTAATGCCATTCTTTCAAAAGTCCTTATGAAATGTTCAATGTTATCCGTCTCTGTTAAGCAAGCTAAATTCGGCTCCCTCCACTGCATTTGCAACACAGGCTACCGCTTCTGTGGAGTTGTCTCAGGAGATGACAGCCCTGCTACAAAAGCAGGCTATTTACCTGAAAGAAGGGTTCTACTCCAGGTACTTCCTGGTGCCCAAGCGCTATGGTGGCCTCAGACCAATCCTCGACCTCAGACAGGTCAACCGACAGAGGTTCGCTTTCTAAGGGACAGCGTACGAGTTCTGTGTACTGCCATTTGGCCTCCCTCTATAAAGAGAGAGGCCATGCACTTTGAAAAACTATACTTTTCAAAGTGCATGGAAGCTATTATAGACCCATTGAGACTCTGAGGCATCAGGGTACTCAATTACCTGTACGACTGGCTCATTTGTGCTCAGTCTACAGCGCAGGCAGAGGTCCACACAGGACTTGTCACTGGCCACCTTCATCATGCAAAGAGCCAGCTCACACCTTCACAGACAGCCTTCTATTTGGGAGTGTGCTTGGACTCCAGGTCCATGCTGTCCACTCTGTCGGATGACAGAGTGCAGAGAATAGCCACTTGTCTGAAGCTTTTTCAGCTCAACAGAAATCTTACAGTAGTGACATTCCAGAGACCTCTGGGCTTGATGGCAGCAGCTTTCCAGACCCTTCCTTTGGGTCTCCTGTACAAATGCGCCCTCTCCAAGCCTGGTTCACCAGCAGGGTCTTTTAGTCTACATTTAACTGTGGCCGCCTGGTGACAGTGTCTCGCCACTGTCTAAAGGCGCTCTCTTGGTGAACACAGCCTGCCCATCTGTGCCTAGGCATAGCGTTGGGCAGTATCAACAGAAGGGAAGTTGTCACCACGGACACATCCAGCCTCAACTGTGTGGAATGGCAAGGGGGCACAGGGGGTATGGATCCCCCCTTGGCAGGGTCTCCATATCAAGAGAGCTGCAGGCAGTTTTTCTGGCCTTGCAGAATTATTTAGAGGTTGAAGGTTTGACGGACAGCACTGCCTTGGTGGCTTATATAAACTACCAGGGGGGCCTTAGGTCTCCCAGTCTCTATCGCATAGCCCGCAAACTGTTACTCTGGGCACACGATCACCTCCTCTCACTGCAGGCAGTACACCTGTCCGGGGTGATAAACTGTCTGGTGGACCTCTCAAAGGGAGTTCCCAGCGCCTCAGAATGGAGGCTTCAACTGGAGGTGGTGAGCCTCATTTGACAACGGTTCAGGAGAGCAGAGGTGGACCTCTTTGCTTCCCAGGAATCGACCCATTGTCCCCTTTGGGTCTCCATAACAGGAGCCGGGGACCCGCTGACGATAGATGCCTTGGCACACCAGTGGCCGGGACAGCTGTTATATGCCTTCCCACCGCTCACCCTGCTCCTGCTGTGTCTGGAGAAAATCAAGCAGGACTGGGCCAGGGTGCTATTAGTAGCCCTTTACTAGCCCAGGTGACTGTGGTTTTCAACTCTGATGCTGCTCCTGAGTGGCCAGTCATGGAGCCTTCCCGAACGCTGTGGCCTGCTCAGTCAGGTGAGGTGGACATTGTGACATCCCAATCCATCGAGCCTACGGCCCTGGGTCTGGCCCTTGAACGGCAACATTTGAGCCATCTGGGGCTTTCTAATAGGGTCACTGACACCCTGCAGAATGCCAGTTATACTGCAATTTTTTTTTGAAGTCCATTGTTTGATGAGGGGAAATCCCCTCTACATTAAAGGTCTATCTGGCAGCTATTTCAGCTTGCCATATCAAAATTGATTTATTGTCCCCAGGAGCAATTTTTGAAAGGAGCTCTGTGACTTCGGCCGCCTATGAAGGACATTGTTCCTTGCTGGAGGCACTCATGAAGCCTCCATTTGAGCCCTTGCATTCAGCTGAGCTGAAATTTCTATCACTCAAAGCGGCTTTCTTGCTTGCAATCACATCCACTAAGCGGGTGGGTGAGATGCAGGCATTCTCAATTGCGAAAGCCTGCTTAATTTTTGCAGAAGCCAGGATAAAGGTTATGCTCCATACCAATCCTGCTTTTTTGCCGAAAACCATCTCGGCATTCCACATCAACCAGTCTGTGAAATTGTAGGTTTTCTATTCACCTCCTTTCAAGTCTGACAGGGAGCGACAGCTCCATACGCTCTGCCCTGTGTGAGAACTAGCGTTTTATGTGGAAAGAACAGAGCTGGAAGCAGTCTGAACAGTTTTTTGTCTGTTATGGGGCAAAGTCCCATGCTAAAGCAGAGGCTATCCACATGGATAACAGACACAGTCAATTAATTCATCAATTCGTCCAATTCATTAATTAATCAATTTGTCCATCAATTCAAAAATGTATTTGTCAATTCATCAAATAATTTGGCAGTTCATCAATTAATTAATCAATTCGTGCCGCAATAAATTCATTATCCATCCGAAAGGCTTGACGGGCTTCTGGGTGAATCGATTGCTCTATGATTGACCTGTGAATTAATGAATTGAAAGGTGAATTACCAACTGTCAATCTCGCAATGCCAAAAAGGTGCAACCATTTCTAGCCATTTGGAGCAGGTACTAAAATTGCAACCAATGAGAATCCAGTCTGAAGCAAAACTGCTTGAGCCAATAACCTTGCAGCTTACTAGAAAAGGTGTTTCAATCACCGCAGCAACTAGCAGAAAAAAAAGGTTTACTTTGGTGCATACTGAAGCCCTGAATCACAGATTCAACAAAAAAAACAAAACACAATATATATCTTGTGATAACATCTATGGAAAAATCTTGATGGATGTCCATATTATTATTATTATTATTATTATTATTATTATTATTATTACATACACCATAAGTCTTTGTCCAAGGTGACCTTACCGTTTTTTAGACTATGTAGATGACAGATAAAATAAAGCAAGCAAATACGGTAGAATTATAATAAATGAGTAAAAAAATAATTATTCTAATGAGAAGTTTGCAGAATGCATCAGTCCAATGGGGTGGCAGGATATTGCTGGAGATGCAATGATGGATCCAGACTGCTGTAAATCAGCGTGAAGAGTGAGATCAGAGGGGTAGATAGGTGGGAACAGTGAGATCAGAGAGGTAGATAGGTGGGAACAGTGAGATCAGAGGGGTAGATAGGTGGGTACAGTGAGATCAGAGGGGTAGATAGGTGGGTACAGTGAGATCAGAGGGGTAGATAGGTGGGTACAGTGAGATCAGAGAGGTAGATAGGTGGGTACAGTGAGATCAGAGGGGTAGATAGGTGGGTACAGTGAGATCAGAGGGGTAGATTGGTGGGAACAGTGAGATCAGAGAGGTAGATAGCTGGGTACAGTGAGATCAGAGGGGTAGATAGATGGGGTCTACAAGTATGTTTTTGTGCTCCGTGTATTTACGATCTGACATACCATTCCAGCCCTTAAATCATAGACACAAAAACTACGATAATGATTCTACAAAGCTGTTAATTGCCAAGAATTCAATATAGCTACCAGTATTCATGGGTCACCCATAAATAACACAGTGATACAGAGGCCTAAACAAATGTGTGTTAAGAGAAAACCCTAACAAAACTATTTTAATCGGGACTATTTTAACATGACATAAGCAGATAAAACTATCCAAAATCTCATTTGTGAATGAAAATGAATAACTTTGTGTTTTGCACTATTCTATGTAGTCCAATCAGTATTGTGAATATAGCATTATACATTATGGTATTGAAAAAAATATTTGTATATCTATTTACCCTATGCAGTCATTATTGGAAAATAAATTATTTAAATAATTGATAGATATGATATACAAATAATACTTGTACTGTGATTCTTGAAATGTATTTTTTGTTTTTTACGACTGTAAGTCGACCTGGATAAGGGCGTCTGCTAAGAAATAAATAATGATAATAATAATTGTAGTTTTGTGTCTGTGGTTTAAGGCAGTTGTTGCAGCTGTTCTGTGTGCGTACAAGATGGATTCTCTGTTTTGTTTTTTTTTATCTGTGGTTCAGGGCTTCAGTATACACCATGAAAGGTAAAACTTTTTTTTTTTTTTTTTTGGTGGCTGAAGTGATTGAAACACCTTTTCTAGTAAACTGTAAGGTTATTACCTGAAGCAGTTTTGCTTGAGACTGGATTATCATTAGTTGCAATTTTAGTACCTGCTACAATTGGCTAGAAATGGTTACGCCTTTCTGGCACAGTGCGAGATTGACAGTTGACAATTTACCTTTCAATTAATTAATTTGCAGGTCAAATCGCAGAGATATCAATTTACTCAGAAGCCCGTCAAGCCTTGTATGGATGAACTGACTAGCTAATTTCTGAATTGATGAATTAATTGACTAATTGCCAAATTCATTTCTGAATTGATGGACAAATTGACAAATTGAATTAATTGATGAATATTTTTGACACAAATGGCACCAGATTTGCAAAACACTGGATTATTCAGCACAAATGGTTTATTTCTAACTGTCTCTGAGTATGCTATTTTGCGATTGCTGTAGTAACATGCAATACATTTAATAGTGTCATTGTTGCCATGTTTGAAGGCAGGATATTGTAAAGCAATATTACTGGTAAGAACAGGGAACAGGGGCCCCGGAATCAAGCTTTGCATGGGGCCACCGCGGGACAAATGCTGCCACTGCATAATACTCTGTGGACATTTAGTGGACACATTATCGAAAAAACAAACAGACAAAAAACATATACATATATACTGAGCAGCAAAAGAAACTTAGCACTTATATTTGAGCATCAAAAGAAACTTATCACTTATATTTGGATAAAATTCACTAGATGTGATCGAAAAATGACAAACTCTGTTTTAGAGCAGGTGTAGTGACTTTTTATTGTGCTGATTAACAATTGACATCACAAAGATAATGCAAAATGATCTGTCAATCTTGGGCAGGTGTTGTGACTCTTGGTCTCCCAGTTCGTGGCCTGTCATTGACAAGAGTGTGTCTGGTTATACTCTCTCGCCAGGTTTGAAATTGCTGACTGTGAGCACCCAAGACGGCGAGCCACAGTACGCTGCCCTATTCCAGCCTCCAACATGCCAATTGCATGAAGGCGCTGGTCTCTTGACAGATGTGGCATATTGTTTTTTTTTTTTCTGTGATTTTCTTTATTGCTTTTATTCAAGCTTGCAATTCAACAGCTGAAATCACCTCATATCCAGTGTCCAATCAACTGTCTCACTAATTAGGTGATTAAGTGCATATGCTTCAGTCATAGTCACACAAGCGTGTCCTGGTCAAGGATGAATGATCGAGTGATTAAAAAGAAACCAAAAGCATTTTGTCAATGTCCATCATTTGTATACTTTATTCTTTTCGAAAATAAATGTGTTATAATAGTAATAAGTTTCTTTTGATGCTCGGTATATACAGTATATGGTTATATATCAGGGATACAAGATAATAAAACATAACACATCCATGGCAGGGTTGGCTGATTTAAAAAAAAAACATCATTGATTTAAATCATTTTTTCATTTACTACCTATTTTATATAGTTTCTCAAGGAAAATAGAGAGATTAGAGATTCTGTGGTGCATAAATGCAGTGAAGATATACAAAAAAAATACTGCACTGAAATGGTATTCTGCACGTCTTGCCCCATTATAGAGCACCTGCCCCATCATTAACATATTCGCCGAAACGATTCTGATGACAGTGCAATGGGGTCCCAAATAGACAATTAAGCACTGTGTTAAGACCCGCTGAAACCAGGTTTATTTAGTGGTGCAATCAGTAAATTTAACAATGGAACATTATAAAAAGCAAAATACTTTTCCTCCCCATCTGAGGCAAATGTTGCACTGTTGCGGACAGAACCAGGCCCTCTATATCTGGTGTGAATAGATGCATTATTATCAAGCTGCAAATTATTATATAAATGCTGGATAATTGATTCAATAATTACATTTTTGAATGTGCATTGTTAATAACATTACTTAAGTTTATCAACAAAACTGCACCGAACGCCCTGCCTTGCTATTTAGAGTATTTCTGCCACAGACAAGCAATGGGCGTGCTCTTCTTTTCCTGCTCATGTTAACTAGCATCTGATTTGCTGGTCCCATCCTACCAGCAAATCAGTTTTGAAAATGCTTTGTAAGTATTCCCCTCTGTGCATTCGATGTAAACAAAACAAAAGCGCCACCTTGAATTCAGAGCAGGACGACAGGCTTGTATTCCTGGCAAACAGCATGTAAATAAATTGTGCACATTGAAGAAAACTGACTGTTTGCAGTTTGCGCTTCTTTGGAGTTTCAAAATGAACTGTTATATAATGAATATTTAACAATATGCAATAACGTTAAAAAAAAAATAAAATAAACAATCAGTGATGTTGAATGCAATTTTGGAGTAACGATCAGCTTGACCTATAGCAGGTCTGCATGTTGTGTTAAATCAATTTCTTCTTATTATTATGGTTTAGGCAGGGATTTCCGCATTGTGTGTTTCACAGATAGTGAAGGTTAGGTGGTACAGTATTAACAAGGTGGTGGTGGTGGTGTAGGAATGGAGCGAAAATGTATGTTGCGGTACAATCATCGATATTTATTTGAACGATTATATTTTGTGTGCCCAATTAATCGATTGCTATTTTGAGGCTTAACTGACAGCCCTATTACTTATTATAGCCCTGCACATGTGTAAATTAGTGTTGGTATAATTTGTATGAGGAAATGGGATTATTGTGTGTCTTTTTGGAGTTGATCTGTATGACTGAATTATTGTTTACGGACGGGCGCTCGATTGAGACTTGCTACCTGCTAGGCTTGGTTGAGGGGAAGGGCAGCAAGTGATTGGCTGTGCTGGTCCTCAATCAGCAGGTGGGTGGGTATTGACTGAGTGTCTGGCAGTTCAAAAACATCTGCGGGATATAGCTCGGGGTGACTGCAACGCCATGCCAGAGGGGAGCGGCGTGTACTCGGAAGGAGAGGGTCCGCTCTGCAGGAACGACAGCTACGCAACCCTGAAACTGCAAGCGGCGCTTGTGAAGGCAATGCCCAGCCAAGGCCGTATGAAGCAACAGGAGTCATTGTATGAATACCGGCTCATCAGTAGGTTAGTTTAGGGGATAGTGATCCCATGTGATGTGTAGCGAGGGTTACGTAGTGGTTCCTGAGCGGGACACCTCGTTTGATAAGGCACCTTTTGTTTGTAGTTTTTGTGCTGTGTTTTATTTTGTATTTTTGTACAGCTTGCTGTATGTGTCCTCTGTGCGTTACCATGGCTGGTAACGTCACATGACCAACTTTATTTACTTTCATTTTTGTTTGTTAATAAATCCTGCGCGCCTGTGCCGGCATTTCAACTCCACCCCCAGTTGTCTCTCTGTATTGCGTGAACAGCGGCTACCCACACACGTGACACGAGCAAGACCCTGTCACACTTATATATTGCATTTTTTCCAGTGTTCTAGTTGGCAGACTTAAACATATGCAATACAGGCTGGAACAGCCAAAGTGCCTATAAGTTAGAAAGAGCCAGCAGTATCTAGTGCACAAATACCATGTACTTCCTGCAATACAAAAAGAAACAGCAGTTGTTATTTGTAAAGGCACTTTGGCGTTGAATATGGCAGCTTCTGAACACTGGCCTCAGCACAAAAGACTCCTAGCTTTGTTCTCATCTTGGCCTTGAGGTTTCTGATCACATCATCTTACTTGCAAGTTCTGGGCTTCAATCCAACACTGGATGGAAGGAGAATCGTGCTGGACTGACCTAAATACATCTGCATCACTGGAAAAAAGGTTGGGTCTGAGGTCACTATGGGCTGAGAGAAAACTCCTGCGTGCGGTGTTGATGTGTTTTTACATAATATACTGTAACAATACTGAATCCCTAATTCTGTGTTTGACAGAGATGAGGAGGCTGGAAGGATGACACTAACCAAGAAACATCTTGGACTGGGAGTAGAAGTGTTGTTTGTTTTTTTACCCTTCCTTGAGATTTCAGCTGAATGGAATAAAATAGCTTTCATTTTCAGGTCTGTGTGTTTCAATTCCTTTGCAACAAAATGCACACGTTAGGTGTTTTTGCAGAGCTGAATATTCTTTCAAGCACACTGTACCTGCTGCCAAATCTTTAATAAATTTGACCAGGATCTTGACCTAGTTTCAAACAGGTCTGATGCCAGGCAAACTTGATCTGGCCCAATTCCAGTGTGGAAGCACTGCAGCACTGCACTGCATTCTAGTCAGAGTTCCAAATTTTCAGGGATTTTAGACCAATTTAGGTTATTATCATAACTCTGGTTCCCTGAAATAGAAATGTAACCCTTACAAAAGACCTGAATCCTGAATATTGTATAACAAAGCTGCTTTTTGAGCCAGTGACGCAGTCATGGCCCCGCCCCTGAGGGAACAAAAGGACTGCTCTCACAGATCTCTGCATCATTTTTTCTTCAAGCCTGCAGCAATCATGGGCCTTGGCGATCTTGAAGGTTTTTCTATTTCTATTTCAGGGAACCAGGGTTATGAATCTAACGTTCCCTTTCAAGTATGAAATGTAACCATTACCGAAGGGCAAGATTGCAGAATGACCGGAATGCTACAAGGCTAAGACAAAGGCTGCCTTTTGCGTTACAATTCGGAACCCCGTTAAGAAGTAGCTAGGGTGAAAAAATTGAGGGAAAGTTTCACCTCTATGTCGTAAGGGTACTGGGAAGCCGCCCTTAACACTCTAATTCCAAAACCAGGGTTTTGAGGATCCACGACATTTAGCCTGTAGAACTTAATAAAGGTATGGCTAGTAGCCCAAACCGCCACATTGCATATGTCCTCGACAGATGCACTCTGGGATAAAGCCCATGAAGTTGCAAGGCCCCTGGTTGAATGGCTTTTCTGGAGGGGACAAGTTGGCCAGCTCATAGGCAGTCTTGACCATGTCTGCTATCCACTTGGACAACTGCTGCTTAGATGGGGATTGACCACAGGACTTTGCCCAACAGCAAACAAAGACAGTTCAGACTGCCTCCAACTTTTTTGCCCTGAGACACCACAGTCTGTGACTGATGTTGTAGTCATGCCCCGAAAGGGAGGGGGATTGTGCTTGAATCGTAGCGAATACCTGGTCTGAATGGTAGGAAGCAGCCAGATCTGTGGTGCACTGACACCAATAGTCCAGATGGCTGCCAGAGAAGGGGCCCTGGGCCTGTTTCAGCAAACTCCTAGGGCTGCTGTTTTGCCTGTGCCTTAGCCTGCACCTGCTGTCTTAGCACAGGGCGGCGGAACCCATTACGGCTTCCGTGGTGAGCATCTGCGAGCCGGTCCCAAACATTGCCTCTGGCAGTGGGCACAGTCGGCTGTGCTGTTTTTTGGGGCTGCTGGGCCCTAGGTCGCCAGTTTGCCAGTTTGCCGCTGGTTTAAGTGCCAGAGATGGTCACTTGGGAAGCAGACGGACCAGCTCCTTAGTGGATTCCTGCGTGCGGTGAGAGCACTACAGAATCTCGTCCACCACTGGTCCAAATGCATGCCCTGGAGTGACCGAGGCGTCCAACAGCAGTGCTTTGTCCCCGTCATGCACCCGTGCCTGTGAAAGCCAAAGCTGACTGAGGGCGACTACCAGCGCAGCCAGGTTTCTGCCTACAGCCTGTCCGTTGAGTTTGGACACTTGGAGCAGTTTTTTGTTCATCAGGCGCAGCTCATCCAGCTGTTGTAGTGAGGGCCTGTGGTTCATGGGGAGGGACCGCAGCAAATGTGACTGTTAGGCTACCAGGATGCTGTTATAGTTCTCCAGCCATGCGGCGAATGCCCAGGCTGAATAAGCCCTTTTGAGGATCACCTCAGAAACCTGGCATTGATTAGGGCAGGCAGCGGCCTTGGATAACAACACCAAATTGGGCACCTGGCTCAAGGCAGCAATGAAGGCCCAGCTTTTCCGCATTATGCACCCCCAGGAGCTGTTGCTGGATGCATGGGCGCCTAACAGGTAAAGAAGAACTGCAGAGCATTGCAAGGCGAAATTTTTTTTTGATAAGAAGCTCTAAAAAAACTAATTTTACTGTTCAATCTTTTTCAAGTTACTGTTTTTGTAATAGTAAATCCACAAAATTGGGCAGGTATTTCAATTGATTGAAACACTAAGGGGTAGGTTTACTAAAGTGTGTGCTATTTGTGACTTTTTAGGGAATGTTTTGCGGCTGCAGTTTCTGTTTGCGGTTCAAGCATAGAAGAATATGTAATTTTGGGCGTTCCTGCATAAATACGCAAATAGGGCGTGGAGTTCTTAAATATTATAATGAGATGTACGAAAGCTGCAGACAATTGTGACACTTACAAGAACTTTTAAGAACTTGTTTTAAACAGTCACAATTGTTGCTGGCATTTCTCAGTCCGCTTTTTCTCGTGTGTTGCCAGTTGTGCTTAATGTATTTTTGAGGCAAACGTTCAAATACCTATTTTTGCCTAAAAGCAGGGTGTACTTACAAGCCTTGTAAACAAATTTCTGTGACATTTCTGGTTTCCCCAACATGTTGGAAGCAATAGACTGCACACATGTGCTGCTAACCCCTCCAGCTCATTCTGAGCATCTTTTAGCACTGCACCACTGGCTAACTTAAATAAAAGCGGACAGTATACACTTGGTTTATACTAGGCTACTCATGATAATAGTCCTCCTGTAAGTATTGTAACTTGTCAATGCAGCACCATGATCTATTTTGTGTTAATTGTCTAGGCTGCCAAGTTAATAATAATAATAATAATAATAATAATAATAATAATAATAATAATACACCCCCCCCTCCCGATAAAATCATTGTTTCAATTTAAAATAATCTTTTATTCGCATTTACACCAATGTGTACAATGCAGCAGCATGATTTATTTTGTGTTACCATACCAGTAACCTACAGTCTATAAAGTAAAAAGAAAGTGTGCTAGGTGTTGTTCATTTGAAGTGGGACATGTGATTTGTGCCTTCTGCCAGTTCTGTTGTCAATTCAACGCTTATCTTCTTTCTATTCCATAAGGATATTATCAAGTGATGCTCATCCTTGTTAGACAGCTTTTTGGGTCTTCCAGTCCTGGGTTTGTCAATTACAAATGATGCTTCTCTGTACTTGTTGATTATGCTTCGGATACCACACCTTGAAAATCGAGTGATGCAAGCTATTTCACTCAATGTTTTTTCTTCTATATGCAAGTCAAGGTTGTTATAATAGTAGAAAACACTAGTGGAGGCTTTCAGTAAATTCTTGATGCTCATAATGCATCAGAGTAGAAAAATATAACATGTCTAAGACTTTTGCACAGCAGTGTATATATATATATATATATATATATATATATATATATATATATATATATATATATATATATATATATATATATATATACACAGTACTGTGCAAAGTTTTAGGCAGGTGTGAAAAAATGCTGTAAAGTAAGAATGCTTTCAAAAATAGACATGTTAATAGATTATATTTATCAATTAACTAAATGCAAAAGTGAGTGAACAGAAGAAAAATCTAAATGAAATCCATATTTGGTGTGACCACCCTTTGCCTTCAAAACAGCATCAAGTATCAATTCTTCTAGGTACACTTGCACACAGTTTTGAAGGAACTTCGGCGGGTAGGTTGGCCCAAACATCTTGGAGAACTAACCACAGTTCTTCTGTGGATTTAGGCAGCCTCAGTTGCTTCTCTCTCTTCATGTAATCCCAGACAGACTTCGATGATGTTGAGATCAGGGCTCTGTGGGGGCCATACCATCACTTCCAGGACTCCTTGTTCTTCTTTACGCTGAAGATAGTTCTTAATGACTTTCGCTGTATGTTTGGGGTCGTTGTCATGCTGCAGAATAAATTTGGGGCCAATCAGATGCCTCCCTGATGGTATTGCATGATGGATAAGTATCTGCCTGTACTTCTCAGCATTGAGGAGACCATTAATTCTGACCAAATCCCCAACTCCATTTGCAGAAATGCAGCCCCAAACTTGCAAGGAACCTCCACCATGCTTCACTGTTGCCTGCAGACACTCATTAGGTATGCGCTCTCCAGCCCTTCGTGAACAAACTGCCTTCTGCTATAGCCAAATATTTCAAATTTTGACTCATCAGTCCAGAGCACCTGCTGCCATTTTTCTGCACCCCAGTTCCTGTGTTTTCGTGCATAGTTGAGTCGCTGGCCTTGTTTCCACGTCGGAGGTATGGCTTTTGGCCGCAAGTCTTCCATGAAGGCCACTTCTGACCAGACTTCTCGGACAGTAGATGGGTGTACCAGGGTCCCACTGTTTTCTGCCAGTTCTGATCTGATGGCACTGCTGGACATCTTCCGATTGCGAAGGGAAGTAAGCATGATGTGTCTTTCATCTGCTGCAGTAAGTTTCCTTGGCCGACCACTGCGTCTACGGTCCTCAACGTTGCCCGTTTCTTTGTGCTTCTTCAAAGAGCTTGGACAGCACATCTGGAAACCCCTGTCTGCCTTGAAATTTCTGCCTGGGAGAGACCTTGCTGATGCAGTATAACTACCTTGTGTCTTGTTGCTGTGCTCAGTCTTGCCATGGTGTATGACTTTTGAGAGTAAACTGTCTTCAGCAACTTCACCTTGTTAGCTGAGTTTGGCTGTTCCTCACCCAGTTTTATTCCTCCTACACAGCTGTTTCTGTTTCAGTTAATGATTGTGTTTCAACCTACATATTGAATTGATGATCATTAGCACCTGTTTGGTATAATTGTTTAATCATACACCTGACTATATGCCTACAAAATCCCTGACTTTGTGCAAGTGTACCTAGAAGAATTGATGCTGTTTTGAAGGCAAAGGGTGGTCACACCAAATATGGATTTGATTTAGATTTTCTTCTGTTCACTCACTTTGCATTTTGTTAATTGATAAATATAATCTATTAACATGTCTATTTTTGAAAGCATTCTTACTTTACAGCATTTTTTCACACCTGCCTAAAACTTTTGCACAGTACTGTATATATATATATATATATATATATATATATATATATATATATATATATATATATATATATATATATATATCACACATACATACATACATACAGTGCCTTGCAAAATATTCAGACCCTGACCAATTCTCTCATATTACTGAATTACAAATGGTACATTGACATTTTGTTCTGTTTGATATTTTATTTTAAAACACTGAAACTTAAAATCAATTATTGTAAGGTGACATTGGTTTTATGTTGGGAAATATTTTTAAGAAAAATAAAAAACTGAAATATCTTGCTTGCATAAGTATTCAACCCCTGTGCTGTGGAAGCTCCCAGTTTACACCGATGAAAGAAATTGCCCTAATGAGGACACAATTACCTTCCTCCACCTGTGAACCATTAAAGTTGCTGTCACATTTTCTGGATAAAAAAAACCCCACTGTTGAAGGATCATTGGTCAGGCTGAGAATCTGAAGGAAAATGAAGACCAAAGAGCATTCTACAGAAGTTAGAGATAAAGGAATACAAATGCATAGATTAGGGAAAGGGTACAAAATAATATCCAAGTGTTTGGAAATCCCAGTGAGCACAGTTGGATCAATAATCAGGAAGTGGAAGCTGCATCACACCACCCAGGCACTGCCAAGAAAAGGCCGTCCCTCAAAACTCAGCGCTCAAACAAGAAGGAGACTTGTGAGAGAAGCCACAGAGAGGCCAACAATCACTTTGAAGGAGCTACAGTTCAGTGGCTGGGAGTGGAGTAATGGTGCACCAGTCAGCCATATCAAGAGCTCTGCATAACACTGGCCTGTATGGGAGGGTGGCAAGAAAGAAGCCGTTACTCAAAAAGTACCATCTGAAAGTACGTCTGGAGTTTGCCAGAAAGCATGAAAGTGACCCAGCTGCGATGTGGGAAAAGGTTTTGGGGTCAGATGAGACCAAGATAGCGCTTTTTGGCCAAAATTCAAAGCGCTATGTGTGGCGCAAACCTAACACTGCCCATGCCTCAAGACACACCATCCCTACAGTGAAGTATGGTGGTGGCAGCATCATGCTGAGGGGATGCTTCTCATCAGCAGGGACTGGGCATCTTGTTAAAATTGAAGCAAGAATGGATGGAGCAAAATACAGGGAAATACTGCAAGAGAACCTGCTTCAGTCTGCTAAAAAACTGAAGCTTGGGAGGAAATTCACCTTTCAGCAGGACAATGATCCCAAGCACAAGGCCAAAGCAACATTGGAGTGGCTCAAGAACAAAAAGGTGAATGTCCTACAGTGGCCCACTCAAAGTCCTGATCTCAATCCCATTGAGAATCTGTGGCACTATTTGAAAATTGCGGTCCACAAGCGTCGTCCAACCAACCTGAACAACCTGGAGCAAATCTGCCAAGAAGAATGGGCCAAAATCACTCCGACACTGTGTGCAAAGCTAGTACATACTTACCCCAAAAGACTTAAAGCTGTTAAAGGTGTAAAAGGTGGCTCTACCAAATGTACCACTTGTAATTCAGTAATATGAGAGAATTTGTCAGGGGTCTGAATACTTTTGCAAGGCACTGCACTGTATGTATATATATATATATATATGCATGAATAATGAACAAAAAAGTGGCGGGGCAAAATACATAGTTTGCCCCACACCCATATTCAATGTGGGGGGGCACATGCCCCTTCTGTCCTATGGGTTAGGCGCCTATGGCCGGATGGTCCTAGGGAGACTGGATTTCATATTGAAAATCCGGGTGAACTGTGGGGATATGGGAGAGGCGGTAGGCTCATCATAAAAAATGTATTGCCTTGTTTCTTCTGCTGTAGGCCAGGGCACTTGCAAGATTTCAGTGGCCCTCTTGATTACCGGTATGAGCTCTGCCGACAGGGACAGCTTTACTGCTGGGGACGTGGCTTTAGCTCTCGGTTGGTACCAGTTCAGAACCGGGTTGGTACTGAGTCAGTTCAGTACCAGTTCAGTGGCTTTAGCACCGGGTCGGTACCGGGATGGCATCTGGTCAGTTCGCTACCGGTTTGGTGGCTTTAGCATCGGTCGGGATCAGAAGTGGTCGTCTGTTTGGAGTTACTGTGGGTGGCAATGTACATTAAAGCCACTGGCAAAACCACTCAGTCAGTACCAACATGAGACTGAGGGAAGTCTGCTCGTTAGAAAGAACTAACAGCCTTCGCAATGGTGAGGCTATTTAAATAGCTGGTCACCAAAACGACATTGAGATAAAATCCTTAACAAAATACAGTAATATAATAATTACATAAATAATATAAAACGTCTCGTATGGTGTTAAATAGCAAAAAGGAAAAAGAAAATAAAAGTTCCAGCTGGAGCTATGCAGCCTGGGGGGAGAGCACAAAGTCAGCCGACTTCTGTTGCTGCATCCCTGGGAAGGAACGACTTGAGCCTCTGGCTTCACACGGGGCACAAGGCCGCAGCGGGACGTAACAAGCAACAGGCTGAAGTGCACACAAATACGCGTAAATAGAACTATTTCAGCGATTTGTTTAATTATCACATAGAAAACGTGTAAAAACACAAAATGCTAAATATATACTTAGATAAGCAACAATTGTACTTATCTGAACAAGGCTCTCCGATCAGGTCAGTCTTGAAAGGAAAAATGGCGCAGTCATTTTGTTCCCTCGTGGGCGGGGCCATGACTGTGTCACAGGATCAAAGAGAAGCTTTAGCAGGTAAATACCCATTTGGTAATGATTACATTTCCCACATTCGTCAAGATGTACAGCAAGTTGTCACCCCGATGGTCAAAAAATAGAGTCGGTTGGTGCAAAGTATTCTCATACTGTTTGCTAGAGAAAGGGGGGAAAAAAATGACCCAAATTCCCTTTTTTCTTTTTTTTCAGTTTTTTATTATTTATTTCATAAAGCATTGAATAAGAAATGCTACAGTTGCAAACCATAATGCAACCTTCACATAGCAGAATGCTTAGATCAACCTTATTCCCCAAGCAATACAAAGCAGGGATGCAGGTTACAGCAATAAAACCAGTAGGGCACAGGGTAGGTAATGGAACTAGTCTGTACAAGGCAGTTAGATTGTAGACTCAGTCATACATCATGCTTTTTTGTCTAACAACAAACACAAATGTTCTCCTGTTATAATTTAAAACACTTTGACTATCTCCATTATATAAAATATAGACTTTATATTCCTACAGTACATTCTCTATCTTGATAAATATTTTTGTTTTGTTTCAAATATATACATATGTCCATGCATCCACAATATACATAAAATACAATAAATACATATATATATTTAACAACAACACAGAAATAAAATGAATACAGTTCTTCAACAACAGTACAGGAACCGTCAGGGGCAGGATTCATAAACACAATGAATGGCAGCCTGCATTCACAAGGCCACATATACTGGAGGTGGTATTTCTATAATGCTTCTAATCAGCCAAGCATCTAACAGTTGAGGATAATTGTGGGACCAATTAACATTATCACTGTTTAAATAAACTGCTGATTATCCAGACTTTAAACATTAAAAGGATAGCATCTACAAAGAAAAAATCCCAGAACACTTGAGTTCCTGTCCCAGAAGTGCACCAAATACAGCACTCCTTTAGCATAAACTCAAACTGTTGCTAGTTTATCTAGCCAATCCTTCATTCTGTGGTAAGTCCGTTTATAAACTTAAACACAAGTCTATACCACCTCTCTAAACTACACATTACTAAGTGTGCATTTACATTTTAGTCTGAATACAGGCATACAACAGTAATGTTGATCTATTAAAAGAACCAAAAATGGGAAGGAGTTGCCAGCTTTGTTTAACGCAAATCAGGCAAAAAGCGGTTAAAGTTGGATCGTAAATTTTTGTCAGGAGAAATGACTGGTACTTCACTTCTTCATTGAATCCTTTGTGAAAGGATGTGGGATATTAAGCATTGTATATGTCCCAGACTATTTTTTACCCCACATCTAGACTGCCATATATTGAACACTGCCCTCCAGCAGTTTTGCCACACCCAATGTCCCATTGCTTTTGGAGCATATGGAACATTGTACTCCACAGCTAGACGCCTCTCAACACATAGATACAGTATAGAGTACAGCACCGTAGTGTAGCAGTATTCCCTAGGGTGAAGGGGTGCAACATACATGTGGAATTTAGTTCCAGGTGTCAAACAGGCCTTGAATAATCTCAGATCTTTGAAAACATGTGACGTGTGATCTAGACAGTGGCTTTTCAGTTTGACTGATTTATGTCCAGACTCATTTTCTTAATTAATACTTGTCAATACTGAAGTACAACCAACACAATAAATCCAGTAAATATTACCAAATATTACCTAATATGTATTATCAAATATTACCTAATATGTTCCTAAATGAAAGATGCACTCATCATGTTAAATGTGATTTTAATGGTATTTTTTTCATAGCATTTCTAAACAATAAAACTAGCAAATGTCTCCAGCACTTTTTTCTATGCTGCACTTCCCGTTGAAGGAACGCATCCAATATCCAGATTTTTTTTTATTTTTAAATGTTTGCCATTTATTTTCTTTCAAATAACTCAAACTCCCAGCATTGGCTCACAATTGAAGTACCAATTACTCCCTTTCCATTTACTGATGTGTTTCTGAATTTCAAATGAGTTCCTTCATGCGGCTTTATGAAGTTTACCTGAAGTGTAACACTAGTATCTGTGATATTTTTTCTTCACTAATAATCGAATACACTTTTACACCTGGACCTACAAAATCATGGCAATTAGGTAAGATTTTTTGGAATTAAAAAAACATGCACTGGCTCGGCAGCAATGGTGAAGTTTCTCTCCATCCTCATTTAAAATCAGGCCCAATAAATCTAAGATAAGACACCTGAACAGAATAGAGTGCCATACAGTGGCACACTGTACATATATTTTGTATTGCAGTAGCACTTTTTACTATTAAATATACTCTTGTCAATACAGTAGCTCTGCATTATTGCGACGCCAGCAACAATTATTTGAATGAAATTTACACTCTTCCAAGGATCTGAAATCATGCAAGAAAAGACCAGAGCCATCTGAGCTGTTCCATGTTATATTTTTTTCAATATTCCACTTCATTTGTGGAAGAAGCCACTTATGTTGCACCAGATATACGCTGCCATAAGCCTTTCAATCAATTAAAAAATTTCTGTTATAATAAAAAGCTTCAAATAAAAGTAGTCAAAAGCATTTGCGGCTCAATAAATAAAAAAATAAAAAACATGAACAATTTCATATCTGCATCAAAAAACCTTTAGATTATAAAAATATTTTTTTTCAAGTATTCCGTAACATCACAGAATTAAGTTTGAACTTGGCATCATTTGCATCAGTACACAGCCACAGAACAAAAAGACTGGATTAAACGTTCACTTTTCCTATCTCTATGAAACCCTAGCAGACACATACTTTATTACCGCAGTCCACTGGGTCTTTAATTATTCAAAATTAATAAGGTACTTTACCATACACTAGATGCTAAAATTACGTTTAGATAAGATTATAATGTAAAAAAGAGATTGACATTTCCTATTTTTTTTTCTAATAAATGATGTTTCTAATTTATTTGACATGCAACAAGCAATATCTGTGTAGTGCTTAGCAGTACAGCATTGTTTGTGCATCATATTATAAATAGCAAAATGAGGGCAGACTTGCAACACTTTATTAAAAGGTTTGTGTTCTAAGGGAGTTTTTAACAGCATTATAAAGTTTTAGATTGTGTCTATGCTTATCTCTACACAAGTAATCATTGACTTGTTGCAGAATTTTCAACACAGTTACCAACTTGAAGAGATCTGGTAAGCACTCCTGTCCAATTTTAAATTGTGAGATTATGAAGGATGCCAAACTGTTTGCAAAAGGAGACAAGCAACCCTACTCATAAACTATACGTTTTGTAGGTACTCACTTAAGAGTGCTAATAGCTACTGATAACACACACAAATGTGCATTTAAAGGTATTTTAGCAATTCGATTACTTGCCATGGCACCCATAACAAAGATTAAGCATCCTGTTAATTTAAGTGCTACATGCCCCTCTCCCCTGCCTCAATTAGGTGCCTGAAATAATTGATAGAGTTAAATGTACTTCTCAATTTGGTATTTCTCTGCAGTACATATATTATTGCTAGTTGTTCATATTTCCCTAAGCATTGCGCCGACTGTTAAACCTTGACACATTCACAGCTGTTTACCCATCAAGAGGCCATCTCTAATCTCTTTTGTAAAGCAGGAAAACAGCACAACTTTTTCTGTCCCTTATGCAGTGGCAACAACAGGGAAAGCCATGCATCAGAAAGATTATTTGAAGAGGTGTATTCTGTGTAGCCCTTTAAGTACTCATGCTTGTTTCCATAGGGGCCCCAGTCCGCTGAGTGGGGAATAGAAATGTATTGCAGAGAATGTTGGGCCATGTCACTCGTGTATGTACATTTAAAATGCATCAATTAAAGAAGGGGAAAGTAAAATGTCTTTGGGCAATTTTGCATAGAGTACCAGGCGTGGCTGTTTGTTATTGCGTAGGCTCACGAACGGCACGTCAAGCATTTTGTCTCGCTCAGCCCAGCGTGTCAACCCACTCTTGAGGTGGGTCGCTGGGAAATGGGTTAACCCGGGTACGACCCAGGTACGTGGTTTCACACTATGCGGGATTGTGACCCGGGTAGCAAGGACCCAGGTCTGGATCCGGGTAGGAATGCCAGTGTTAAAGGGGCTTTATATTATTTATTTATTTCTTAGCAGACACCCTTATCCAGGGCAACATACAATTGTTACAAGATATCACATTATTTTTACATACAATTACCCATTTATACAGTTGGGTTTTTTTACTGGAGCAATCTAGGTAAAGTACCTTGCTCAAGGGTACAGCAGCAGTGTCCCCCACCTGGGATTGAACCTACAACCCTCCGGTCAATAGTCCAGAGCCCTAACCACCTCATTTGATACCAGAAGCTAAGCACAGCTGAGCCTGGTCAGCACTTTCATAGGGACTCTTGCAAGAACTACTGTGCTGCAACAAGCAGTATCGGTAACTCAGAAAGACAGCACTCTCCACTCTAGGCCAGAACTTGAGCTCCAGTGCTCACTGCTCCATCTCTGTGAGGGGAAATCCTTATGATGAGACTGAAGGACAGGATACTAAAGTTAAAACAGGAGACACAATCGATTTACAAAGTGGATTCAGAAATACACTATTTGTCTGATTGTCCATTTTTGTTGTCACAGCACCTTTAAAAGTTTCACCTACTCTACAAAGTGACATTTTGCATCTCATCATGATGCATCCTGCATAAAAATGTAAATACAATAGGGAACCATATCTATGTTTTTATAGATAAATTCAGGATTTAGACATGTCACTCTCTGGTTCAGATGTAGCAGCACTGTACTGCCCCTGGAGGAACAAGTTAGCAATAATGCTTTCTTATACCCTGGTAGTCAGATGTTTTGCTTTACAACTCTCTGGTTTATCAGGGAGTACAGCCCATGGTTATGTGTTGCCCACAGATGGCAATACAGTAGTTCACTGCTTCAAGCTGTAATGTTTCTCTTCCCTTCAAGTTTTAAAACAGTTCCATTAACATCATGTCGATATTTCCATCACACTGATATGGATGAATGAGTTTAAATGATGTTTGATTGGAAGCATGCAAGGCCTAATGTCTGCCGCTACTGGAAGGACTTCATGGTCCTTGGACTTCAAATCACATACCTAAATTCTGGCCTTTAAGAACACAGATGAAAGTCTCCCTGTGCAGATTTAATCCAAGGTACATTTTAAGCAAAAGATTTTTTTTCATGCACTCCATTATCAATTGGACAAAGACTGCACCCAGTAAGTTCTCCATAGGCTACATTTATAGTAGTTAGGGTTCTTACTTGAAGAAGTCATGGTGTTGCCTAGCTGCTGTGCCCCATCTTAAGAAACCTTTAAAAAACATACACATGTAATCAACTGAAAAAGCCTACGCTCTTCAATCTGGCAACTGAATTTAAAATAGAATCCATGTTCATTGAAAGCACTGACTGAAAAAATGTATGCTTGTTTGATTGAAGCCAATATTAAAACCTTAGCTTCTTAGCCATGTCTTTTGATTTAAAATCTTAATGAAACCCATTAACTAAGAATTTGGAATTAATATGGAAAAACACAGCTAATGATCTGCAAAACAGAATCATGCTTGACTGATGTAAAACTACTAGTGCATAAATCAACAGCACATCAGGGATAGGAGGCACAACTAACACAATGTTTGCAATCTCATGAGTCAAAGGGATTTACACCCTGTAATTGACGTAAAGCCCTCCTTGTATTATTTGACATTATTTTGCCACCAACCATTCGGCAACCAGATGGTACATCCATATTTGATTTCCTAGTCTCCAATAGAGGTTTTATTTCTACCATGTTTAAAGGCAATTCATGGGGAAGTGACATCCCTGGGCAAAACCATACAGGAGGTAGCAAATTCACTGTCACTAGAAATCACATAAAAAAATAAAACTCAATATAATCTTTACCCAAAATGGATAAATTCTAATGCTGCGAGGCATATGCTACAATATATCAGTCCACTACGTATGACTTCACAGGGGTCTACAAAACAACTCTCAATAAAAGCACAGGAGAAATCATCAAAAGAGCCCTACCTAATTTGGTAAGTCCTTTTTTTAGGATTACCATGTTTATCAGCAAGAAAAGGTTATCTGGATCCTTGAGGCAATGGAGAGGCACAAAGTGTAATAGCATCCTAGTGGTTAGAGCGATGGGCTGCACTGCTGAAGGTAGATATTGAGGATGATGCCAATAAATGTTTGCCATTCATGGACTGAATAATAAATATTATTTTAAGACTTCTGAAACCCTTCTACTAGGCTAAAAACCTATTATTTTTGTATCGAAGAAAACTGTAATTTACTTGAAAATAAATATAAAAAGGTAAAAATTATTGGTTTTCAAAGGAAATTTATTTTACTTGATTTATATGACATTAAGAACTGTGCCATAGAGAATTGTTCATTAAATGTCTAAAATGACCTGAACAACCCCAGAAACATCTATTGTTATAGGAGAATAAGCCAGGTTTCACATATGCTTCGTTTCCTGTGTATTAGTGAATATGGCAATGGGTTAGCCGTTCAACTCAAGAGCAGATAACCTTCACCTGTTGAGGGAAGTGCAAGTGCTGTACCACTGGATCCTTTGTTATCCCTGGCCTGTTTTGCATTTAAAACTACCCGAATTATGTGTTTTTGATGGTTTGGTGCAAGCTCACAGATCAAGGGGATGAGGTTGATTCTGAAACAAAAAAATGGTATTGCTCTTTTAATTTGCTACTTGAAGTTGAGCCACAACCCACACATATCAATATCAGTAAATCCTTTGGGGGTATGCAAGCAGCTCTAAACAATCCTACTTCAATCGTGGAGCATTCCTGCCAGAAACTTTGCCAATGTGTATGATTTCCCCAGATGCTTCAGGAAAGAGCTTCTTTCACTCAGTTTGATTATCAAACCTGAGTTTCTTGCATACCAAGTTATCCACTGGCTGAGGCCAGCCTGTGGTTGAACTCCTTCAAATTCCTTCCATCATCTTAACGTGATTTTCTGCATACAGTATATATATATGTATATATATATATATATATATATATATATATATATATATATATATATATATATATATATATATATATCCTTTAATTCTTCCCTCACGAAAGTTAGCAGTAGAGGGACACCCTGCTGCGCCGCATGGCTTCACTGATCAAGTACGCAGGACTGATCTCCGGTTCCTCGGTCATGATGACAATGTTCTGCCACTCGCCAGTCTGGTTGGACTTCTTGATGGTGTCCACCACGCACAGAGCGTAGAGGCAGTCCTCGAAGGTGGCAGACATGGTCAAGGGCCTCCCGTCCCAAGTGCGCCGATCATCCTGGTCCTGAAAGGCCTGTCGAACAGCCTGCACCATCTGGATGGTGCCAATGATGTAGGGTGATGGGATGTCGCTGAAGGCCTTGTCAGGCAGCAAGGTGTTCCCCAGCGGAGTGGAGTCCTTTAAAAGAAGCTCCCTTTGGAAGGCATCATTCTTCTGGCCATAGAGATCAGTCCCGCTGACAATGAGTCTGCCCACCGAGCCTACTAAGATGACCTCCTGTCTGAACTCCCCAGGCACGTTGAAGTTGAGGGTGACTGTGCAGCAGGCCCCCCCTTCTAGGACCATCTGAAAGGTGCAGAAGTCGTCACTGGTTATCTGCCGGATGCCCTTGATGTGGTCCGTCTGCTTGACGAAGGTCTTCAAGAAGCCGTGCACCTTGGATGCCTTCTGCCCTGTTAGGAAGGTGAGCAAGTCGATGATGTAGGTGCCCACTGAGTGCAGCCCGCCACCTCCCATCAAGTCGTCGCAACTCCAGTTGTACTTCTTCCCCAGCAGACTCCCACTGTGAACCTGCGCCTCACATACCAGCAGCTCCCCAACGTAGCCTTCCTCGACCAGCTGCTTCATCTTGACGAAGGCCGGCAGGAAGCGCAGCACATTGCCCATGATGCTCATCAGCTTCGGGTAGTAATGAGCTGCCGACATCATGCGGAAGGCATCAAGTGGGGTGGCCGTTCGGTCACAAATCACATTCTTGCCTATGCCTGAAGAAACAGAGAGAGAGAGAAAGTCTTTATGAGAATACTAATACTATAATTTAGCTCTTGAGTGAACATCTTTGGACACTGTTTTTGTTTAGTTTGCTGCAGTAGAAAGTTAGCTACTCTATCTCTAATGATATTAAAACAAGCTAGAAACAAATCAACAATTTACATTAAGTTCTCCTACCTGAGCCTACTTTTTGTTGATGTAAAATGAATGAAAATTGGGACACCTATTACAAGAGAGGTCTACAGTGAGATCAATACAGCTCTGTATCAACCTGTTTAGATCTATAGCACTGCCTTTTTGTTGCTGGAAAACAGACAAATTCCCATCCAGATTCTGCAGTCTAACAGATAAGTATATTTTTAGACCAATCAGAATAAATTAGCAAAACATATAGAACGCAGTACCTAGTGCCTAATCCTACCATAGACTGGGGAATTACTGTATAAAGTCATTAGGCAACTTTGACCTGTTCCTAAGCATGTTTAAGGACACAGAGTGTCATTTTTCCCTGTAAAAATGCTGCTGTTGTTTTTACTTTTATCTTGATAATATAATTCTCTTAGGATGAAAGGCGGCCATGTTAAGCAGTTACAATAACACTAGTAGGCCTAATGGGCTTCAAAGTGGCCACTGTGACCAGTGGTAGCCTAAGCAACTTAATAATCATCCTGAACAGTACATTGGAAAGATGACACTGTGGGCTTTTGGAATCCACTGGTCTGTCATTACCGCTGAAAGATTACAGTTAATTGATAGTGTGTCTGGTTGTTTTTCTCAGCCTGGTTTTAGATATACAGTATGGCGAGAGAGACCACAAACCCAAAATTACCAAGCTCTACCTACCATCACACCTTGATGCATTTGATACACTACAGATATGATGTCCTCTAATGGGCTGCTTTTGATAAAATAATAAATACATAAAAAGTAACATTTATACTGTACATTATCAGGATATATTAAACACATCTAAACAGCAGCAGATCTGTCATTACCACAAGCATTTACATCCTTAAAAAATAAACAGCCAAGACACTAATATGTACTGCTGAAATTTAGATTTTCATAACCTGGGCTCCTTATTGTTTTATCAAGGGCAACACTTTTAGGGGTTTGAACACCATCCCGAAATTCATTATTCAAAAGACGTGTCAGAAAAAAAAATGTCAGCCGCCTGTGACACTGTGACTCCCCCGTCCCAACCAATGTAAGCTCTGACCCATGAGCTGCTTGCTTCATTGCCCGCCTAGCACACTTAAAAAAATAAAACATTAAAAATAAAATCAGTCAAACACATATTTAGTTGTTATCGGGCAGAGTCCTGTCATTTTTACGCCAGATTCAGCCTTCCAAGTCGAAGATTAATAAAGATATTATAGAAAATACAAAACATAATTGTCGACTCTTTAAAAATGAATGCTTTTAACAGTGCATTTGAAGATATGTATGGAAATACAGTTCACTCAAAGGATGAAACGGTTATTGTAGCCTTTGAAAAAGAAGGTACAACAAAATGAGTTATTTAAACAGGTTCATGTTTACAATATTATTATTATTATTATTATTATTATTATTATTATTATTATTATTATTATTATTAAAAAAACAACAACAACATAAAAACCCTGTTTTCCTATTTCTGGATTCTCTTTATAGTTTTAATTTATTTGTTTGAACCAACTGCTAAATCACAATGGAGTCAGTTTATTACTCACTGAATTTACAATGATCAGTTTCCTTTACTCATAAGCTGAAGTTTTTCATTGCTAATTAAATAATAATAATAATAATAATAATAATAATAATAATAATAATAATAATAATAAATAATTTTAAATGATTTTATTAATAACTTTAAAATTACCTAAATAAAATAAAACATTTCCTGAGTAAAGGTTATACCCTCCATAATTCTAAATAATATTGTTTAAAATGAATATGGTTATTGAAATAAAACAAAGCTACAATGTTAACGGGTCTGCAGTTGGTAGCTGTCCTGCAGCACTGGTTATAGTATCATACTTAGCTTGATTCATGGGTTTGCAGCAGTCCTGAATTTCTAAAGTTGAAACTGACGGGTTTCAATTGTTGTTGTATTGTTGTTGTCGTCTGTAGCAGAAAAACTACTAGAGAGTGTATTTTGAGAAGTGAAAGCATGTTTAGCACACAGGTGGTACAGCAGACTAGATGCACTTCTGTGATACTGGAACTCACTTTGACAGTAGATACAAGTAACCCTCTTTCTATCCAACGAACTGTCAAAGTTTTAAAAAAATAACCGTTCAATTCACAAGTCCTTCAGTTTGAGTGTTTTGCTACATAATGCGGTTCCGTAACAGATTTTATATTCAAACGATGACTACACTTAATCCTGCCATGCACTGGAAATGAATTGCTAAGAGGGACAAGACAGGAATGCGATTAAGGGACACTAAAAAAAAAATCTCTCTCTCAAAAAATTGTAAGCATTAATCGCAGAAGTTAACTGCGATTACATCGACAGCCCCTAATTATTACCCCAAATCCTGATTACGTCACTGCCCTTTGTGTCCGTTTCCTCATAGGTATCAAGTGCAACTTTTTTTTGCTTTACTGTGTAGCTGTTCTTTGATAACAGCTAAAAAGTCTGGTAATTGCTATTTAACTCATTTTAGTTCAAGTGTGGCACTAAATATCTCATCACTGTGTGTGTGTGTATATGTGTGTTCGTATGGTACTTAAAAACAGAAAATGTCAATGACAAAACTCTGGCAGATGTCAACCCCAACTACTTATTAACTACATATTTTCTTATCCGTTTTGCCTCTAGAGGGCAGCCTATGCAGCTTGCAGGCGACAGAAGGATGAGCTTGGTGGATTAACAAAAGATTATAAAGCATTTTCAGGTTGGAGGTTTAATTCCATTCTCTGTCATAGTGATGGAAAAGCAATTATGGTACTGCACATCAGTGGTTCCCAAACTGGGGGCCCACAAGATGGTTTAAGGTTGGCTGCATAACACAGAGAAATATTCTTTAAAAAGGCTCCTGACACCTAACAAGGTAATGGTCCCCAGACCGACATGAATTCATTTACATGAATGCTACCGTCATGTTTCTGGCTACTGTATTTTACATTTTATACCAATGTCAACTCTATTGTACATTTATAATATCAATTGTCAATGCCCACGCTAGTATTATCAATTAGAAATTAAGGGGGTGATTGTAAGAGGAACGGAATGTCACATTTCTATATATTCACTTGGTAGGGATACTCAGTCAAGCCACTTTTGGGAACCCCAGCAGTACATGCTGTTGGGAAGGCCAACAGTAAGATAAGTGAATTCATACAGCCCAGTGGGCAAAACTAGGTTTGCAAAGTATTATGCAAACTGAACTAAACTAGTCCTGATCTGCAACAATACTGTACTGCAGGCTTCAGACTCTAGTATTGTTAATGTGATGCCTTTTAATCACAGTTTTTTTGACAAAGTACATAAACCTAAATCCTCGGAAACAAAACTAGCCTTTAGGCTGCCATTTTACTCCAAATGGCAGATTTAGGCAAAGAAAATCCAGCTGACCCAGTTTTCTATGCAACTTGAAAACATGCAGTATAAGCACAATACTAGCCTGCTCTAGGATTTATCACAGTCAGAGATTTAGTATAACTTTTCTCTTCAGTAGATTCTCTCCCCTGGGATCCATCTCCACTGCCAGCTGGGACAGGATCAGCCTTGGCAATCACATCTCTCCAGTGAAGTCTCTCAACCTCCATTAGGTCAATGTACCTCACTGAAATATTCATCCAGCCCTCGCTGACTGTCAGGGTAACACAAGGCTGCATTCTTTTTTAAACATATGACTCATTCAAAAGGTCATCTACATTCTCAACCCAATTAAGAAATTAAATGCTGGGAACGTGAAGGTGCTTTCACACATTGACCCACTGTTCTTTCTTTAATGCAGTAAAGTATTGCATGCATTTATTACTTCTACCTTCTGGTATGAACTTACTTTTACTAAGACAGTTTGCGCACTCTGGTCCTGCACACATGATCTGAACACTGGCTGATCTAAATATAATTATATTTAGTGATGATAATAAGAGGGACAATAAATCATTTGTGGGGGGAAAACATCAGTGGTATTTATAGAGTTAAAGGAATTCATCGCTGTTAAAGAAAACAGGCCATTATCACCATATAGGACTTGATTTACAGTTCTTCTTTAGCATGTACACAACACTCTGAAATCCTTTTTTCCAATCACACTTGGCTTATTTATCATTAACCACAAATTAACGTAATACCTCTGAGAATTTAGTTCACTAGAAATGGAGTTTCCCCAAACACAAAACTTCCTCGTGTTTCATATGTTGAATGGAATTTGATTTAAAAATTGTAAATCATAAAAAAAAATACTCCTTTCAGTTGATTTATGTGGCAGAAGTTATTATTGCTTGCCAATATAAGTAACATTGTAACAGGAACTGGTTACAGAATTACAGATCATGGTTCTTTTAAATACCAGGAAAGTACGGTAATGCGACTTGAAGTTTAATTTACTAAATGTCCCAGGAATCTCAGTAAGGCTCCAATTAAATCCAATTTAGGCAACTAGAAACATGTATGCAGTAAATGTGTAACTTAAATATGAATGCTTCTTTAATCACAGAGAAATCGGGCTCTCTGATTGGCTTGACAGGGTATACGCGAATATAGTCCATACTTGTCAATGCCTTATTGTCATTACCCCTCAACTGCTCACTTCATGAACCATCCCCTCAGCAATAGTGAATACCAGTAAGAAAATAAACTTATTTTGAGGTACACTTCTGAATTCCCAAACAAACTATGTTTTTCTTTTACTTATATGCAATTCAATTGGAAATATATATATATATATATATATATATATATATATATATATATATATATATATATATATATATATATATATATATATACAGTACTGTGCAAAAGTTTTAGGCAGGTGTGAAAAATGCTGTAAAGTAAGAATGCTTTCAAAATAGACATGTTAATAGATTATATTTATCAATTAACTAAATGCAAAGTGAGTGAACAGAAGAAAAATCTAAATCAAATCCATATTTGGTGTGACCACCCTTTGCCTTCAAAACAGCATCAAGCATCAATTCTTCTAGGTACACTTGCACACAGTTTTTGAAGGAACTCGGCAGGTAGGTTGGCCCAAACATCTTGGAGAACTAACCACAGTTCTTCTGTGGATTTAGGCAGCCTCAGTTTCTTCTCTCTCTTCATGTAATCCCAGACAGACTCAATGATGTTGAGATCAGGGCTCTGTGGGGCCATACCATCACTTCCAGGACTCCTTGTTCTTCTTCACGCTGAAGATAGTTCTTAATGACTTTCGCTGTATGTTTGGGGTTGTTGTCATGCTGCAGAATAAATTTGGGGCCAATCAGATGCCTCCCTGATGGTATTGCATGATGGATAAGTATCTGCCTGTACTTCTCAGCATTGAGGAGACCATTAATTCTGACCAAATCCCCAACTCCATTTGCAGAAATGCAGCCCCAAACTTGCAAGGAACCTCCACCATGCTTCACTGTTGCCTGCAGACACTCATTTGTGTACCGCTCTCAGCCCTTTGGTGAACAAACTGCCTTCTGCTACAGCCAAATATTTCAAATTTTGACTCATCAGTCCAGAGCACCTGCTGCCATTTTTCTGCACCCCAGTTCCTGTGTTTTCGTGCATAGTTGAGTCGCTTGGCCTTGTTTCCACGTCGGAGGTATGGCTTTTTGGCCGCAAGTCTTCCATGAAGGCCACTTCTGACCAGACTTCTCCGGACAGTAGATGGGTGTGCCAGGGTCCCACTGTTTTCTGCCAATTCTGAGCTGATGGCACTGCTGCACATCTTCCGATTGCGAAGGGAAGTAAGCATGATGTGTCTTTCATCTGCTGCAGTAAGTTTCTTGGCCGACCACTGCGCCTACGGTCCTCAACGTTGCCCGTTCTTTGTGCTTCTTCAAAGAGCTTGGACAGCACATCTGGAAACCCCTGTCTGCCTTGAAATTTCTGCCTGGGAGAGACCTTGCTGATGCAGTATAACTACCTTGTGTCTTGTTGCTGTGCTCAGTCTTGCCATGGTGTATGACTTTTGACAATAAACTGTCTTCAGCAACCTCACCTTGTTAGCTGAGTTTGGCTGTTCCTCACCCAGTTTTATTCCTCCTACACAGCTGTTTCTGTTTCAGTTAATGATTGTGTTTCAACCTACATATTGCATTGATGATCATTAGCACCTGTTTGGTATAATTGTTTAATCATACACCTGACTATATGCCTACAAAATCCCTGACTTTGTGCAAGTGTACCTAGAAGAATTGATGCTGTTTTGAAGGCAAAGGGTGTCACACCAAATATGGATTTGATTTAGATTTTTCTTCTGTTCACTCACTTTGCATTTAGTTAATTGATAAATATAATCTATTAACATGTCTATTTTTGAAAGCATTCTTACTTTACAGCATTTTTTCACACCTGCCTAAAACTTTTGCACAGTACTGTATACACTACCGTTCAAAAGTTTGGGGTCACTTAGAAATTTCCTTGTTTTCCATGAAAACATACATGAAATGAGTTTGAATAGGAAATATAGCAAAATGAATAGGAAATATAGTCATTGACAAGGTTAGAAATAATGATTGATTGATTAATTGAAATAATAATTGTGTCCTTCAAACTTTGCTTTCGTCAAAGAATCCTCCATTTACAGCAATTACAGCCTTGCAGACCTTTGGAATTCTAGTTGTCAATTTGTTGAGGTAATCTGAAAAGATTTCACCCCATGCTTCCTGAAGCACCTCCCACAAGTTGGATTGGCTTGATGGGCACTTCTTACGTACCATACGGTCAAGCTGCTCCCACAACAGCTCAATAGGGTTGAGATCCGGTGACTGTGCTGGCCACTCCATTATAGACAGAATACCAGCTGACTGCTTCTTCCCTAAATAGTTCTTGCATAGTTTGGAGCTGTGCTTTGGGTCATTGTCCTGTTGTAGGAGGAAATTGGCTCCAATCAAGCGCCGTCCACAGGGTATGGCATGGCGTTGCAAAATGGAGTGATAGCCTTCCTTCTTCAAGATCCCTTTTACCCCGTACAAATCTCCCACTTTACCACCACCAAAGCACCCCCAGACCATCACATTGCCTCCACCATGCTTGACAGATGGCGTCAAGCACTCCTCCAGCATCTTTTCATTTGGTCTGCGTCTCACAAATGTTCTTCTTTGTGATCCGAACACCTCAGACTTAGATTCGTCTGTCCATAACACTTTTTTCCAATCTTCCTCTGTCCAGTGTCTGTGTTCTTTTGCCCATCTTAATCTTTTCTTTTTATTGGCCAGTCTGAGATATGGCTTTTTCTTTGCAACTCTGCCTAGAAGGCCAGCATCCCGGAGTCGCCTCTTCACTGTTGACGTTGAGACTGGTGTTTTGTGGGTACTATTTAATGAAGCTGCCAGTTGAGGACCTGTGAGGCGCCTGTTTCTCAAACTAGACACTCTAATGTATTTGTCCTCTTGCTCAGTTGTGCACCGGGCCTCCCACTCCTCTTTCTATTCTGGTTAGAGCCAGTTTGCGCTGTTCTGTGAAGGAGTAGTACACAGCGTTGTACGAGATCTTCAGTTTCTTGGCAATTTCTCGCATGGAATAGCCTTCATTTCTCAGAACAAGAATAGACTGACGAAGTTTCAGAAGAAAGTTCTTTGTTTCTGGCCATTTTGAGCCTGTAATCGAACCCACAATTGCTGATGCTCCAGATACTCAACTAGTCTAAAGAAGGCCAGTTTTATTGCTTCTTTAAATCAGCACAACAGTTTTCAGCTGTGCTATCATAATTGCAAAAGGGTTTTCTAATGATCAATTAGCCTTTTAAAATGATAAACTTGGATTAGCAAACACAACGTGCCATTGGAACACAGGACTGATGGTTGCTGATAATGGGCCTCTGTACGCCTATGTAGATATTCCATTACAAATCAGCCGTTTCCAGCTACAATAGTCATTTACAACATTAACAATGTCTACACTGTATTTCTGATCAATTTGATGTTATTTTAATGGACAAAAAATGTGCTTTTCTTTCGAAAACAAGGAAATTTCTAAGTGACCCCAAACTTTTGAACGGTAGTGTATAGAAACTCACGCTCGCCCCAGGCGAATTAAATCTGATAAGGACTAGTTGATGTCTTAGTGATGTTTTACGTTTGTGTTCTCCCTCTGCGCAGGATGCGAAGTTTATTGTTTGAATTTACTGAAACACGTTGCATCTTTTGAAGTAAGTGTTTACAAAAATGTGGAGATTTATACCGGGTTACAACCCTGACTGAAGATGTCATTAGCAAAGGGGGCCGATTGTACTAACAAGGTCAAACAATAGGTCACGTTTTACTAAACATTTTAACACTAATAAACAAACAATTACCATGATGAACATTATCGTAGTATGTTGCTTAAAACATAATAACATAATACATTCCTAATAAAGTTGAGTTCTTATCTATAAACAGTAACACGTTTAAAGCTTGGGAGTCACTGTCTGTAGCTTGGTGTTGTTTACATTATCGTCAGCATATTTTAAGTGATTGGAAGCCGGAATGACATTTTTTAAAGCACACGTTTCTTATACCAATACTGGTGAGCGATAACCAGTTCATTTGAAAACCAGGCTTTAAATCACTGATAATAGGTGCACAGGCGATGATTCTGTGAGCGCTCCGGGGTTCAAGCACCAATGGGGGAAAATAAGTTCCCACATAGTGCAAATAAATCACCTGTTCTGTCAAATTACAGTGTGGATGCTCACAAGCAGAACTGTTATTGCAGCATTTAAAAATATAAAACCCATTTATACAAAGTCTCCCAGCTTTCTTGAAAAGACATGCGTTTCCCTCGTTTTTCTTTTGTATTTGTTATGCTCTCATTTGTATCTATAGTAGAGCGTCCGTCAGTATATATATATATATATATATATATATATATATATATATATATATATATATATATATATATATATATATATATAAAAATGAAAGGCAGTTTAATCCCATTCGAATCTATAGTGGGGCTCCCACCACCCCCAAATAAAAATGTGTTTCTTTAAAAAAGCTTTTCATAAATCAAACAGGAGTAGCCCCTGGCTAAACCGGATAGGTCTGTCTGACATTAGGAGGTGTCGGGTTTAAAAAAACAAAAACAAAAAAATATCGCACACACATACATTTACAGTGCTCAATGTATTTTAAATGTATAAATCATTGTGCTGAAATAACACTAATGTGTTTGGGTAGGCTACACATTAAATAATGAAAAAAATATAAATCTGTACAGTACACCTACAGTATACAGTGCAGTATTAAAATCAAATGAATACCTGCACACTTTCTTTTTACTTTAGCCTGTAGGCTACCGATATGGTAACAGAAAATAAATCATGCTGCTGCATTGTACACATTGGTGTAAATGCGAACAAAAGATTATTTTAAATTGAAACAATGATTTTAGCAGATTATTATTATTATTATTATTATTATTATTATTATTATTATTATTATTATTATTATCTTGGCAGCTTAGACCATTAACACAAAATAGATCATGGTGCTGCATTGACAAGTTATGATACTTACAGGAGGACAGTCAATTCTCGTTAATACAAATTTCAAGGGATTAGCAACAAATTTAGCATTATACCACTAATTCGTATTATCATGAGTAGCCTATAAGCCAAATGTATACTATCTGTTTTTATTTAAGTTAGTCAGTGGTGCAGTGCTAAATTGTGCACAATTACAAACCAACTGCACAATAGGTGTGCTTCCTATTCCTAAACAGGGTCAGAGTGAGGTGGAGGGGTTAGCAGCACATGTGCGCAGTCTATTGGTTTACTTGGTTCTAAGGAAAAATAGGTATTTCGCTGCTCACCTCAAAAATGCATTTAGCACGAGAAATGCACGAGAAAAGGCGGACTGAGAAATGCCAGCAAAAATCGACTGTTTAAAACATGCTTTCTTAAAAAATGGATGCAATTGTAAGTGTGGCAATTGTCTGCAACTTTCATACATCTCATTATAATATATGAGAACCCTGATTTCCACTCTCCACTCCCTTTTTGCGAATTTATACAGGAATGCCCAAAACTACATATTAATCTGAGGTTGAACCGCAAAGAAAAACTGCTGCTGTCTGCAAAACATTTCCTAAAAAGTTGCAAATAGCACTGCGTCTGTTTAGTACATTTAGGACTTCTGACTCATATGATATCATATGTGACTGACGCAACACTTTAGTAAACCTACCCCTAAGTACCTTATATAACATGGGACTTTGTTAAAACTGGTTGAGTAATATATACTTAGCATCACCTGTTGACACAAACCCAGTGGTCAGAGAAAGTCAATCTGTGTAAGAGATAAGTGCTGTCAGGGTATCAATCACATTTAATGAGACTTTTCACCTCACTGGTCATTGGTTCAAATCCATCTGCGTGAGGTACTGATTGAGAAAAATGATGAAATCTTACTGATTGAAGAATATTCCTCTAACTAAAATGTATATTAATGTTGTGTGACACATTCTGAATGTGTATCATTCACGGTTTTTGTTTCCCGACTGGACAGGACCAGCCATAAACCTGTCTGGCAAGCAAACACTGCTAAAACCCCAGACCACTTATTAATGTATGGTAAACACACACTGCAAATGCTGTGTGTATACTCTTTCATCAATAATACATCAGAGCACTTTATTGCTGACTGCCTGGAGGATATGGTGGCTGCAGCTAATCTCACAACATTAGAACTGAACTATTGCTTGTTGTGCTGTCCACTTGTCTGTTAAATAGGGTAACTGCTTTGAACCCTTAATACGAACTCAAGCCATCTTCAAATACCCTTTCATGATGTTTGTAGTTTTCCCGTACCTTTACCATAGTCTACCCAAGGTAGCAAAATATCCCAAATCTTTTGCAAATAATAGCTAAGAAGGTGGTTTCCGGCGCCATCCAATGCTGATGCTGACATGAGAATGTTCTTGTCAGCTCCCAAAAAATGTAAAAGCTAGAAGAAATCCTTCAGCCTACATTATGCACGTGTGCACAACCATTCTGCAGCCTTGAGTCTAACATGGTTTGCCATGTTTTGTAATATGCTTTACTATACCTCTCTGGTCTTTACAGTGCTTACCTATCTTGAATCATGCTTTTACTATGATTTCTTAAACTTTTTTTTAATATGGGAAACTTTTATAAGAATATACACGAGTAAAAAAATATTCTGGAGATGTGAAATCGTTACAGATTTCTCAGGTTTTTACATCAAAAAGTATTAGTCTGTGACTTGTTTTTAATAAAGGAAATAAAGTTGTTAATGATACAAAAACAAGCTATTCAAAGGAGTGGCAGGGGTGTTTGTTACTTTTTGGATAGATTAACAGTTAGATTTTCCTTTCACACACAAAATGTATTTTGACTTGAACTGCACAAACTAGGCCCAATTTAAACAATATCCTCATTATATCCTTGTGCAGTCACTTCAATTGTTCTACGGTGGGTGTATGCTGAGATTCTGAAGCATAAGCGAGAAGAGACACTGATTTCACTGAGGATAGCTTCTTGGGGACCTCCTGAATACGTTTTCTAGATGGCAGCACTGGCATTCACTTTTTGGGACTGCGGGTTTGAAGTGCTCTTAACCATCAATAAAGCAGCTATTGGCACCATAGCTGGTGAAAATAAAATAAAACTGTTAAATGTTACAAAACATAAAAAACAGCTCAGAATGTTAACTTAAGGACCCCAAAGTGTGCCTAAGTTACATTAACAATTTGTACAGAACTCGATAAATATGGATTAATGGGATTATTTAGAGAGAAAAAAAAGCCAAGGGTACTTGAACATACTGTGGTTCTATTACCAGAGCATTGTATTTTCTTTTAAGAAAGACTGGTGGCCTCTTTGCCCCCATTTCATTTGCACAGCTCTGCAGAAATGATTATCCCTGCATTTACTTCTATTTGATCAAAGCAAATACGTCAAGGCTGAAGCTAATCTCAAATTCTGCTTCTTACTGTATATCCTCCCCTGCATTTCATTAGTCTAATACAGTATGACTATGTTTTAATATTAATAGGGCACAGTATTTTGAGATTCTGTCTGGCACTTTACAGATTTATACATCAAACTGGAGTCCCTCCTAACTTTTAAGGCCATCAGACATCAGTCATCATTCTGAGCTCACTGGGCACCTGGCCAGTAGGGTCTGCTGTAGCGTGATGAGGAGAAGCCTCTCAAACCCATGGGAGTGCCAGATGCGACGCTCCCTCTGGAATCCCACTGAAGACTGGTGACTTTGCACAGCCAGGACATGAACCTGCGCTCCCCTGACTGTATGGCTCACCCATGCAAACCATTTGCCAATGCTTTTACCAGGTGAGCCACTTGGGGATCCCCGTAATAGCTGAACCTTTACTAACCTTTCAATAGAGTAGTGGTTGTCATTCGGCCGTTTCGGCACATACAACATGTAACGTTATGCCCCAAGCACCGGTTTAAGATGAGCTTACAGTACATGCATTGTATTTTAGACGGCTGTTTAACTTCTATAACAGACCTACAACTTCACTGTGCAATTTAAGGTAGTCCCTCACAGTGTGGAAAATCGTGCCCAATGTTTTCAAAAATGTTTCACTTTGATCCTGTGCAATTACTATACAACACAACACTAATATCTAATTTTAAACTTTTTGTAGAATATATATATATATATATATATATATATATATATATATATATATATATATATATATATATATATATATATTCCAGTCACAGTTCCACTTGCCAAAGATGATCAATCAAAAATATTTTGGTGAGATATCTAGCTAGTGTTTGTGTACTGGAGAGCTTTAAGTGTGCTAATGCTGATAACTGGACTTCAATTCCCAGCCCAATGCCTGTCAGTGCTGGAGCATTTATAATTCAACAAACTACTCAGAAAGGGACTGAGCTGGTAAAAATAAAAATAGCAGTATGCTGTTTCACTTGAAAATATCTAAGCATAGACTAATGCCATAGTTATCTAGTGTACACATGCAAATTATCTCCACTTTGCCAATCCTGTTGCTTATGTTTTACTAGTTTCCCTTCACAGATGTGTACACATTTTAATAATAATAATAATAATAATAATAATAATAATAATAATAATAATAATAATAACAACAACAACTAGAACTGCCAGGCAGTTTTACGGCTTCCAAGCTCAGTATCAGTTGGACATTTTGGCAAGCTGTAGCATTGCAGCACAAGTGTCAGCAACAAATCAGTTTTATGGAGCAATTTCAATTCAAAATTCTTTGAACACCATAGTAACCCTCTACACACTGTAAGGAGTTATTAGCTAATTTGACATTTAACCTTAAGGAGAGGTCAAAGGTCACGATCAAGAGCATATATGGGTTCCTAAATGTGTTGTATAGTAACCATAGCCTTATGTGCACTATAAGGAGTTATAAGCTAGTTTTACATTTGACCTTAGAGAAGTCCAAGGTCACAGGCAAGGTGATTTTTGGATTGAGCATATATGGGTTCCTATCTGTGTTCTATAGTAACCATTAAACTGTATACACTCTGTAAGGAGTTATAAGCTAGTTTTACATTTTAACTTAAGGAGAGGTCAAAGATCGCTGTCAAGGTCATTTCTGGATAGAGCACATATGGTTACCTATCTGCACTTTGTAAGGAATTATAAGCTAATTGTACATTTGACCAAAGATTTTGAAAGGTTTTTCAAGAAATGCGTCAGGCGTCCATTTTGGTTGACGAAGGAGCGCAATCTTTTTTGCATCTGAACTGTAATCTACACGGGATGATACCTGCCAAGTTTCATGTTGATTGGTTACACCGCGTATGAACAGGAGCAGTTTAAAATTTTGGGAGGAAAAACGACAATATTAAAAAATAAAAATAAAAAATAAAAAAAATCTTTACAATAATAATAGGCTTCTCAAGCCAGTTTGGAATCCTAATAATAATAATATATTCAGACAAAGTTACAGTAGTGCACACTGATATTCCCTTTTAACAAGCTGGAATAAAATAGTCAATTTAAAATACAATTTCTTCTTTTAAATTTGGGTTTTACAATGGAGTAAACTGACACTTGCCAAACAGCGGATTTTGCAATATCCACCTGGCTGCCTTTAAATTAGCTACAGAGTATGTAGCTCAGCAAACATGAATGCAGAACCAGCTGTCTGCTTTCTAACTACACCATGTCACCCCTGCTTAAGAACTGCTGACTGTACGTAATGTAATCATGTGTTGTCGGCTGTAAGTAAACATTCCTGTTTTTTTGTCAGTCAAAAAAAGGCTTCTAAAGGACTCCTTAGAAATGATTTAGATTACTAAACATCAGCAAGCTTTACTGTTAGTTTGATCAATGCATTAGACTACTGAAAGACTGACACTACTTTTCCACTCCCACGCACTGTCTGCAAAGCTTCTAGTAAAACATATCTCCACAGACTTGCAATTTCTGATCTTGCCAATTGTAAATTAGCTAATCCTAGCTAAATACGGTCACTGTCTAAAAGGGTATTAATGAAACAAACAACAAAACCAAAGCCATGTCAAAACTGTTACCTGAATAGTTAAATACAGTAAGCCCTGTATTTATGGTCAGCTGGACTAACAAGACATCTTCCCTGTCTGTTTTCTCTTACAGCAATACAAGTCAGGCAGGAAAAATATTAGCATTTGAAATTCTGATTCCGTGCACATGTCTGGGGAAAAAAAATCCTACATGACAGTTGAAATGTCTTTTTTCCATTCTTTCTTTAATTTGTTTAAATTATAGACATACAGCAATTGAAGCTGAGGGTGTTGAGTGCAGGAAGTTCACTAATCAATCAGAGGCAGTCAACACAGCTTCTTAACCCAGGTGGTAATTAGTCAATTAGTGCAGCTTCAAGAAACTAACTTGTAATTGGGTACATTTTTATGGGAAATGCTGAAAAGTTAATTAGCATGAAAAAACCTTGCTCAGTACCCAATAAGTAATTACAATTCAATTATATTTCCTCCCCAATGACCTAACTTATCCCAGCTTTCAAAACAGCACCTGCCAACACCCGTTAACTCGAGCTAGAAATGTTACTTCTTCATGTAGGATCCTGGCAAAGATGACGGACATATGAACCAATCAAAATACTGAACTCTGTGAGAGGAGTTGGGAACCAGCGAAATGGGAAGATCCGTTGCACAACTGATGTAAAATAACAGGGATACGGTGAGAAAAAAATATCAAAACAATCATGATTACATTAAAAAAGATACTGCAACACCTGCCTGGGATTCTCAAATAAACCTTGATGCCTGAGCAGCACTTCAACATCAACCTCTGTGCATTACTCGTCTATCAGCGGATACACCCCCAGTAACAGAACACCCGTTACAAGCATACAGAAAAAAATAACATGGCTTCAATAGGCACCTGACACACCTGTTAAGAACATTTGTACTTCAGTGGGGCTATTCAAGAGCTTCTTTAGAAATTACCAAACTATCAGCATGTTTATATAATACCATGTTTGATACCACAATTCAATTTGGGTTTGTTCCAATCCCTGGAGCTAAATAGGTATTGTGCAAGAATAACCCCAACCAAATTACCCAAGAACAATCATTTATTTTATTTTCTGTTCATCTCCCATTTGTCATGCCATTTTTTATTGTGCTTATACGGTACAGTAGCTGTGTGTGTGTGTTTATTACGCATATTAATTCAACAAGTAGCCAGCTGTCAGGCCCTTCTTATTAACAGCAGAACATCATTGTTTAGCTTCACCACAAAGCAATAACCCTCTGCTACAGCGCTTAGTAGGGCCTCCTGTTGCTCGCTGTAAATTAAGCAAAGTGGAAAGGGCATGCAGGTTGAGACCAGTAAAAGTCTGTAAAACACACAAATGGTTTTCAATGTAGTCTGAAACTCTAAGTTGGATATTGATTGCAACAATCCAAACGATACCCCATCACACCTTGCATAAGTATTGTTATAACTCCTCTCAATTTAAGGGTTTATTCTACTCCAATATATCTACTATGTGTAGTGTAGTAGTGCCAGGTTCATTTTCAACTGTATTTTTTCCTCATCATCAGGGAATATTTACTTTACCCTGGCTATTGGCTACATTCAGTATTAGTACTGATTATAGCACAGCCAGTGTCTCTATTAATGTGTGGTATCAAGCAAACAAAGTTTATTGTTTATGATTTAAATAACAAGTGATATTTATCAAATATGAGCTGTTCCATGTATAAACCAGCAGCTTTAATACATTATTTCTGTTAAATACAATATTATATCATATAAAAATAAAAAAACAACATATCCATCTCCATCACTACATAGTATTCAAGTATCACATGTTTATTTTATGGTATCCTAACCCCTTTTGATAAAATCATATGAATTACCGTCGCAGACAAGAGTATTAGCACCCTACACTTAATATAAGATAACTGAAGAAAACATGTTAAATACAAGCATTTAGTGAACACTAAACTTATTAATATGACAAGACCAAAGTACACAATTTCTGGTAGTTTAACAAACAATCTATATAAAAAAACAAAAGCACTTAAGCAATTTCAAATATCTGTTCATATACAAAGTTCATGTATATTGTTCACTAAATGCTTGTATTTAACATGTTTCTTGAATTAACATATTAAATGTAGAGTGCCAAAAGCTTTGCCTGCGACTATACAAGAAAGTGTATTCATAATCACATTTTTCCCTCCAAATGTGTTTATTGCAGGCTTGAGTCAAAACCCACTTCTATCTATATTGATATTTCACTGCCAGCGTGCAAACAGCCTTGGGAGGTAAGACACAAGGGGACCTGTTTTGTGGCTTTCTACTGCATCTTATTCCATAGCGTTTCACCTTCCAGGATTATTGGTTTTTAAATTAGGTTCAGCTCCTGTCAGCCCTAACTGTGTGCTCATTAAAGGCTTACATAAGCAACAGAGAGCTGGAAGAAATGTAGGAGTTATTAAAAACACAAAGGAAAAAAGGGAGGACAGTTCACAAGCAGTATGAGAAAATGTGTTCCTTTGCTGTCAGTTAACCACATGTTTTACTGCATTCAGAATGTCAAATTAAAAATGTGATGACCGTTCGTTAATTAGATAGTACTGTAGTAATTCTAACAATACCATATTGTTTAATTTAGAAAGATCAGTAATATTATTTAAAAATGATGTATTCAGGGCAACCAAGATATTTAGTAAGTAAGGTCAGAGTGAGGAAAAATAGGAAATAAAATCCCCACCCGTCTTTTTGTAAATCATTTGTTGTTTCGTTAATTTGTGTTGGTATATTTTATGTATTTACTACTTCAGTTCATTAAAAAAAAGAGGGAGTATTTTTAACATTAGATAGATAGATTACGTTTACAATTAGGTATGCTTAAAATTCAAAAAATAGAGCACAGCACACAGCCACGCTAAAGAATCAAAAAGTGCAGTTAACATATTTAATGACTAGTGAAATACAATTCAAAGCTGCTGCAATATGTCCACTGTTTTGTCATTTCAAATCTTTTCACAAAACAAACATTAAAACTTTAAAGCTGCCATGTCCAGTACAAACCACATCATGAAAAACTAAAATAAAAGAAGTCGCTCCATTTAAAAAATATATAAACACGTGACACTTTTGGTCCAGTAAAATGAAGGGCTTTACATAATCTCTGCAAGTAAGAAACTGCAGTGTCCAGTGTGAACACACAACACGAAACAACAAATTAACATCCAGCATTAAAATGTTCAATACAAAAAATGGTGCCTGAGTTACAAGGTCTAAAAAAAATAATCCAAAATATGGATTGTAACATAACAGGAAAGCGTAATCTGATTCTAAGCAGCCGAACACGTTTTCATTATCTGAACAGAAGATAACCCTGACCCTGAATCATTCACTGCACAGAGCAACTACTTCTAGGCAGTTTTTTCTATTCATGTGAGCCGCAATACTTCCCCTCAGGCATTATGTGTGCATGGTTGTTAAAAACCAGAAATGAATGGTGGACAGACAGGCAGGATCCTTCATACACTGCATTCCCAGATTGTGATACTCCTAACAACTTAAAACAGTCAAGAATGTCAAATGTTTCATCGCAACTGAAAAAGTGCTTCACTATGTAAAAAGTATGATGCATCAAAAAGCATAACGTGACTGTGCAAGAGATTCACCTGCATGTTCCATTGAATAATGTTATTGCCACCTATATTGAAAAAGATTTTGAAAAACTGGCTTCAATACAAAAATGGAAATTGGACCTCAACCCTTTTGATAAATTGACAGTAGTAAATAGCCTGTTAGTTTATATCTTGGATTATCAGTCTTAGTGCATACATATGCAACCTCAAGACCAGGAGAAGGTTAATAAGTTTTCCAATAGACTGTTCATGTTTACTCCGATTTGTTCTTACCTGTATGTACTGCACCCCTCCCTTCCCTATAGGTGCAGTACACATTATTGTTCTTATGTTCAAGTCAGAGATAGGATAATATTAGGATAATATGGTACTAGATATTAGAGACGGCTGAGGATCTTTCAGCCAATTAGAGCACGCGTTCACAACATCAACCTCAATATTGGTGCGACTGATGTCATCAACATTTTTTACCCCGGTTTTCTCCCCAATTTAGTATGCCCAATTATTATTATCTGTATCCTCGGCACACTGCTCGCAACCCCCCCCCCACCCCCGACTCGTGAAACGGCGGCTGGAGCACGCCTCCTCCGAAACATGCTCCTGCCAAGCCGTCATTTTTAGCACTGTGGATCCACATCGATGCCACCAGACCTATAGTGCCGGAGGACAACACAGATCTGGCGGCTCCACTGCAGAACCACAGGCGTCCTATCGGCCACAGGGGTCGTTGATGTGCGGTGAGCCGTGGATTCCCCTGCCAACCTAAGCCCTCCCTACCTGGGCAGCACTCAGCCAATTGTGCGCCGCCCCCTAGGAACTCCCGGACACGGTCGGCTGTGACACAGCCTGGATTCGAACCTGCGATCTCCAGGCTATAGGGCACATCCTGCACTCCGCCCGGAGCACCTTTACTGGATGTGCCACTTGGGAGCCGATGTCACCCACTTAAAAAAATTCATACCTGAGACACCTTTCGAAATTTCTCTCAACTGCAGTCATTTCTAAACAGCAACATCATAAAATCAGCCACCGACAGTACCTCTGCTGCTTCATTCACTTCATCAACCTTTTCCCTCTTTTTAGTGAAAATCACAATCAACTAAATACAGACTGGTAATGAATAGTAAACACATTTTGCTACATTTCTTTTTGCAACTAGTATATTAATAATACAGCCGTATATAATAGATTTATAGGACTGCAAGCGTATGTGAGGCTTTCAGACGTGGTCCATGCACTTCTATTTGTATTGATATTCCCCTCATACACATATGTTTGCCATAACCCCATATTACAAAGCCAATACTGACCAATCGCTGGAAGCTAAACAGTATCAGCACAAATTCATCACACTCATAACCACCGCTGTTTACTACTGGACCTTGTTAGGTGTAAGAGAGAGCTTTTAAAACATCTGAGCACTTTTAGTAGAACGAGACAGAAAGATTATGATCTTCTATTAGTGCAATGCTGGTTTGCATTTGAATTATTAATGAGTTACAAGGCTGGGCCCTATATGGTTGGGTCAACAGGCTCATGCCAATCTTCCTATTTTACGACACCACAAACAGTAGGTGTATTTGCCCTGCTCAAACCTTTCAAACGCCAGCTTTAGCTCCCTTCCAGGAACTTTTTCACTTTCTAAGAGTCTGGGCTCTGATCTTTTAATGTTTCCAGTCCTGTCAAAGAAGCATACATGATAACTAAATGCCAACACTTGGCATGCCCTGCCAAGTTGCACAGGGGAAAAAGCACAAGTTATCCTTTAGGATTCAACTGCAGGTCCTGTTGCTGAGCAATCTAATTGTATTTTTCACAGCAGAACAAATAATGTATGCTGTTAACAGTCTCTGTACTTGATGAAAAATCTTATTTGACAGAATCCTCCGCCTTCAATAATTTGATACCACCCCATGTACTATAACAAACCATCATGAAGAATCTTGGTGATGCATTATGACGTCAGCAAAGTTTCAAAGCACACGCCAGTCTGTAATTACCTCCTGTTTTTTTAAATAGGAAAGTTCTTCTAACAACTTTGGAGCGATTACAAGATATTTATTTTTCTTTGGCTTTAGTTTTATAAAATGAACAGGCATTAAAAAAGTAAGTAAGTGTTAGTTATAGGCTGGAGTAAAGGCTTTTTAAAAAATGCCTCTTTACTTACAAAAAGCATTAGCAATCAAATTCAATCTATGTGGCAGACCTGGGGGCAATTAAATGGAATTGTAATTCTAGATGAAGCTTGGCACATCTGCGTAATTGTAATTCTACAATATAATCTACACATTTATTTGTCATTTGATAATTATTCTTGTTTTTTCAACCACTTTTGGTGACCCCGTTTGTATAGTATGTTTCTGTATTTCTACCTGTGGTTATTGCTTGGTTATTTAGAATAAAATTATTTAGAGTAAACATGTTAATGTGTGTAGTTGTTTATGTTACTTTTTATTGTTATTGTAATTAATATATTATTGTGATGGGGTACAGCCTATTTTGTGGTGGTTTTGTGGTTTTTGTATTGTTTAGTGTGGATATGTGTGAGTTTGGGGTGTGGTTCAGTGAGTGAGTGTGAATTGCCCAATTAGCCCAGGCACCTGTATAAAAGGGAGTGGTTGGGTATGTTAGTGAGTGAGTGAGTGAGTGAGTGAGTGAGTGAGTGAGTGAGTGAGTGAGTGAGTGAGTGAGTGAGTGAGTGAGTGAGTGAGTGAGTGAGTGAGTGAGTGAGTGAGTGAGTGAGTGAGTGAGTGAGTGAGTGAGTGAGTGAGTGAGTGAGTGGTTCTTTTTGGCATAGTTTATGTTTAAAGCCTGTTTTTATGTTTGTCTTTTTGGTTGGCCACCGTGCCTTTTGTTTTGTGTATTTTGTTTAATTAAAAGTCTTATTTTCCCTGCACATCCTGACTCTGAGTCTCCTTACCTCGGTCAGCTTGTCACAGTTATTTATTTTATATATATATATATATATATATATATATATATATATATATATATATATATATATACAGTACTGTGCAAAAGTTTTAGGCAGGTGTGAAAAAATGCTGTAAAAGTAAGAATGCTTTCAAAAATAGACATGTTAATAGATTATATTTATCAATGAACTAAATGCAAAGTGAGTGAACAGAAGAAAAATCTAAATCAAATCCATATTTGGTGTGACCACCCTTTGCCTTCAAAACAGCATCAATTCTTCTAGGTACACTTGCACAAAGTCAGGGATTTTGTAGGCATATAGTCAGGTGTATGATTAAACAATTATACCAAACAGGTGCTAATGATCATCAATTCAATATGTAGGTTGAAACACAATCATTAACTGAAACAGAAACAGCTGTGTAGGAGGAATAAAACTGGGTGAGGAACAGCCAAACTCAGCTAACAAGGTGAGGTTGCTGAAGACAGTTTACTGTCAAAAGTCATACACCATGGCAAGACTGAGCACAGCAACAAGACACAAGGTAGTTATACTGCATCAGCAAGGTCTCTCCCAGGCAGAAATTTCAAGGCAGACAGGGGTTTCCAGATGTGCTGTCCAAGCTCTTTTGAAGAAGCACAAAGAAACGGGCAACGTTGAGGACCGTGAGACGCAGTGGTCGGCCAAGGAAACTTACTGCAGCAGATGAAAGACACATCATGCTTACTTCCCGTCGCATGTCGGAAGATGTCCAGCAGTGCCATCAGCTCAGAACTGGCAGAAAACAGTGGGACCCTGGTACACCCATCTACTGTCCGAGAAGTCTGGTCAGAAGTCGCCTTCATGGAAGACTTGCGCCAAAAAGCCATACCTCCGGCGTGGAAACAAGGCCAAGCGACTCAACTATGCCGCGAAAACACAGGAACTGGGGTGCAGAAAAATGGCAGCAGGTGCTCTGGACTGATGAGTCAAAATTTGAAATATTTGGCTGAAGCAGAAGGCAGTTTGTTCGCCCGAAGGGCTGGAGGCGTATACGAATGAGTGTCTGCAGGCAACAGTGAAGCATGGTGGAGGTTCCTTGCAAGTTTGGGGCTGCATTTCTGCAAATGGAGTTGGGGATTTGGTCAGAATTAATGGTCTCCTCAATGCTGAGAAGTACAGGCAGATACTTATCCATCATGCAATACCATCAGGGAGGCATCTGATTGGCCCCAAATTTATTCTGCAGCATGACCACGACCCCAAACATACAGCGAAAGTCATTAAGAACTATCTTCAGCGTAAGAAGAACAAGGAGTCCTGGAAGTGATGGTATGGCCCCACAGAGCCCTGATCTCAACATCATCGAGTCTGTCTGGGATTACATGAAGAGAGATGCAACTGAGGCTGCCTAAATCCACAGAAGAACTGTGGTTAGTTCTCCAAGATGTTTGGGCCAACCTACCTGCCGAAGTTCCTTCAAAAACTGTGTGCAAGTGTACCTAGAAGAATTGATGCTTGATGCTGTTTTGAAGGCAAAGGGTGGTCACACCAAATATGGATTTGATTTAGATTTTTCTTCTGTTCACTCACTTTGCATTTAGTTCATTGATAAATATAATCTATTAACATGTCTATTTTTGAAAGCATTCTTACTTTACAGCATTTTTTCACACCTGCCTAAAACTTTTGCACAGTACTGTATATATATATATATATATATATATATATATATATATATATATATATATATAGTTATTACTGCAAAATAATTGTAACTGTAATTGTAATTGAACAAAATAGCATTGTAATTGCAATAATTATAATAATTTCAGAAAAACAATTCTGCAGTCATTGTAACTGTAATTACAATTAGACTTGATCCAAGGTCTGCTGCATGGGTTTGGGATATTTGTTACAGAAGTAAATTCTCCTTTCCATTACAGTCGTTTCCTGCTACTCATCAGCTTTGCGGCACAGCCCAACATCATAATTGTTTGGCTTTTCAAACAGCATGAGATTCCAGGTCACTTTACAGTATGTTAGGACCCTGAGAGAAAAAAATGAAAGGAGCCAGGCCCATAAGGCCTTCACAAAGATTTTCACAATTTCTATACATTTGAAAGTGTTACTGACAGGCTATTGAGTTTACACCAATACACTTACTGTTGTGTTAAATGTATTCATGGATTATATTTTTTAAACATTATACTGACTGTTTTGATATTCACATATCCTTGGTCATAAATTATTTTGAACATTTGTTTGCCATTGGCAAGTATCGGGCCTTCACATAAACACTTTTCAAAGTCAGGGCATCCGAGGTTTGAACCTAAATAAAAGCCATACTACCCAGACCCAGACCCAGCCAGGTTAGATCATCAAGGCTAGATGCAGGTACCTTGTAATGTCTGACAATAAAAAGTTACTGATAGGTAGGGATATCGGCTAACTGGCTAAATACTTCTGTGTGGCCGAGCGAGTAGAGTTCTTGCTTAAGGAATTGGAAGTCCAAATCTAACTCGTGAACAATGTTTTGCCATTTGAACCAAATCAATAATAATTATTAGTCACTTACACAGTATTTACTGCTTATAGAAAAGAGGGACAACAACCACAAACTGAGAAACCTGCTCATTTTGTACTATTGTGGATTAATAGAAAAGTATGTTTCAATTTAGGCAGATCTGTGTAATCACTTTTCCAGCTCTGTGAAGTTCAGTTCAGGGTCCTCAACTCAATCCACAGGGAGAATTTTCCTTCTCCGTCCAGCTAATCTCTATCATTTCAAAATGAAAGCCAGAAACAGTAACTGAACCCAAGCCTTGACATACCCCGCCGGCACTCTACCACACACATTTGTAATATCAGACTATGAAAATGTCTCCAATTTAAAATACTAAAACCCTTTGAAAAGGCAACTTCCTTTCATGTCTGCATTTTGGCAAATAAAATGGAGGCCGATTTGCATATTCATCTCCTGCAATCCACTCTAATTATTTATACTTAACAAGATTATTGAGAACTGAATACATTCATTATATGCTTGCAGCTTTGAATATTTTATTCCGCAAAATATCCTTTTTAACTTTTTGTTTGGCATGTAAAGCTATCGTCATCCAAACCTAAAAGAGTCAACTAGAAACAAAGTGAAATAATGGTGTTCAAACAGGAAGCTGTTTGTACTAGCCATACAGTGAATGCCTGCAGGCAGTACAGTATTTACACATGGTTGATCCTTCCTGTAATGTCTGGCAAATCCCCCTGTGATAAGCTTCAATCTAACGAAGGGTTAATCTCGCTGTGAAACTGTTCTACCACATACACAGTGTATATAACCTTATCAGAATGCATTTAAATCATCTATTGACCAATATTTTTGTTTCTCTCTACTGCTTTGCTAGGTTGTGGGTGGGCAATGTTTTACTATATCATAGATATTTATTTAACACCTAAAACGACCCAATTGTGACTGCCAACCATAGATTAATTGTGCAGAACAATTGTAATTGAAAAAGCAGCGCTTTAGAAGCCTGGTGAAGCTACAGGAGATGCTGAATTTGGTGTTTGCATCATGAGCTGGATGTGAAGCACATTAAAGAACATATGGCCTCTCTTTATATGGTAGACCCTCAGAGACAGTTAAGGTCATCAGCTTGTTTAAAACAATACAGTCATACATTACTTCAAAAACACGCTATCATAGATTGGAAAGCGAAAATGTATACAGTGAAATACAGTAGCTGAAACTAGGGCTGCAACAAAGGGTACATTTTGACCTTCGAAGGTTCGAAACACATTACTGAAGGAAGGTTCGAACCTTCGATGGTACTAATTTGCATAATTTACTGGTGATGTCATCATAGCTACTTGTATATATTTGATTGAAAATCCTATTATTTTACGGGTAATCCATATAAAACAAAACATTCACATGTAGTTTAAAAATACATTATATAGAACAGTAATCATGTTTTTATAATTTAAATAAAAATACAGATACACATGTATTTACACGTGATTGATATATACAGTAAGCTTGCATTGCAGTAGCACCAGCACTTAGGCAAAACAAAGCTTTATTTAACAAGCACCGTTCCAAGCAGGTTTTCAGTCACATTTTACTACTACTAAAAATATTAATAATAATATTAACTTATGCTTGTTAAGTGACCCAGCATGCTTCCATGATACATCAACAGTCGCTTGCACGTTTGCATTCAACATTTATTTTTGCTCATCTGGGCATTTAACAAAAAAATCCCAAACAGCAGAGGGGTTTCAAGACATGTCTTTCAATACAGCTTACACTATACAACGCTTTGCTGTCGAGATGGCAAATGAAGAAATTAAAGGTTTGCCTCTGGATAACACAAGCTGGAGGGGGCAGGGTCGGACGATGCTCAGTTTTCAAAATTAAAATGATTAGTGTTTGCGTGTATTTAGTATGTTTCAAACGTATTCTGCCATAACACTTCTCTTACACTGTCTTGTACACTAGGCATTAAGTACATATTTCACTGAAGCACTACAACTGGTATAGGCACCTCCCAGTGCTTGGGATACTAACCCTGCTCCATACACGACAGCGGCACATATAAAGTGGATTTTAATACAACAACTTGTGCTTATGTAATACAATCAAAAGATCAAATTTTTGCATGCGAGTTGAAATTTAATGTGTGATTTATAGTATAGTATAGTATAATGTACAATGTGTGATTTATAGTCAAATGGTTTTTGTTAACAGAGAAAAAAAACCTAAAATATATAAATAAACACAGTGCGTGAATGCCACCTGACGAACCTTCGAAGGTTTAAAACTACCTTGAATCCGTGGCTAGCGAAGGAACCTTCGAACCTTCCAACACAGCCCGAGCTGAAACGTCTGTCTCCTTTACTAAGGGCTTTATTTGATCCAACACCCTGCCGGGATAATCCACTTTCTGTTTTTCTAAGACCTTTAAGGTTTTGCTTTGTGCAACAGTATTATCACAAGGTCTTACCTTAGACCAATTTAACTGGAGTCTGAGACTTAAGTCAAGACCTACTTAGCGCAACCAGCCCTAGAATAATGTTTTTTTTGTCACTTTCATTTTATTTTCGTCACTAACTAAAGATTTTTTTGTCATCACAATGTTTCTATCATTTGGCTCCTAATCCCTGAGTAAATAGGAACAGTCCCTAATAGAACATAGTGGTTGTGTAGCTTGAACTTACTTTCAGCTCTGCAACTCTGTCTATAGTAAACCGCTTCCCCATACGACTTCAGCCTCTGGTATGGTGGTACTCTGCTGCCACACTCACATTTTGTAATGTGTTTTTGGTCGCAGTTGGCATGTTTTACTATGACTTTCTTTCTGTTCCCTCCATTCAAGACCGTCTTGTTGCAAATGATGCAGCTTCATCAATCTTTCTACACCAACTAAGTAACTGTCTGCCTGCAGAATATTTTTCGTTGAGCCAAGCCCACCTCCACTTCACTCTTTTCCCCTTCTTTTAAAGGCGATCCCCGAGTTATATACCACATTTTGAAGTACAGTACTATTACCAATAAGCTACTATCAGGATCAATAAGCTACTACCAAGCAAGATGTGCCGAATGGCCTCCTTTCGTTTGTAATGTTCTTGGCAATGGAAACAAGAAGCACACTTGTTATACAGTGGTGAGATGTACACACTTGTTATACAGTGGTGAGATGTACAGCATCTTCATGAGGCCTGCAAAGCGAAAACACAGCCCTTGTGACCTACCACCCCACTTTCCTTTAAACCAGTTTAACTCATATACAATTTCCGCTTAACTCAATCAGATGTTGTAAATAGCAACACTCCTGTGTCATAAACCATAAACCATTTTGGTAGATGGAGCAGGCTGATCTAAAAATAGTTCTTCAGTGATGAAGCATCAAAACGTAAGAGGATTCGCTCCGTGTCGGCACTTTGCACAGTGAGTCAGACACCAGACCCTCTGATTTTTTTGATTTCTACACGAATCATAAGAATGGACCGGGAAGCCATTTTGACGAAAATTTTCACCCATGTACCCTTACCTTAAAACAATACTGGTCCACATTAGTATGTGTTTCTTCAAAGTCATCATCTTTGCCTGCCTGATAAATTCAAATGTTTTTCTATGATCATGATATAAACAACAACAAAAACTAAATCAGAATCAAAAGCTTTGTTATTAGCACTTTACAGTTAGCCATTGTGCACATTGTTTAACTAATGGATGCTGCATGAATTGAATGGAAAAACTTCTTTTGTATAGCTCCTTTTATTCACACAGGATCTCGCAGTCCTTTACAAACACTGCACAGTTGAATTACTGAAAAAGCAGTGAAGTGCAGCCGCCTCTGAATTGGAACATGACAACTCATTTGAACATATCAAATATGTAGGCACTGAATAGAGAAGACTCTTCGACATCAAATGATTTAGGAATAAACGTACAGTTCGAATTCTTAGGTTGTGTGTGCGTGTGTGTGTACATAATTTTGAGTCTATGAAATGGATTTATGTTTGTATGCGAACTGCTGCTGCCACTTTGCTGTCTCCTAGGAAGACTTTGTAAATGGCATGGAAAAATTACAAAATGATTATCCTGGTTAAACATTTAAAATAAAAAAAAAATGATTTTCTTTTCTGTACTAACTCAGTAAGACTCAAATTAATGAATTACGAGCTAACATTTCTGCACTGTGTTGTTATGAAAAATGACTTACGAAAAACACAACATAAAAATCAATCAATTATATTCCATTCCCAAACTCTCAGTTCTGTACATCTATGATTTTTGTAGATTTACACACTGGTTAGCACACAGTTGTTTACAAGTGACAAGTGTGCTAAGAGGTTGTGTCAGGGATGGGATTCCTGTCTTATTTTTGTGCTTGACTCGATTGAAATCAACACAGGTAGCCAACAATATGACTGCACTGGATGCAAAATACTACTGTACATGCATATTTTATTAAATCCTCACCATTACTAACAGTGACATAGGTGAAAACTGTTTGTAATGAGATTATAATGGCCATGGCTCCCAATTTGACCATAATGCAATTACATTAGCAATTTCCCTAAGAAGAAATCCTGTGTGAGCATTATTGTGGGTAGTAAAGAGGGTATCTTAGACACAGCACTGTTTTAAAACAAACGTTCATTTCTTTATTTATTGGAAACATTTCAAATATGCCCTTTCATTTTGAGTAATGTTTTTTTTTGTTTTGTTTGCTTCCTTAAATATATTTACTAATTTACGGAAAAGTGAATTTAAAAAAAATGAAATTGTAAGTTAGCATTAGTAATGTAATTTACCAAAATAATGACATGTAGTATAATGAGTGTGCTGGGAGGGAGTTACTCAAATGTGCAATCACACTTTCTTAACTACAACTTTATTTCACAGAAAAAAACATAAATAAAATACATTTTACTATTAACATGTTACATAAAAGTGAGGCGCTGATTATATCATACAAGAACCTACCTTGCTATCCCAATGTCTAATGACAGTGCTGAGCGCAGCTTTTCATGCCTTCGATGGCTGAAAACATACCTGCGATCATCCATTATTTGTTTCTCACTGGCAGGCAAAACAATTTAGCTAGAGATGAAAGTCTCACACAAAACAGTGCAAACAAATCAATTTCTTACCCTGACTGACATCTACAGTCAAAGAAATATAGACCAATTCACCCAATATTTACAGTAGGCCCTTGTTTATCTTCAGGTTTATTAGTTCTCAGTAATTCCTTCTGTGTTGGATTTCATTAACGACATTTTTTCTAATTTGCTCCTATTAGAAGCGCATTCCACTGTTACAGTTCCGCAGATTAAGCCAGGAACCCCCAGCTTCCCAATGTTGACTATAATGACTTGTGTTTTCACTGTTGCACACTAGCATAGCAACAAGCTAGTCATGTTATTTGTTCTGTTTTCTACTCAAACTATGAGGAACTTAACTGGCATAAAATACAAAAAAAGAAACAAATAAATTATCCTCAAGGACAAAGTGGAAGTGTGCTTGACAGAAAGGTGTTTGGAAAGGGCTTCCGTATCCAATGCTGTCAATTCCACACTGCCACAATCACCCGGACTTCAAGAAATTCCCATGCACATAATTCCAATTTCATTGTAAAGCTTTCATCCTGTGGAAGCAAGCAATCTGCATTAATGAGAATGCACATAAATCAGAAAGTGAATACAGCAGGGTTTATTGCGGATAACAAATTAGAAATCCAGCATTATATCTGAAGTAGACATCTTACAAAGAACATTAAAGTCGGATTATATTATTATTTTTATTTGCACGGCTATAAACCTTCCCACTATTAAAATGATTAGAAACATTTTCCACGACATGCATATCAATTTACTGTATGGTACTGAAATGTGTAGTTTTGAAGGAATCTATATTTTAGCAAACATGAACTACACTCGGTTAAAGTAATTACCGGCCTTGCTTTATGATATTCCACTTTGGTGTTTCCTGTTAGTAACCAAGCAGCTGTTTCCTAGGGGCTGCTTTGACATGATTTGCAACCAGTAACATTCTTAGGACAAATGACAGTGTATCAGACTTCCTGGAAGGAAAGCAAGCAGGAACTTACTTTTTCATAGTTGTAGCAGATACGAGACCTATGAAGTCAATGCAATTGTATGACAGGTAATAGATCTGTACCTAAGTATCTTAAGTATTGTATTAGTTACAACCACTTTAACCAAGCCACACTAGCAATACAGTTCCCCATGCAAACAGATGGTCTGAAGGTTAAATATACAGTATTTCTTAGACAGGCTAACATTTATAGCTTTGCTGGTCTTCACTGCTACGGAATGATCCAAATGTAAAAATAAATTGAGGCATGCATTATATGATGAGGGTAGGGACTATATTTACAACTAACGGACCACCAACCTAAATAAACTAAATCTAAGTCCACAGAAGAAAGAAAAAAAAGGTAGCTGATGCTCTTCCATGCAGAGGCATTGTAGTGCAGGAAAAAACTTTTACAATAAATAATGTGACCAGTGAAGCAAAAATGTAATTCAATAAATTATTGTTACTTTTTTTTATTAGTGAGGAAAGATACGGTGTGGCTACAAACCCAAAAGGGAATGAAAAGTAACATTTAGTTAAACGTACGTCCATAGAATTTAACAGTAGTGTTTGCTAAAACGGTGTTTAGTAAAATACTAATTAAACAGTACCAATTATGTATTAAATTGTGGTAAAGCGAGTTTGTTTTTAGATATTAGGATGAATTACATCTGTGTAGTGTACCTGTACACCATTACCTCATACAAAATAAAAAATAAAATGTTTTAAATTAACTGCATGTACTAATATCAGAAGCAAAAATTACTGTATTGCAACATGTCAGGGGGGAGGGTACCACATGATAATGGCAGTTACCAGCATATTGTCCCTTAAATTGTACAGTGCACGTCGTTTATAAGAATCACTGATAAAAGAATCAACTGCATACAGTGATCAAAACCACTGGGACAAAATCATTCATATACCAACTAATGTAAAATACTCAGCTTGTAAGAATCAAGCAATCTGCTTATATGAATCATTTTGAGGCAAACTGACTACATGTAATACGGTACTGTATCAAGTGCAATGACGTGTACAGCCAATAAAGCTGTTTTGAATTTGAATTTGACCTCGCGTGATTAGGCATGTACACAGTGTGGATCGTGCAATGATGCAGGGAACACTGGACAAGTTTCTAATTAAACAGTGACTGCGCCACTGCATTGTGCAAGTATATTTTCTTTGTGTTCTCTGTTAGTGAAAATCTGTTTAAATAAAATGAATACCCATTCATTGAATACATACCGAGTACAGCATGTAGAGGGAGTGGGATTGCGGCACGGCATGCTGAGGAGGAGGAGGCGGGGAGGATTGCAGAGCTTTGCATCTCTGCTTAGTAAAAAACTGTGAGATTTGCATCTCAACTCATATCGGTCCACTTTTAAGAACGAACCGCTTATAAGAGTCAAATCATCCAGGACGGATCTTACTCTTATAAACGGAGTGCACTGTACTATATATTTTACCATAAGGGAATATAGAATGAATACATGATGAAGCAAGAGAGTGCAGTTAAACAACCACTGAAACTGTATTTGTCTTCAGTTTTAGAAGATTCTAGATCTATAATTCTACAGCAGACAGCAAGACATAGGTGCGGTTTCCATGGAAAATAAAAATAAGTCTCACCTTTCTCTCACGCTATTTTGGTAGTACCTTTCGGGTAATTTGGGTTTCCATGCAGTTTTCTTTTAGGGAGAGAAATTATCCTTCCAAATGCAAATAACCTAATTAATATTAAAATACAGGAGGTTATATTTAAATGTTTCTGTCTGAGTTCCAATTTGGCCTTGCGTGACTGCTGCTATCGTACAGCTTTCTTAAACTGGGTTTCCAATAAGTTTTTAAGTTGTGTTGAAGAACCGCAAGTGCATCCAGCCTCATTTGGCCACCAAGAAACAGAGTTAATAAAAAAGGAAAAAAAATACCCAGTCATAGCGTTACATGAATACAAAAAATAAAAAAAATAATAAAAAATAGCAACATTCTATAAGAAAGAGCTGTGTACTATCCATGTATTATTTGTTAAACTTTTTTGACTGCATATTTATTATAAACCTATTATAAATGTACATATATAATATATACAAGTTTTTCTACAGAACCGGAGCTTCAGCAATTCTGGTCCTAAAAAAAGCTAAAATCCAGTACTTTAGGTTAATAATTTAAAATTAAAGTCAACATTTTTAGTGCAGTACATTTTTTAAATACTAGTAGTAACCTACAATAGGCTACCCCACTCGACCACATTTCCCACTACATAATATTCTTATACTGCTACTACTACCAACAACAACAACAACAACTTGAATCTGAATTCCAGTGACAGCGCAAAGCTCTCGTCAGTAGAACACGGTTATATATTTTGTGTTATTGAGGATCCACTATACCAGTAGTCTATACGAGTTCAACACATTTCTCAGTAGATGCTCATTCACCTGGAATTTCGTTCTGTAAGTCTTGCAGCAAACTGATGTTAAACCTTGGATTTGAACAAACAAATTCACGGGACTAATGGTTTTCGTTCTTGCTCAATGAATTAGGTTTAAGAGATTTTACCTGGTGGTCACTCAAGTCTGGTGCTGTCGGTTTCTCGCAGCAATAATACAGCTATGCTAATTTAATACATCTTTGTGTGCTTTGCAAGGGGCTTTGTTATTTATTTATTTATTTATTGCAGAGAGCTAATTCTTTTTTATTTGTAGTAGCTTTAGTATTTTTATAACCTTGCTTATAAAACAACTAAACTATAAAACACTACAATTTTATGAGTCAAATGGCAATAAATTTCAAAACATTGAATAAATGGTGTCACATAAAAAAAATGACGAGGTCTCTAAGCCCCTCATACTATATGCTTATTTTTTTCCTATTTAGTTAAAGAATCTTGCCAGGGCTACTTCCAGCAGACCTCAGTTGTTAATAAAGAATTGCTTGGTACGACCTATAGTTACAGTAGAAAGTTGCGCAAGGTTACATCACAAACGGGATCTTCACTGCTGAAGTCTTGTGAGACATAAGGTATGGCTTTTGGCCATGTTTCCATGCAAAACAAACTTAGTTTCTAGCTGCTTTTTAGCTTGAGAAGGCGATTTACTCTTTTTAGCCATACCATGTTTTGGTCTGTGTTGTCATAATTTATCAGGAGTTAATTTGCATTTGGAAAAGGAGGGTTTTAATTAACGAAACAGTATATAACCTTGAAACAGAAATTTAACAGACTACGGCTGATGAGAGAGAGAGAGAGAGAGAGAGAGAGAGAAAGAAAGAAAGAAAGAAAGAAAGAAAGAGTGTGTACAGGACCAGAGTTAATTTCTTACAGACAACCTAGATAATTCAATATTTGTAGTTATGAAAATATTTGAGCCTTTTCTATACTTGTGGTTATGAAGGAGATTTATTCACTTGTTTTAAACATTTGTAACCTTATGGAATGTTTGTTGTATTGCTAAAATGATGTTAAAGAACAAACAAATTCATGGGACTAAAGAAAAGGGCTTGTAACCAGAAGGTCCCCGGTTCAAATCCCACCTCAGCCACTCACTCATTGTGTGACCCTGAGCAAGTCACTTAACCTCCTTGTGCTCTGTCTTTCGGGTGAGACGTAATTGTAAGTGACTCTGCAGCTGATGCACAGTTCACACACCCTAGTCTCTGTAAGTCGCCTTGGATAAAGGCGTCTGCTAAATAAACAAATAATAAATAATAATGTTCTTTGCACCTAGTGTAATGTTACTACCAAGAAATTATCAATGCAACTGTAGCCTATTTGAATTCTGCAATTATAGGACAGCTGACCTCTACTGTAGATTTTATTTGAATTATACAGCTGGAATCTTGGTATAGAAAACGGCATATTAGATATTACAGTAAAGTTTCTTTAGGTGATTGCGGATTTGCAATGCGTCCTTGGCTTTAACAGCTGTGTCTTATCCACAGAAGAACGAAGAACAGACGTACACAGGCATGCAGAGCAACTAGGAATGTGATCGAGATCACTGACATGGAATTTTGTCTAAACATATTTAATGTTATCAGTCTCCCCCCCACACTTTATATACAATGTACACTTTCACCTTCACACGTTTGTATGCATATAAAATGTTCTTATAATACTGTAAGTGTTCGGTGGCTACTTCTAATCATGTTGAGTTTATTTATCACAGAGGTGAGCAAAGAGCACCAGAGAAAATGCATAATTAGAAGATTCACCAAACGTGGAGGATTTAAAAGCCCATTTAATTGTTTCACAGCCAAACCCTATTATTATTACAGTATAGGACTGTGGAGGACTTATGGTTGTAGTACAAGCGTGTCATCAGTGCGTTACTTTGGCAGCTTCAAGAATATCAGTTCTTATAAAACAGAATGTTCGGATGTTGCATGCCGATTGGCTGCTGAGGGGTTTTAAACTGTATATAAATATAGCTTAATGCACGGCGGAACATTTTTTTGTCTAATTAGTTTGATTAATAAATTATCAATACACAACATATTAAACTTGCAACGGAGAGCCAGAGTGTAGTTTTTTATTACTACTCTATTGTGCCGTATTATTTGTTTTTCCTCGAACACTTTCGCTAAAAGCAGTATATATTTACAGTCGCTACGTTTTTAGCCGTGTTTTAATGTTATTTTAGCCGTTTTGGCTAGTTATCCCCGGTTACGGCCTAGCGCATTGCAAAGCCTGCAACTAAATTTCGCCCTGCGTGTACTCTCGTTTTAACTAGCTTCAGGCATTTGAGGGAAGTAGCTGGACAGGGCTACAATTAATTATTTTGATCCCGGCTGGGATAAAATAGTATTCTATTATTGTATTTATTGTTGGAAATGTGGAAAACCTCCAGTTTAACCATGTCTGATGGACTGTTTTTTCTCCAAAAGCAGAAGCATATACAACAATATTGTTTGTTTTTTAAAAAATACATTAAAAAGTTATTTTTTCTACGTATTATTGTGTCAGTTTTATAAGCGGGATAACACACTCCAAGGCTTGTGGGTTGTGTCGTTTGTTATCCCTTACATATTCCTGTTTGTATAATCGGAAAATCCATAAATGAGCAACTGTTTATCCGGGAGACACCAGAATAAGCGTTACCTGGATTGGTTTCACAAACACCTGTCTGGAAGTGGTCTTCTTTCACCGACTGGCCAGCTACAATAGCATTATGTTAATACTTTGTATGACTGGTAATTGTCTTTCAATACAATTTCATATCACTAGTCGTATCAAATGTCAAGATTAAAACACCTATTGTATGCATGCATGTATATACACATATGCATATATACACACAAGGCAAACATGTGCTGTGGTTGATGACAATAATTCTTAGTAGTGGCTAAACTCCCCCCACCCCCACGGTTTCATGAGAACAGTCACAAAGAAGTGAAACAGAAGTACTTCTAAAGTACTACTTAATACTTTTCACATACACATCATGTGCCTCCACACCTCCCACCAGTGCATATCATATGTATGAGATCTGTATGTAGAAGTCACTTTTAATGACTCATGCTGTTACCTCAAAGTTTCAATAAAATGTCCGCTTGCTGTTATTTTGCCCATGTGAAAATATAATCTCTGTGGGTATTTCCCATAAAAAAGAAGTTAGTGGAAGCATTGTCACAGAGTGAATAGTAACAGAAGTTACCTTCACTTAAAAAAATAAATAAAAATAGATGTTGACCGACATTGCTGAGACAGCTCGTTCATAAGTTTGCAGAACTTTTTTTAGTATTACTAAACGTCAACAGACTGCTTTCTCATACCGGAGAATTCAGAAGTATAAGGAATATTAAATAATAATAACATGAATTATATTTTTGAATAAATGACTACAGAAAACCAAACCTTTAAAAACAAAGATTAATTTTAAACAACTGACAAAACTAAGAATGGAACTGAGGTTTCAGGCTTTACTTGTTTGAAAATTGTACATATCGGAAGAGACTCTTAAGATTAAACTCCTTTACACTACCAGTGTTGTTATAGATGGAACACGTGGCCTTTGTTACACCCTTGTTTAAACATTATTAGGTCCTCCAACACACACACACACACACAACTTAAACACTGATAATGATGCAGTTAGTGGGCTAGTTTACAACTTTCAGCGAAAGGGATTTGAAATCAGCTGCAGTACATTGTTGGAGGTTTTGAAATGACTGTCTCCCTTCTTTTACTTCTCAGTATGAATATGACTATATTACATTTACTAGATGATAACACATTATACTACTGTAGCTTTTATGAGGCAGCATTATAATAAAATCATAATAAAAAGTTGAAGACCTATAAAGTTGAAAATAAGAAAAAAAAGTTTTACTGACAGTGAAGATTAATACAAGTTACGTTGCTAAACCTGCTTATCTCTACCTTGGTTCTGCTCTTTGCAGGGCGTCGTCTTTTTTATCTGCAGCCTGCAAATTAATACGCAAAACAACTTTGCAGCTTGCAAAGGCAAAAAACAGTGTAAACGGTATTACAAGTATTGTGCCAGGCGTCACAGAAGTTATGTCAAGTAATGTTGTAAAACACACATATCTAGTTTTTCAGCGCATGTTGCTTTATATATTTGTATGAAGTTTCTATGAAAAGAAACCTCACCAAAATGTTATTTTATTATTCAATCCTAGCCTTCTATATATGCTTAGGGTTGCATTTGACTATAATCTTTCACTTACAGTGTTGTTAGTGCATTATTACGAGGACCCTCTGTATGTGCCTGCACTGGTTTTCATATAAGGGCTGGTGATTCCAGAATACATGATTCTAGTTTATTGATGTGTCTGTCGAGTTGCATTATGTTTATGCGTTAGCTGTTTATGTTATATGGTACCGCGCGATGTATCATAATACACCCCCACCCCCCTTTCGTAGTTTCCTAGATGTAGTGTTAAATACAACAATTTTCAATGGAAAGCAAACCCATGAATTGTGGTGAATAATACATTTAACAATTTACAACAATTCTGAAAAAGCACTTTATAAAATCAGTAAAAGACAATAACAGTTGTGTCTGGTTTATGGACAAGCTTTGTTTTAATGCAAACTATATAGAGTAATTAAGGGTTGACCTGAAATAACAAAACAACTGTCCTGTCAAAGCGTAGCCCACGATCTACAGGAATATAAAGACATTACCATTATATAAACAAAGTACAGTTTGTTAGACATTTTACAGTACAGTACCTCATTTCAGGTCCAAATACCAGCTACACAGTAAGAAACACACCTCTGTAATTACCCTTAGATTGTTCATACATGCATTGAATATTTTGGAAATAATGTTTCATTCAACTTGTATTATTGCATTACTCATTTTAGGCACATTTTACATTCCAGTCAGAAACTCTCCCACAAATCTGCATTGCCATTCCCAACATTAAATGGCACAAAATGTCCTGGGCCTGTCTCAAACTCAGACGACCATTTTTATAAAGTCCACTACTGGGGTCTAGGTTGAGACCACCAAGTTTAATTTGTGAATTTGTGAACGGATTCATTTTATAAATACCACTGTCTGAAGGTTGTATATGATTTCATCTTTTTTGTACTTATGTTTTTTAATGTACTCTTGCTTGAATGTAATATTTTCTCAATCTAAAGTTTATTTTGTGGAATAGATAGCAAGACTCGCTTCACAAGCTTAGAAGAAAAAAAATATATATTATAAATAGGCCCAAATACTGTACTATTTGCCAACTCAAAAGATTAAAGAAATGCTCCCTTGTTATGAAATACTAACTGCTCATCCTTTTTCAATGGCAGACTAGCCAGCCAGATGAACAATAACTATGCCAGTGTGAAAGTCCAGATTAAGGCCAATCTTGTTGGCAAGACTAAAACACATTATTTTCTGTGCACACTTAACTGGTAACTGCTTTCGTTTCTTACTGTATCAATGGGCTGTCCCTCATATAACTGATGGATTAGATATGCAAATTGAATCATGTACATGTATTCAAATAAAAAAATAAGCTGCTTCTCCAGGTTACAATAGAGATGGTAGGTGTCGGTTTAAAAAATAAATTACTATACGGACCACAAAACTACAAAACAAAGGATGCCATATATACTTTTCACTGGTAAAAACTGGAATTTAAAGAGTAAGTAGCGGGGTTCCGAAAAATATAGCGTTACACGTCCCCACGTGTTGCTACAGCTGTTTAAATAACATACCTGTAATTTTTCTTTTCATTGTTAACATCCTGACAACTTTTTACACTTAGAACTTTAAAGTCGGTTCAAAGCTCTTTTCAAAATGTCCGATCTAGTGCACTGGGGTTTGAGATCTGTCCTCTAAACCACTACAGGAAAAGCGATTAAAAAAACCCAAAACATAACAACAAGTGCTCTGGCTTTGCTGCACTGTATGACTTAACCTGCGCACAGAGACAGATACACAATGCACGGCTGAAGTGACAAGGTTGTTTATAAAAAGCATATACAGGATAAATAACTGTCCAACAATACTGTAATTCTGTACATATCCACCCCATTCACCCCTACCTGTACAATAAGTACCCCTTTACTAGTAAAATGAAATGTAAAATGAGTGATGCTTGATTTTAAATTAACAGGAAGCCTCAAGTCACATTATTAAAAATAAAATTAAGAATAAAAAGAATCCCCTAACCTTGACTGATTCATTCTTGGTGCAAAAATTGCCAACGAACCAAATAAATGTCACTCTTTATTTGCTAAATCAGCAATTGAAATGCTGAGATGGATGGCATTACATAGACTGCCTTCAGTATACCTGGTAACAGACAACAATATTAACATGCAGTATGGGAAAAGAACATCTTTCCTTTAGGATAGGAATACAGTGGTAGCCATGGCCAGCTATAAAAATGGTATGGTCTTCTCCATGATAACATTACTACTGAAATACAAAGTAGTTGATGAATACTAAAAGTACAAAGCTTACATTGAGTTAAAGTTATTTTAAACTGTGCTGTATGACTGCGGTAGGAGCTTGAATATCCCGAAGCCTACATTATATCAAGAAGTTAAGCAATGCTTTTGCTGAAGAGATGGAAATGTACATCTTAATTTCAGTGCATCCTTAGTATATCTTTAAAGAAGTACCAAAAACAAATAGCATTGCTTGTATTGCCAGCCTCTCATCTTTTAAGTAAAATGAACACAATCCTTCTAGACAGTTTAAGTTTGCATCCACTGTACAAGTTATTTTATTTTAACTGCAGTATCTTGTATACTGTACTCGACAGATAAACAATTCAGCCAACCATTGCAGATTGGAACAGACATCCTGTGCTGCAGATTTTCTTTGCCTCTCTAATTACAAACAAAAGCCCTACATGTGTGTTTACCAGGCTGGGGCTACAGATCAGTACTGTAACAAATTTGCATTTTAGTAACAGAAGCTGAAAGATGTTTCCATACGGTTGTCATGCAAAATGTACCTTTCGTCAAAAAACAGCTGTAGATATTTCATTAGAATGTTTGTTGTAACACACACTCCAAACAAATGCTTGTTCTATTTTTGTACTGAACCCACATTTTTTAAGTTGGTCTTTTGATACACCATATCCCAACATCTAAATACCACCTCCATTTAAAGAATGCAAATAATGGAGTAGTGGTTAGGGCTCTGGACTCTTAACCAGAGGGTTGTGGGTTCAATCCCAGGTGGGGGACACTGCTGCTGTACCCTTGAGCAAGGTACTTTACCTAGATTGCTTCAGTAAAAACCCAACTGTATAAATGGGGAATTGTATGTAAAAAATAATGTGATGTATGCATTATGTGAAATAATGTGATATCTTGTAACAATTGTAAGTCGCCCTGGATAAGAGCGTCTGCTAAGAAATAAAAAAAATAATAAGTCCCTCCCAGGAATTCTATACTAAAGACACTTGCGTGAACCAGTAATATTGCAGTACTTTGGTTTTCAAAGGGTGCGATTGTAATTTTTAAATCATTGGTGGTATACAGACAAGACACTTTTTAAGATCAACTGAACTGTATTCGTGTGTGTCCATCTGTGTGTGTGGGATAACTCCATCCTGCAATTGAGAATTGCAACATGCTTTGTCCTTTTTTTTTGTATGTTTACAGTAACGTTCTCATTCCAAGACAGACTGTAAACCAGTATACCTCTTAAGATGAAATACTTGAATACATACATAAATATAGTATTTTCGTTGAACTCACATACCGTCTGTTTTTAAATACAGGCATGGTATCAGTGAGAGGATAGGTTAGGAGATACAGTATATACCAGAATGAACTATACTTACTATGTTTTGGTCCTTTAGGGTTAAAAAGCTAGCCAAAATATCTCAAAAGGACTCCTTTTTGTGAAAGCAGTGTAGCGGATGGTTGGGTTGATTGAGAATTGCTTTGTCATTACTACAGTCTACTCCTGCAGAACCATAACTTAGAGACTCCAAGTTCAGCCTTGTGCAGAATGCATTATGTAGTTGTTGAAAGGATGATTTTACATTGTTACGACTTAAAGTACTTTTAGAAGGGAGGGGAGGAGAGTGCAGATGCACACAATTCTTTGGGAGAGGGGGGGGTGTACTGTATGAGATTTTTATGAAGAATTCTGAATTGGAGAAAAACAACAAACACGCTTTCAGCAGACAACACTGTTTCTGTGACTGACTGACACCCCTGCAAACTGCACAGTACACGAGTCAAGGCTTTTTATTTTACATACATGGGAAGGAAAAAGCTTAAGGCCTTTACACACCGGACGCGATGAGACACGCAAATGTGTGGGATGTATTTTTGATACAAGCCGTTCACACTACCTGCGATATGACGGGCGACACTGAAGCAACGCGAAAAAAGGATTGGCGTCTATTTTTGCGATTTTGCCTCACGGTAGCTAAGGAACTGACCAATGAGGAACAGCTTCCCTTGTACGCCTTCAGTAATCAAAATACCCGTTGCTGTACAATAAAGGTCACAATAATTATAAAAGACATGGCAATGGGGGAGAACATCTGGCAGTCCATTTACAAGGAACTGGTACGTATGATTTGTTTAAGTATTCTAAAAAACTAATGTACTCTAAATTTTTATTAGCTGTATAACAGGACTATCATACGTGTTTTTCTCCCCAGCTGATGATACAATCAGAGGAGAGTCGCCTATCACACGGCATGTGCCTGTCGTCACTAGTATGAAAGGTAGTGTCTCAGCGAACGTACCATTTTAAAGTTACTAACAGCAGCATACCATATTTGGATGGTCATTATAACAGGCTGTACAAACTGTGATAGTAGGCCTGATCTGCAATAAATGCTGGACAATGAGCTACTGTAGCTGACAACCCAAGCGTAATACTGTATTTATGTGGTTTTCTCATAAAAGAATCATACAAGACATACAATCCATTATGTGGCGCAACCATCCTCCCAAAATATAATCTTTATAAAAAAGTTTATAAAAAAGAGTTACTTAACTTGCTATCATAACCCTGCTGCACTGACTAATTCAATTGACTGCAGTCCAGTGTGTCATTTTAATAACTCCACTGTGTTTCAGCCATTCGCTAAAGATTTAAATTAACTGTTAGCCAATAGAATCAACCATGTTACTCATTTGCATTTCTGTTGCTTGGATAATGTATTTATATTTCAGTACATTCTGCAATGCTTACTAAATGGGGAGCACTGTTATAACAATGTAGTGTAAGATTTCTATTTCTGAAGGTTAGTTTAACTTTTTAAATTGCAGGAGTTAGGCCCAAGATTCTTCTTTGTGAATTTGACAGTCAATAAAAGTTTAAAAGATACAATTAGTGTAGTGTAATAGTAGCCTAGGCTATTAATAGAACATATTCTAGTATTGGAAATGGACACACTATTTATCCCATGCTTATCAGAGTAGAATGCTGAAAGAGCAATGTACAAAGATCAATTCAAATATATCAAGTAAATGAAAACAGCGTAACTTAAAAGGCAAATATGCGACTTGACAGCAGGATCTCATTTACAAACCACAAGACTTAATTTCAGATCTTAAAAGGTTTCCATGCTTAAGTCACTATTCATCCATCTCTTGAAAAGTAAACATTGCCCTTTGCTGTGTGCAAGACACAGTGAAAGAGGGAGAGTTTAGAAAAGAGATTTATGTAAGCCAGTGGTAAAAATGTGAGAGCTCAGCTGTGGTGTGCGTGTCTTATGCATTCCTAGTAATTATGTGGTCAAAAAGAAGATATATTAACATTGTATCTCCAGACATGTTGGGAACAGATTATTGGGCATGTTTATGAAGCTTACAAGCTCAGTTTGCTTTACTTGTTGTGAATACTTGTTCCTGTCAAGTAATTCTGCTGAGGTAAAACTTTATAAAGTCATGTAAATAAATGCCTTGGATAGGGCCTTTAGCAGTGTAATGACTGTTTTTGGAGGAATTGTTACATCAATTAGGAAGGGCTGGCCTGTTCTAAAAGCCCTTCCTAGTTGACATAATAATTCCACCAAAAATGAATTACACTGCTAAAGGCCCCATCCAAAGCATTTATTTACATTCTTTAAATTTGTTTTAGGAAACTACTGAATATGTTCAGTTAATTTTCTGAGAGATAAAAATATCCCTGTACTTAGTCCTGTGGGATTTCTAGTTCAATGTACCAAAAGCACATTAAATAATGAACTCATATATAAACACTGAGGCATCACCTGCTAAATAGGAACCACACAAAATGAAACATCTGTATAATGTAGATGGGTGGGATGTGAACTGCGAGAGAGGGTAAAAAAAACAAACCATTATAGCAATCCAGTGTACTTGCATTTGAAATGAGTACGATGAAAGTGTTTCATGGAAACAACACTTTTGTTTTTGAAAGGTCATGTCTTAACTATTCACAGAAATTTGCAATAACCGGATGTGATAACATTTTGCATGTCACTGGAGTCCATTGAGTAATGCTGTGCCCAAACAAAGCATTACCCACCAGTAGGAGCTATTTATATTTGCACAAACCCAGAGCCCATCAAACCAGCTACACTTGACATTCTGGCTTTCATTGTGGGAAAGGTGATTTCAGTTTGTCTGGGTGGTCTTGTGAAGCCGTCACATATCAAGAAATCTAAACAAAACCTACACTCTGTGTCTGACAAACACACAAAAGAACCTTTTTTTTCTCCTTTTTTTTTGTGTATGTTCCAGGCTGTACAGATGGTGATACAAACAGGAAATAGCTACTTTGTCATTGATGTTGGTAAATGTCTGCATGTCTTTATTCTTACTGTATTTGAATACAAGCCTGTGACAGAGAAAGAATGGATCTTGGTTATAAATCTCCCTCCTGACCTGTGAGGGCGCTGTGTAAAGGGAACAGTGTGCCCCGGACTGGATAATCTGACAATTCATTCCAGGGAAAGGTGGAAGTCGGCCATCTAGAAAGGGGGTGGAGCCACAGTACACCAAGTCATTGCCTCAGACGGGAGGCTATGTGGCAATCGCGATTGGAGGAAAAACGATAGCATTTGCTAACCAAGGGGGCGTGACTGAAGGTATAAAAGGGGATGTGGCCGAGCGAACTGCTCCTTTGTTATGGTTGCGAGAGAACTGCTGAAGTGCTAACCGTGAGTGTTTAGTGTTTGTTTGTTTGTCGCTCTAATTGTACTCGTTTGTTCTTATTAGACGGCTAACACGAACTGGGAGCTGTCGCTTAAGGCCAGCACTGCACTACAGTTCACTAATAAATTGTACTTCACCACTTGCACATACAGCACTCACTCTGGACTTGTGACCGTGTTTGTGTTCTGTGTGTGTTTATACTGCATTTGTTATTTCGGGACTGAACCCCAAGGTTTCACTGTGCAATACATTGCTGTGTATTGCCAGGGATTATTATTAACGGTCCCAAACGACCAGGATTATAAAACAAATAAAAGATTGTTTGGACCGTGAACTTTGTTGTCTGTCATCTGTTTAAGCATTGCATCACATCTACACCTGCGCACTGCAAACCACTTTGCCACAAAGCCCTAGCATGGTTCTTGTCAATGAGCACTACTCTCCAGCATTGAGACAAGTATTGCTTTTTCTACTTGTGACTCATTTTTATACATTTGTTTAAATTATTTTTAATTGCTGAGGTTCTTGAAAGTATTTTCTTAAAGAAACGTTAGAAGGCTGTTGATATTTACAATGTAATTCAGTTTCCGTAACACAACAGTCTCAGAAAAGTGACACTGAAGAATAGGAATATAAAACACTATTTGTTTCAAAAAAAAGGAAAACGAATAGTTTAAATTAAATAACTTTGATTGGAACTCTATTTGTCCTTTACGCCCCCCCCGCCCCACCAACTTTTCACACATCCATAACATTTCCACCTGTCACAAATGTATAAATTACCAGGTATAAAACTTAATTCAACATTCCATTTGGGTCATTGGCAATTACCTAATATAAAAATGTCGTGTGCGCTGATATGCAAAGCAAACAAATTCTTCAGAATACTTCCTTTTCCCTTTTCAGTTCCATGTAAGACAAAGTTCAAGCTACAGTAACAGACTATTTAGAAGGTGAATCCGTCACTGGCTCTTACCCACTGAGAAAAAAGGTGACAATCAGTCTGGTACAGTAGCTCTATGGATAATTAATGAGAAGCATTTCACCTTGTGTCCAGCGGTGATAAACAGAAATTTCAACCTGCTTTCAATGGCCTTTGAGCAGTTCCAACTAGACAGATAGTTTATATAACAAAACCAGTAGAACAGCTTGAGGTGTGCCCAACCCAACTACCTGTATCAGATGTTTAGAGTGCAAAATCTTCCTCTTTACAGACAATTTAATACCTAGCAGCTATCAGTTCAAAATACCTGAGCAGGGACTCTGAGAAGATTTTAACTTGGCTTAAATATTGCATACGTATCAAGGAACCTGAAAAAGGTTTTTTATTTATTCATGCATTTAACCACCAATAGTTCAGATTACTTTGTATTTCTAATCACAGCTGGCATTATTGGCACATTTCTCTTGTTTATCTTGAGAAGTGCCAGGTTTGAAAGGACAAGAAGGTGGTACTTATTTATTAATATACTGTACTATATTTATAATGTTTAACTACTAAAATCTGTAGGCATGCTAGTATGTGTTATTGTACAGGTCAACACATAAGAGGCAGTCTTTTCATTTCCTGATATTATCAGCAATCAAGGCCAGTCTGGATTTGTCTCAATATGATAAGATGACCATATGGCTCCGTGTTCAGTGGGACAGTATGGGATAGTTCAGGCTTTTCAACTCACAACCCAATGCATTCTGGTAAGCGTAGTCCTGCTTCTCAAAGGCAAGAATGGTACCTGAGACAGGTAAAATGTACCAGAATGCATTGGGTTGTGAGTTGAAAAGCCTGAACTATCCCAAACTGTCCCGCTGAACACGGAGCCATATGGTCACCTTACTGTATGAGGGACAGTAAATTTGAATTTTATGTCTTTCAAAATAATGTCATTGTTACTGTACATTAAAGAAAAAAAAGTGTTACCCATGCGTAATACAGTAAATGTTACTCAAAACAAACCTAGTTGATGCAAATAACAGTAGCTAGTTATGCAAAACTAAACAAACAATGTTCACAGGTTGCTGTATGTCTGCTGCCTTGAAAGAAACAGTATGATGGTTTTCAGCAAAATGTCTGTTCACCATTATACAGCATTACACCATTTTCTAAACTGTGTTCATTATTTCCTGCCTTAATTTTTCAAAACATTATTAAAACAGAAGCCATGGAGTTCTAATTTTCAGTAGATTATGATGTCAGTTATTACTTTGGTGTTCAGTCTAGCCTTCCCTAAAGCAAAAACATAAATTAATACGTACCGCTATTCAAAATCTGTATGACAGTACGTGTTTTGTATCCTGTAACCAATACACCCAAATCCTTAAATATATAATGGGTGGGTGCCAATAAGGCCTGCATTTTGCCCCACAAAATAATGGTAAATAATTAAGTCAGGATAATTCCATGACATGAACAAAAAAACAAGTGCAGTTTGAGGTTACATTTTCATTCTTTGTTATTATACACACTGGACCAAACATAAACTGCTGAAATACATGACTATTGTATAGCTTTGCATAAAGGGGCACCCTAAGAGGTACTGAATCACAATTTATACACTTGCTTCATGTCAAAGGAATATTCAGACTTTTTCATCAATATCTCAAGGGCAAAATCCAGACCTTGTTGACTCCTATCGTTTCCTGTTCTAATTAAAACTGCTACACAAAAAATAAAAACATACCATGTGACTGCCAGCCCATTTCAATGCTGAGACACTATTCAATATTCCTAATGGTACAGTAGCAGTGAAGGTGATTCAATTCAATCTCCCATTACTCAGAGAAGTATAATACTTTAATCCTAGGAAGGCAGTTTCCTATTACAACATAATGTGGCACATGCTTTTCCTGGAGTTTCTGTAATTGCTGTCCTGAACATTTTCTAAAGCAAGGCAAAGGTGAATTGTACAATAAAGAGACAACGCATATTAAAGTACTTACTATAACAGCTACTGTATCACCACAAGTGTAGTACTACTCATTTTTATTCTGGAGTGGCAATTGACTTACAATGAATCGCTTATGCTGTATAATCCAAGCTGTCTACTGTGTCTATCTGTGTGACTGTTAGCTGCTAAACTGTAGCTGAAGCATGCAAAGAAATAACTGCCTCCTACTAAACACACAGACATGCCTGTGAAGCAACACTTACAAGGCATGAATACATGCATGGTCCCACCATGCTACATTGCCTTTCATATGAAGATGATTGCCGTAAACTTTTATTTTGAGATGCAGCATCTTGAGTTATAAGTGTGGCTTGCTGCTTCAAATTCAGTGTATTTCAACTACAGGACTGAAACACACAAAGTACACAGTTTTACAAATGTCCTGCTTAAATCACTCACTCTGCTTCAGTGGCTGAGTGGTGACCACAGGATGTCTTGTCTCACAATCCTCTCTATTTATTCTATATATCGCTCTATATTAAAAGGACTGTGTAAATAAACACATTGCTATACAGAATTAACTTGCCAATCATCAAAAATATTTCAGTTGCCTCAGGCATACTGTCTTCCACCATCTTCAGTTTATAACTCTAACAATTTATTTTCAGCTATTGGTGCCATCGATGCATTTAATATCTTGTTTGTTACAGAAGAACTGTGCAAATCAGTTCAACCTCACGATGCACATAAACTAAACAAAAAATGACAGCAGTTGTCTGATTTATAATAAGATGTTTAGGTGTCTCTGACAGTCACCTGAAGCTAAAAAGGATCAAAGACAGGTTTACTTCCTCTCTTCCAATAGAGATGGGTGGTGCATTACATGTCACTTAATTAAACTGGGCATCGGAAAATGACTTTAAATACCCTCTATTGTGGGAGATAACTGTATAGCTTTATTTTAAAAAGCCAGCAAATAAATACAGAAAAAAATAGTGTGTGTGTGTGTGTGTGTAAGAGGAAGACTTAACTAGTGTGGTTGCATTTAAATGGGAATGCAAACATCATTTAAGTTAATAGTGATTTTTGAACTTTGAACGGATAATGGATAACTAATGCAATCACCATCAAAGCCTAGCAGGCTGTTTAAAAGTAGGGGGCCAAGCAGAGGCTTAGAGACCGCTCTGGCCTGTTGGGAATGTTAGCAATGCCAAGCACTGCTGAGAGATGGTAGTACAGGTTGTGGTGCTGATGTATCACTGGTCATTTTGGTTTGAGAATAAAGCTTTTTGATGAACTGAAACAGTCAGGTAATGTCTCTTTGCAGAAACATAAAAAAAGTCAATTGACTGTTGTGTATACTCTGAAAATGAATTGAATTGCTGTAACTGTGTATCAGTAGGTACCTAATGAAATAAACATGTTCCAATTCCTAACTCTTACTTGTAAACCACTTACCAGGTATTTTTTAGCAGGGAATATAAGTATTATTTAAGTAGGCTATACCTAAAAGATGTAAGGTCCTTTGTTTTTAAAAATGGATTTGACTTACTAATCCCACATTACAGTATTCATTGGTTAGCTGCATGTTTTCTAATCAGTAGAACAAAAGCACGTTTTCATTTGTTCACATTTTTGTTTTCCTGAGCTTCATGTAAAGAGATTCAAGACTTCATGCTTCTGCAGGTTGCAGCAAAATCATGTGACTTATTATAGCAGGCAGCACAAACTACCCCTGGGGAGAATCAAAAGAAAATGGACAGTCATAACTGCTGTATGAAGGAAGAAGTAAACTACAAAACAATGTAGTACATGCTTAGCCAGTAATCATACAGGATTATTTATGAATGTGAACAAGATTGTGCAGCTTTAAGTTATTAGTAATAATTTTTTTAGGGTGCACAATATGGTGTGTGCAGCACACCATATCAGTAATGTTCGAGGTCAGGTAACGTAAAGTCTTGTCTTGGACAGGTATTCATTAAAAACAACAGGTGAATGAAACAGGATCATAGATTTGCATATGATAATCTCTTACCCAGCGTTTTGACTGCAATTTGTCTGGTCAGGGGGGGCGGGAGGTTTATGCAGACCAAATCCACATCCTGGTGCAGTAAGACATCGTCTATTCTGTTAGTGTAAAAGGGCACATTCATTTCCTTAGCCAATTCCTCTGCTTCTTCCTGGGTCCGTCCCCATAGCGCCTTCACCGAGAAGCCCTCGTTCTTCAAAAGGGGGATGATCACCCTAGCAGTCAAGCTGGTGCCAAACACCCCAACCCCGGGCAGCATGGCTTCACACTCTCCCCGATCACTGATTTCTACTCCCAAGACTTCACAGTTATCATAAGCGTAGTGGTATAGTACCGCGGCAGCAGACTAGCATCAGGTCAGCCATCCACCTGCACAAATTGACCCGAGACCCCGCATTTTTTAATCCGATCAATGCCACTTCCACTTTGCAATCGTCGCCGTCGTCTGCTTTTAAAACATCCTGTTGGTCGTATTAAGTTGTAGCTGCAGCATGTTTAATCGTCCATGTCTGGCTCCTAATGTGTATTCATCTTGCAGATGAAGGAGATGTCACCTAATATTATTCCTGCAACGCCCTGTTTAATAAACAACAACAACAAAAAATAAACTCCGTTACTGTTCGGTAATTGACGAATGGTACATACTATATTTTATATAATTTTCTTCCACTGGCCTAAGCAGTATGTGGTTAGTGATTGTTATATGCTTCTTGTTTGATGTTGAAACCCAGTCCTATACTGTTTGCTGAATACGTCAGGCTTTGTGAGTCTGCTGTGCCCGCCCCTATTTTAACCCTTTCGTCTCCGGTAATTATTTTAAATTGTGTCAAAGTTTAGATCAAACGCCGTAAGCCTATAACTTAAAAAAAAGTAAATACAGTTTGAATAAATGGCCAATATGCGGTCAAATATTGCAGTAGTTTCAACACAATAGATTTGATGTAATACTGCAAATGAACCGTTTAACCCGTTTATACGGTGTGGTTGCACTTCCTTACATTACACACACAGCAGTGACGGTAAGCATTGCCCCGGTTTGGTTTCAAATAGTCAATCGAACATTTTAGCTAGCAGATTGTATTGCTACGAATTAATTAAATTAAATCCCCAATGGAATACCTTTCATTGACAACACATATATTCTGAACAGTAAGCTAACACGATTAATTTGATTTTCTTCTATCATACTGTATAAACAATACACGAGGCTCTGAGAATCACCTACGCACTACTGTAAACTATAATTATTTATATAGGCTACACCTACACACACACAAAACACAAAACCAACTGTGTTATGCTCAGAAAATCAGTTTGTGTTTTATCCAACATATATTTTGCTGTTTAAAAATTGACAAGGGAGTCATGTCTGACATTTGCCCTGCAACCAACTTAAACAATATCTATAATATTATAACAAGCTTGCAAAAGAAGACATGTAGAAGTAGGTAGTAGGCCAATTTTGAAAACAGCAGGTTCTTTTATTTTGTATAAAACGTTAAACAGCAGGAAGTGCCATCCCCGCTCCCGGAGGTACTGCTTCTGGTGGATGCCCGTAGCCTGGAGCTGGCCGTGGGTGAAGCAGTGTGTGCCATCAAGCCGGTCCTGCAGGTGCCTGGCATATTCCGGACCGGGGGCGTCAAGCCAACAGGATTAGTGAACAGCTGTGGCGATGGCGAGCTGGACGGAGAGGATACAGTCTCTCCACCAGCCCAATACTCTGGGAGTGCAATGGCATGATGTGTGTCTTACGGATCCCTAGTCGGCAACACATCTCAGTGAAGACCCAGGATTTGAAGTTACGGCCCTGGTTCAAGTGTAGCTCTTGGGGAACCCTGAACCGTTAGAAGAACCCCTCCAGCAGGATCCCGTTCTTGCCGCTGCCTCCCCTCTACCGTGGTGACTATGGACAGCTTGCTGCAGGTCACAGAAGTCTCTTGGCTCACCCTCGCTGGCTGGTGGCGCTCCTGGTACTCCCCTTCCTGCCACTCTGCGGCAGTCAGCTCCTGCTCCCGGATCTGTGTAGGGACGGGGTGACAGGGCATCAGTGTTGGAATGCCGCTCCCCAGCACGGTGTTGGATCTTGTATTTGAACGGTTGCAGTTGTTCAAGCCACCTGCCCCTCTGGTTCTTTGAAGGACAGCAGCCACTGGAGTGCAGCATTGTTGGTGCGGATGGTGAGGGCAACCCGCAGAGGTAGTGGTGGAAGGAGCGTACCACGTCACGCAGTAATGTCACTCTGGTTTGCTCAGGGTCCGGCTGTGATAGGCTACAACTCGCTCTCTGTCTGATAACAACTGCGACAGGTCTGCTTCAATCCCGTTGCTGGTGTCAGTGTCAAGTAGGAACAGGCGATCTGGGTCAGGGGGCAGCAGCATAGACTCCTGCAGCATAGGCTCCTGGGTCAGTACCTCTCGCAGGTTGTCAAAGGTAATCTGGCAAGCCTTTGTCCAGTTGAACAGCTCTTCTTTCCACAGCAACTGGTGCAGGGGAACTGTGATGATGGTTAAGTGAGCGACAAAGCGGTGGTAGTATGTGGTGAGACCCAGGAACCCTCGTAACTGGTGTTAATCATGCCAGTCCCACACAGTGCTGATCTTCCCCGGCTTGGTATGGATGCCCTCACCGCCCACTCTGTGGTCCAGGAAAGGGACTTCTCGCTGCACGAAACGGCACTTGTTTGGATGGCTTCAAGCCAGCCGCCTCCAGCCATTGCATCACCTCGTGCAGGGAGTAGAGCACATCCTTGACAGTCAGGCATACACCACCCTTCTTTTGCAGTGGGATCCTGTTCTGTACTTTCTCCATCAGATGTTCGAATGTGGCAGCCATCAGATGTTCGAATGTGGCAGGAGCATTGCAGAGACCAAAGGGCAAAACTTTAAACTGCCACAGCCCTCGACCAGTGGAGAAGGCAGTCTTTGGCCAGGCTGTAGTGGTGAGCTCCACCTGCTAGTAGCCACATTTCAGGTCCAGCAAGCTGTACCAAGACGAACCAGCAACCTAGTCCAGGGGCTTATCAATGCAGGGCAGGTGGTATGAATCCTTGCGGGTAACCTCATTCAGCTGCTGGTAGTCAACACAGAACCGCCACTGTCCATCCTTCATGGGAACCAGGGCAACAAGCACAGTCCACAGGCTGTCAGACGGCTCGATGAGGCCTGCCTCTCGCATCTCACTCAGGTCCTTTTCCGTTGCTTCTTGTTGTGCCAGGGGCAGTCGAAGGGGCCACAGCTTGACTGGCACTGCATCCCCAGTGTCGATGTCATGTTGCACCAGTGAGTCTGGCTCGTCTCTTCCAGTCTAGTTGCAAAGCTGTTTTGGAACAGCTTTGCAACCAGACTGCGTTCACTGCCGACCCAGACACCACTCCAGCAGCAGTGAACGCAGTCTGTTGCTGGAGTTCCAACACAGTGTAACAAGCTTGAAAAAGAAGGAGCATAGAAGCAGGTAGTACTTTGAAAACAGCAGGTTATTTTATTTTGCATAAAAGGTTAAACAGCACACACACAAGCTTGCACGCAGGCCGCTTATATGCCCCAGACCCTTCAATATTGCAACATTTATGCAGATTAGGCAATAGTCCCGTTAGGATCTAGTCCAATAGAAAGGCTGGGGTGATCCCCGGGGCACTTTTCCCACGCATGGCAAGGACAGCACAGTTCCTGAGGCTGCTTACACCAACCACTTAAATGAAGCTAGCTGGCTGGTCATTAAGTAGTTCGTTCTATTGCCGTGTTCAATACAATGTTGTTCAACCTGTCTGAAACACAGACTGGATCAGTGAGTTTACCCAGAGGACACTGATGTTTTATTTTTTATTTTTCATGGATCTGATTTTGAGTATTACATTTTGTTTTGTATTTCGCAGGAAATCTTGGTAAAACATTTATATTTCAGTTTCTTCATTGGTTTTAAGTATGTTACAAAATCTAACACTCTCAATATTGTATGCTGAATAATGTTAATACCAATCACAACTGAATAAGTTCTGTTCCAGATATATGGACACATTTAAATGTGACTTACCTAGTTACAACCACTTATGCAAGGGATACAAAGTGTTGACTTTATCAGGAGTTCATCAATAAACTGGAAAAAAAAAAACTATGAAAAGTGTTGATACTTGAAATATAGTACACAGTATTACATAGATAACAAATATGTTAATGTTTTTTTTTAATACACAGTCTACTGTAAAGGTCCAGTGGTTAAAGAAAAGGGCTTGTAACTAGAAGGTCCCCGGTTCAAATCCCACCTCAGCCACTCACTCATTGTGTGACCCTGAGCAAATCACTTAACCTCCTTGTGCTCTGCCTTTCAGGTGAGACGTAGTTGTCAGTGACTCTGCAGCTGATGCATAGTTCACACACCCTAGTCTCTGTAAGTCGCCTTGGATAAAGGCATCTGCTAAATAAACAAATAATAATAACATTAATCATACACATTGCAGTATTCTGTATGCTGTTTTATGCTACCATACTTTATATGTTGGAGCATTTCAATACAGCAACATACTTACATGTAAATCTTATGCTTTCACTGATAAAAGTGAGTTATTTTAACCAGTGTGATAAGAACCACACTGATAGTATCAGGAGATTGCTCAATGTGGTGATAATATGAAACATGACATTAACAGGAGTGATATTAAGCAGGTTTGACTGTATATAGCTGGAAGTAAAGACTTGTCAGAAAAGTATTATGGGACACTATCTACATACGGTCTGACATTCATACTATATTTGTCCAGTTGCTAAAAACATGCATTCCTCAGTTTAAACCAATCCAAAACCGGTTAAATTTCAGAAATATGTTTGAGTCACCTATTGTTCAGTAAGGGTGTTGAAATCCATTACAGGATGGAAGGATGTTTTAAAAAGTCTGTTTCTTAAATTAGAGTATGATCAGACAGAGTCAGGCTTATCACAGCCCCTTCCTTTTATGACTAACTTGACTTCCATTTTACCCCTCTCAGATGAACCACTTTCTCTAAAAACAATACCTACCACAGAATGCTTCATGTAATTAGTTTTGGAAGAAACAGAGGGTCTTATTCACAAAGCATTAACGTGCCATTAAATACACAGGCCTGAAATGCACTTACTGGCTAACTAAAGCTTTAAAAACAAGGTCATTGAAGGTCACAGATTTATTGCCTCCCTTTCTTTAAATGGTTTATTTATGGTTAGGGTTGAGGTCAGACTAATATGTGGTCGATATCTTACACCACAAGTCACCAGTAGTGTTTATAAGAAGTGGGCTGTTTTGACAGAGTCGATAACCAAACAATGGCCATTTTGAAAAGAGAAATACTTGTTAACAATTTCATATTACCCATACTGTACAACACCTACTGAATAAGGGGCCTTGAAGATAGAATTTATATGACCAGATATCAAGTAGAGTTTGACTCTGCTGTCAGTTGCAAGTTATAAAACTTACCTAGATTATACCATGATAAGGCATGGCAAAAACCAAACAATTCATGTTCAAGAAAACTATAAATCATAATAAATACATGGCACAGTATTAAGCATTATAAACTGCAAACTTGTTGTGTAAATTTAAGTTGTATACCATGCTTAACTGCTGTATTTGGCTCAAATAATGGGCACTATTGAGACTATTCTAAGGAAAGGTTTGTTAAAGGTTGTTTTTTTAAAGATAATTCTGATTATTTAAAACTAGTCTGAAGTTCATGAAACTGTTTTAGAGAGGGTTTATTCACATTTTTATGAGCATTGTTTAACTTGAGAGTCCTTAAAAAAGGCATTCCTTACAGTTTTCTGAATAGGTCCCAATGGATTGAAAGTATGCCCTCCTACATTATTATTTAAAATGTTTCAATACAGTTTATTCCAAGTCTGGAATACAATCAACAATGTCACACTAATACTGTATATTTAACATTGGCTTTTGATATTATAAAGCAGACTATCAAAACACTGTTTCAATTGTTTTGTAGTTCTAGTAGCAAATTCTCGCTCTAGCTTTTAGCTGGCTGTCAACTCAGTGAATAGGTCAATCAGTTTTTAGGAACAGACCTAAAACTATATGGCAGCTATAGAAATAGATGTGCTCAACAAAGGCAATGTTTTTTATTTTTTATTTTATATACTTGACTCATGTGTTTCTGGTGCCTAGTGATATCACAAAGCGGCATTTCCTTTTTACTCAACAAAGGCTAAAAGCTAAACGCTCAATTTTGAAAGATAAGGATATATGAAAGCATCAGGGTACATGTCACAGAAAACTGGGAAATGCTACAAACACCATTACAAGCACTTATCTTATAAATGTTTGATGGCATCTGCTGGAATACAAGGAACGGTTACTTTACGTCAAATATTGTTAAATGTTCTGTGTAGTAAATGGATCAGGCATTTTAAAGAAAAGGTGGCAACAGGCAGCCTGCTCTGATTTTTGCTGTACTTTTAGCTGTTCAGTTCGACTCAAGACTTTTTTATGTAGAACCAGAAAGCTAATCATTCAAAATGCCACTCTGTGCTCCATATAAAGTGTGAGTATGTTCTGTGAATAGCATAATACTTCCTACAGTACTGATGGCTTATACAAATTGTGTTGAGGATTTACTGTATTCTTTCATTCCTCTCCCAAAGTAGTTTGGTTGTTCATAATGGGTAGCAGTGTGAAGTAGTGGTTAGAGCTGCGGACTCTTGACCAGAGGGTTGTGGGTTGAATTGGACACTACCAGCAAATTGTGTAGTATTCAGACAATGTTGTCTTGACATTTGTTTTAAACCAATAAAAAGCACTGGAATTGAAAATGCAACTACATTTCTATGACAAGTAGTCATACACCTTTGACAACAGTATTATGAATACATATGAGAGTTACATCAGTGATTGTGGGTGATTATACAGTAGCAGTTACACTGTGTTGTCACCTTCATGAATGTGTTATGAATGCTATATGGTGTCCAATTAAAAAAAAGAGTAATGTCCCAAAAAAAATAAAAATAAAACTTGGGTTTCTATGCACAGGACATATCATGTGAACCCAAACAGTAGGTTTCTGCCTTTTCTAATGATGCATCATTTTGCTTACACTGTATTATATCAAGTCCAACACAATTAAAATAAAGTACAAAATTGGTAAATATATATAGTTTATTTGTAACTTTGCAACATTAACATACATTCTAGTCTTCTTTTTGAACAATACAGTGCATTGAAGAGCACCATTGGGCATTGTTTTCATTCTCTTGGTGCCCTCTGCTGGTTTAAAAAAGCAATTCACAAGAGGAGGTATACAGGACTCTTCCTTTTCGGTTTTTATTTTTGGTCACATGATGCAGCCGATTCCTTTTCCCAATTAAACTCTTGGGAAAGCGTTGATTGTGAAACAGTGACGCTGGAACGATTTTTATAGTGCAAGTTTCGACAGCCATTGAACAAAACTGTAACCCCCGTGGCGCCCTCATCCCTCTGGCTTTGCATGCCTTCCATCAGATACAGGGGTTACAGTTTTGTTCAACGGCTTTCAGCACTTCCACTATAAAAATCGTTCCAGCGTCACTGCTTGATTCACAATCAACGCTTTCCCAAGAGTTTAATTGGGAAAAGGAGTTGGCTCAATATAACTGTAAAGGGACATCACGTGACCAAAAATAAAAACTGAAAAGGAAGAGTCCTGTGTACCTTCTCTTTTGAATTGCTTTTTTAAACTAGCAGAGAGCACCACAGAGGGCATCACAACCCAGACAGTATTGGCAGGGAAAGAGACACAGAAAGCTGCATAATAAATGCATTAATGCACTCTTTATTTACACAAACCACTAAACAAAACACATTAACAAAATAAAACGGCACAAGGGCCAAAAAAAAAAAAAAGTTCTACAAAAAAACTCACAAACACAGCACGTAACACCAAACACGGACCCCCACCTCTATCACAAACATGAATTCTCTTATTCTAACTTAACACCCATGACCACCTATTTTATACATCTGTGGCTGTTCAGTTGTCAGCTCCAGCCACATTCGCATGTGTTTTGACTGGGAGAAATAATATTCCCCACACAAACATACACCCGTGCACCAGAAGGGCTTTCACATTGCCACACTGCCACAGGAACCTAATAACGAAATGGTGAAATTGTAAAAACTTCTCTTCGAATTCCTAATAACGCTTTTTTTTTTATTGATGCAAGAAATACACAAACACGAAAAGAACAAGAACAAAGTACTACAAAGATCAATGAAATACTGACAATTATAAACTAATTATATATATATATATATTGTAAACAATTGCACCACTCACGGGTTCGTTCCCCTTTAAAAACTACGACCCAGCACACAGAAATGAATTTTCAAGCGCAGTTGCGCTAATATTTTAATAAACACAAAAATAAATACAGCAAAACAAAACAAACAAACACCTAACTCCGATTTGGAGCACTTACTACACAGGTAATTTCCCTGACTAACTTGCAGGATGGCTAAGCCGTTTACCTGGCATACAAACAAAAACCCCACAGGTTTACACAGCACTTACTTCTAGGACTGCTCGGAAGCAGAGCACCTTCCTTCTGCCTCCTTCTACTCAGCAGCCTAGAGCAGACTAACTGCTTCCCTTAAATACCCTGCACCTGGCTCTAATTTAATAATAAGCACCAGAATGATTCATAATAAAACAATTAACAAATCAATTAAACAATAAAGTAAAACAATTAAACAATACAAAAGGTGCATTTTTTCCCTTCAGGGAGGTTTTAACCCCCTCCCTGCTGTCTCACACATCCCGCTGCCTTACAAAATCTATATATATATAGATATATATATATAATTAAAAAAAAAAAAAAAGATACAAGTGGTTAAATCAAATTATATTTCTTTAAAAAAAGGGCCGCCTGTATGTAATGTCTGATTTGAGATCGAGCAGTGACATATTTTTCTCGGCAGCCAGTCACATTGCTGTTTATATTACTTAGGTATTCACATCTTTGTTGCTGATTTTAATACACACATCACTATACTCGAATTTAAGATGTAGGATTTTTTTTTTTTTTTTAGAATAAATTGGTATAAAAAGTGCGTCTTAAATTCGAAAGAATATGGTATATCACACAATCCTCACGCTCCTGTAGTCAGGATAAACAAATAAATAAATAAAAAGAAAATAATAATAATAATAATAAAGTTTGGATGCAGCACTATACAATAAGATTATAATAAGGAAAGTGTTAAAAGTGTTAAAAAATGTGTACTGTGTAAATGTGTGTATTTATATTAATAGCCAGTCCTTCACATAACATGTATAATTTATTGTATAAAGGCCAAATAATTTAGACATAGATTCTTTGTACTTCATTGCATATATAAAGATACATAAGCAAAAAGTAATTTCAGAAGTTTTTCTCAGAAACGGATACACAATTAATTGTGTCACTTCAATATTTTATGTGCTCTGCAGAGGCACTAAAAACAATTAAATAGAAAGCTTTTAATCCTTAGACCCAAATTAATCTGTATAGCCTAGAAAGTAGGAGAGTCAGAGGTGACTTAATAGAGGTATTTAAAATGGTCATGGGGTTTAACAAAGTAACTGCTGCAAATTATTTTTCACAGAGAGCTGAACCAGGGGCCACAGATGGAAGCTGAAGGAGGGCATATTCAGGACCGAGGGGAGGAGCTTTTTCACGGAAAGGGTGGTGAACCATTGGAACAGGCTGCCGGACAGAGTTGTTGAAGCAGAGACTATCGGACCCTTCAAGAATAGACTGGATGCTGTCATGAACAATACTGTATAACCCTCTCTGTGACTATAATAAGACCTTTAGCTAGCCTCCTGGAGGAAGGGTGGTCCTCTTAGCCACGGATTCCCAGAGGTTTCATTTGCCCCAATAACCTGGTTAGGGTTTTTTTGTTGTTCCTCTCTGGAGTGCTAACGGAACACACTTGCATTAAGCGAGCGACCATAGGTGGGCCGAATGGTCTTTTCTCGTCCTAGAATTTCTTATGTTCTTATTTCTAAAAGGTCTCATACATACAGTAAATTAGTCATATACAAATTCTGCTTGATTTAAATGATTTTAAGCACAAACCTGCAGATTGCAGTGTTCACATAAGTGGGCATTTTCCTTTTTCTTCAGACCTGATCATAAATACAAGGCTCATTGATTCAGTTTTCTTTATTTAACATGTAAAATGAAATTCCTTCTGGCTTAGAGTACAACAGGCACTGTCAGAAAATATATACAAACAAGTGTAAAACTGAACTGGTATGCTGAGTTTTATCAAGGGTTTGGGGGGAAAGTGACAACCAAGCTGTTCTGATGGTAAATGCTCAATGCTCGCTATTTCATTATCATTTCATTTTAATGCAATTCATTTTCATAGTTTTCATACGCTTTAATAGTAAATGTATTCAGCTTACATTTTATTAAATTATTCAGTTCTTTTACACCACAATCATGGGGTTTCCAAACAGCGCAACAACATATACACTACCATTCAAAAGTTTGGGGTCACTTAGAAATTTCCTTGTTTTCGAAAGAAAAGCAAATTTTTTCTCCATTAAAATAACATCAAATTGATCAGAAATACAGTGTAGACAGTGTTAATGTTGTAAATGACTATTGTAGCTGGAAACGGCTGATTTGTAATGGAATATCTACATAGGCGTACAGAGGCCCATTATCAGCAACCATCCTGTGTTCCAATGGCACGTTGTGTTTGCTAATCCAAGTTTATCATTTTAAAAGGCTAATTGATCATTAGAAAACCCTTTTGCAATTATGTTAGCACAGCTGAAAACTGTAGTGCTGATTAAAGAAGCAATAAAACTGGCCTTCTTTAGACTAGTTGAGTATCTGGAGCATCAGCAATTGTGGGTTTGATTACAGGCTCAAAATGGCCAGAAACAAAGAACTTTCTTCTGAAACTTGTCAGTCTATTCTTGTTCTGAGAAATGAAGGCTATTCCATGCGAGAAATTGCCAAGAAACTGAAAATCTCGTACAACGCTGTGTACTACTCCCTTCACAGAACAGCGCAAAATGGCTCTAACCAGAATAGAAAGAGGAGTGGGAGGCCCCGGTGCACAACTGAGCAAGAGGACAAATACATTAGAGTGTCTAGTTTGAGAAACAGACGCCTCACAGGTCCTCAACTGGCAGCTTCATTAAATAGTACCCGCAAAACACCAGTCTCAACGTCACAGTGAAGAGGCTAATTCGGGATGCTGGCCTTCTAGGCAGAGTTGCAAAGAAAAGCCATATCTCAGACTGGCCAATAAAAAGAAAAAGATTAAGATGGGCAAAAGAACACAGACACTGGACAGAGGAAGATTGGAAAAAAGTGTTATGAACAGACGAATCTAAGTTTGAGGTGTTCGGATCACAAAGAAGAACATTCGTGAGACGAGACCAAATGAAAAGATGCTGGAGGAGTGCTTGACGCCATCTGTCAAGCATGGTGGAGGAAATGTGATGGTCTGGGGGTGCTTTGGTGGTGGTAAAGTGGGAGATTTGTACAGGGTAAAAGGGATCTTGAAGAAGGAAGGCTATCACTCCATTTTGCAACGCCATGCCATACCCTGTGGACGGCGCTTGATTGGAGCCAGTTTCCTACTACAACAGGACAATGACCCAAAGCACAGCTCCAAACTATGCAAGAACTATTTAGGGAAGAAGCAGTCAGCTGGTATTCTGTCTATAATGGCGTGGCCAGCACAGTCACCGGATCTCAACCCTATTGAGCTGTTGTGGGAGCAGCTTGACCGTATGGTACGTAAGAAGTGCCCATCAAGCCAATCCAACTTGTGGGAGGTGCTTCAGGAAGCATGGGGTGAAATCTTTTCAGATTACCTCAACAAATTGACAACTAGAATGCCAAAGGTCTGCAAGGCTGTAATTGCTGCAAATGGAGGATTCTTTGACGAAAGCAAAGTTTGAAGGACACAATTATTATTTCAATTAATCAATCAATCATTATTTCTAACCTTGTCAATGACTATATTTCCTATTCATTTTGCTATATTTCCTATTCAAACTCATTTCATGTATGTTTTCATGGAAAACAAGGAAATTTCTAAGTGACCCCAAACTTTTGAACGGTAGTGTATACCAACAAGTTGTTGATGCCCTCTCAGAACTGACCAAATAAAATTGCAAATGAACGTATTGATTGTGTTTTATTTGTGTGCATCATTAATATTTAACACAACAGTAAATCTAACACAACTTCGAAGAAAGGAGAGAATCTCTGACAGCACGAGCCTCCTCTGATAGCTGCTGTCCAATTGAAACTGAAGGCTGAGGTAACCTGCACAGTTGCCAAGTCTGCTTATAATAGAAGAGTTGAGAGTCGCGGGTTGGAATTGCATAAACACCCATACTGTAACATTGGTCGTGCTTGTTTTGAAAGGCAGTGCAGCTTTTTTTTTTCTCATGAGACTTGGCAACACTGGTAACCTTCCCCGTGAGTCTCACAGGCAGCCTGATTCCTGAACACCTCATTTTGTTGTTGACAAGAGTTTGTGCAGGATTCAGCAGGCAGTGGCAATTTTGGGAACAAAGTAATGCTGCACTTCAGTCCGTTTCATCAGTATCCGCCACCTCCCTTTCAAGTGCCCACTACCCGTTTTTGCCCAAGCGTGGTGTTGAATGCTTCCTCAGCAGCTGTCAGCCGTCCAGACGAGTAGAGTTTCTAAGCCAGGGTAGTATACGCAGCATCACCTGATCCCCTATATGCTGTATTGCCTGAATGAAAGGGAAATATATATAACGTCTCTGCCGGTTTTCAGCCATGGTGATCTGCAATACTTGCTTGGTCAGTTTCATTTTATACCTCCGAATTCATTTTTAATGAATGAGTTGTAAGATAAATTAGTTGAAACAGTATTCACTACTAATGACATTTGAAAAACAATTTGGGCAAGAGCAGTAAAACACATTATTAACCAGCCAGGCACGAGGTATTTTGTTTTATTACAGCAGCTTAGATTCACTTGTGTACCAGTTCTCTGCACATGGAAACCACATTTTCACAAAATGTCATTAGTAATCTTTACGCATAGCTAATTTACATATCAACCCCCACCTTTCCCATTCATTTGCATGACGCTGGGTGATAAGCCTGGTTTACTCAAGTAAAATAAACTGAGCGAATGGAAACTCAAAAAAGCATTTTACACAAGACGTTTCTCTCGAGCAAATGTTGGAGTTAAAAAACAAAAACAAAAAAAAAAACACATGCATGGAAACTCCACCAATGTGATCATTTCCAAATATTTTAAGAGTTATTCAAACGCGTTTAAGAATACAGTGCACTCTGTTTATAAGAATCACGGATATAAGAATCGACCACATATAGTGATCAAAACCACTGGGACAAAATCATTCCTATACCAACCATGAGGATTGCTTGCAAGAATCAAGCTATCCGCTTATAAGAATCATTTCAGGGCAAACTGACTACATGTACTGTATCAAGTGCAATGACGTGTACAGCCAGTAAAGCTGTTTTTAAATTTGAATTTGATCACATCTCGCGTGATTAGGAACGTACGCAGCGTGGGTCATGCAATGATGCAGGGAACATTGGACAAGTTTCTAATAAAAACAGTGAGTGCGCCACTGCATTGTGCAGGTATGTTTTTTTATTTTCTCTGTTAGTGAAAATTTTACTGAGAATTTGTTTCAGTAAAGTGAATATATATTCATTGAATACATACTGAGTACAGCACTGTTATTGTGTAATATATGTTGCGCGGTGAAGGCGGAGGATTTCGGAGCTTTGCATCTCTGCTTAGTGGAAAACTGTGAGATTTGCATCGCAACTGAAAATAATTAAGCCACAGATGCTTAAATGCAGTGGTAGTCCTGACAGTAAAATACTGTTCTATAATGTAATTTTAATTCAAAGGCCATTACACGTAACACCACACAGCAGTTAAACTAGGCACCCTCACGAGACGATCGCTTCTCAATTACTGTCGTAAAATAGGATTCTGCAGCCTTGAGTAAACATAATCTTGATCATATAACAAGTTGCTTACCCACGAGGACTAGTTTTGATTTTTTTGATGTATTGTCCTCAGTGATTGAGAACCATTGACATGTGTAGACTGTATTTAAACTGCTGATGCGTGGAGGCACGCTTTTGCTAATTGTAATACACGCCTATTGCATATAAAAATAAAAATAAAAGTACAAGAAGATAGTTGGGTTTAAAATGTAAAATGAATGTTTAATGGCCTGGAACAGAAAGGTGGTTCAACAGGTTTTGATATTTCAACATAAGATGTAATAAGCTACAGAAAAACAGAAAAAATAGCCATACCTTAGTCTTGTTGCCAAACCTATACAATAGATAACATTACTATCATGGAAAAATCATGGAAAAACTACCAATTTTATTAAAACATTTTATTTAATGCAGTATTTCTATGGATAAATTAATACAATATAATAACTACATTAAATACTGAAACAAATTATATATTTATAGTCTACTGGTTATTTAGTACTACTACTGCGACTACTACTACTAATAATAAAAAGAACAATAAAAATAAACAATAATAATAATAATAATAATAATAATAATAATAATAATAATAATAATAATGAGCTTGTGTCAGGAGTTGAGTGATGTGGGTGAATATACAATGTCCCGACAATAGTTCAGTTGCCAAAACAGTTTTATTTAATAAAATAATAAATCCTCTACCATCAATAGTATCGGGGGTATATTGCAGGATTGCAGTCCCAAAATAATAATATACAACAATAACAATAATTCAGGTTGGTGCACGGCAAAGTGCTCTCTCTCTCTCTCTGTGGTGCTCGCTGTCCTGTGCGGTGCTGTGCGGTGCAGTGTGGTTGGTGCTTGGAGTGATAGTGCTGGCTCTCTGGCTGGAGCTCCCTGGTTCCTACTCATCTGCCAAAACACAACAAAACACACCAAAACAAACAGTGCTCCGGCTTGCTACTCATTCAGCGTAAGGGGCAGTACTCATGTAGCTGCATCCCCTTTGTACTGCCAAACTCTTCCCTGTGATCAGCCTGCCGCCACTATCCAATCGCTACATGCCCCGTAGCTGACCACAGTAGATTTGTTTAGCAAACTCGCAGCTACGCACTGTTTCCAAAATGGTCGACTTCCGGTTGCCACCTACCATCGAGTCGCCCCGTCTATGGAAAAGCATACCACCAACCCTACACAGCGCCCTTTCTGGTCAAGAGACAGATTTATAACTCAGATTCCTTCTCTCTCCGTCACAACTTGTTATCTGAATGTTGGGTAGTGAGTCATATCCTTTAACCAGTTTATTTTACTTCACTAAATTCAACAAATGTTTGTTTTGTAAAACAAAAAAAGAAAATGACCATGTACAGCATTTACATCGATAAATAATGCATTGATAAAGAATATTAAGCAGCTGCCTGTTCATAGCACAGTGACATGACAATTCGGTGGAAACTACAGCTAGGCACAGGGACCTTTTAGGGACCACAGGAATACTCTGGTTGTGGAGTTTTAACATTTCTACTGCTGTTCTGGTGAAAATTCATTTTCGCAGTTTCCAACACGAAAGACACTTCAAAAACTGTGAAACTTAGTATAACAAATTGTAACAGGGGAAAGACATGTGCATTTGTATGTTACTAATTTAACACTGGGCTATCAGATGTAAGATTGAAATTTCCTGAAATTGTACCCAGATACCTTGTTCTACATTTTCTACCCATATGAAAAAATGAAAACCACTATTCATCTACAATAATATAAAAAGAACTTGAAATAGTGTCAAAAGCTTTTTTTTTATTTTTTTTACTTTCGTGTTACCTTTATCTTATTAATTTAACTCTGAAATGTTCTAAAAGATTATATTTCTCTAATTTAGATTTAATCATTTGCAACATACACAACACCCAAACAGAATCACCAAAGCTGAGAGCTTGAAAGCGCTTAGAAAATCTGTACTCATCTATAAAGTTAAAAGCACTACATCTGACAACCAATTTCTTTTCTGTGTCCATTGCAGAATAATCTTGGTTAACCTATTTAGGCAGCTAACTCCCTGGCATTGTGTTGTTGCTCAAGTTATCTACATGGATGTGGATGCAGCTGATTAGAAGCTTAATTAGTCCAAATTAAGTTAATTTAGGGCACAGTTGGAACAAAAACCAGGAGGGACAGCTCCAGGACCAGGATTGGAGACCCCTGCTCTACAGTATTATATGTTTATCATAACAACCCATAGATCAGCCAAACTGAGGCAAATCCAGAACACAAACCTGATTCATTCACATTTTAGTGAATGGTTCTGTGGCAGGGCATGTCCCTGGGAATAATCTCTTTTGTTTTGAGTTTATAAATAAAATATGGTTTTGTTTTGATTGTAAATAACATTTGGTTACATTTTGTTTTTTAAAAAAAGTGTGTGCTAGATATGGCAGGGCTGGAAGGTTGGACTTCTCTCCCTGCCTAATTGAAGTTTAATGTGCAGCAGATGGCCAGGTGTTAATTAACTAATTGATTATCAATGAACACTGGGGCTGGAATGCCAGTCCTTGGCCACCTTTTATTTTGTAGCTGTTATTTCCCACTGCGTTTAGTTTAGCATTTTATATTGCCATGTACACTGTTTGTATATATCCTTCCACGCCAACTCCAATGAAAAAGCAGACTACCAACAAAAAACACAAGAATACAATTATTTGGCAACTACAATTTCAAATATTATTAAATGATAAAAATGCATTTAATTTACAACTTTTCCCCTCTCAATTCCTTGCATTACTTTTACTTCGATCTGCCTGTACAACAAAGATTTGAAAAGATGTCTAGCATATCAAACTGCATGGGTATAATGTTCCTGGCACAATACGGTGACAGCTGACCCACAACAATTACTTTAATCAAATAAATAAAAACACTCCCAGAGATCTACAGAAACCACGTACAATCTAATAAAGGGTTAGTCTGTTAACTCTGTACAGACACTACAACAGAATATATTCATAAAATAATTGTAAAAACACAGCTGTAACATTTTCATGACAAAGTTCAGTTAATGTGAAAATGTTTTTTTATTTTTTTTTTATTTATTCTAAACTGATCGTCTAAACAGTTAGTTTAAAAACTTTTTTATTTTTACAATGGATAAAAAACGTAGTGTTTTGGTTACATACAAAACACTGCAAAGCTAAAACACATTTAAGAAACTGGAAATATGGCAATACATAGTGAAACATTGTAATATTCATGCTGCAAGTTGAACAAATTTACAAGCAAGCCATATATATATCTACACAGCTGTTGGGTGTTTTACATGTATAGTTAATGCAGCAATGTAATTTGAATGAGAAACCATTTAACTTGTTACCGGGGGGTAAACAGACTTTTGCTACTTTAGTGCAACCTGTGCATTTTCTACAAATATCTTTCATATCACATTAATGCAAAAAAAAAAAAAAAATCAAAATGTACTTTCCTCAACAAATACAAATTAGTACACCATTTAATACAAATTTTGCTAAGCAAGCTAATCTCCATCCTGCAATAAATACCTGTTATTTCCCAAGTCAACGTTGTTGTTCAATATACTATCCAGTTCCAAAGTAACTTTATATTTCTATAAGAACTGATTAGGCTACACCTCAACTGGATGGATCAGATCAGTTAATGTTGCAATACTAGTAATACAAAATGCAGGCACTCTGAGTCCTCAAATTCACCAAATCAATCTGTTGCTGCTAATTTTGTAACATTAAGAGTTTAATTTTAACCTCACAAAGTAGCAAATTGCAATTTAATAGTTTTTAACAGTTTTTTCTATTTGATACTCCATAACAAGACAGAAATGATGCAGACATGATTTAAAGTGCATGTTTTCAGAAATAACTGAAAACCAGAAGTACTTTTCAGTTTCCTTTTGGCACATTTCTTAGGCACTGTGCTTGACAGTATACCAACTTGTACAAAATAACAATGAGCTGTATACTCATAAATGCATTATATGTATATGAATATCTATGTAAAACCCCAGCTAAAGTTTATAGTTCTACAAAGCACAACAGCATATGTGTTTCGACTAGAGAGTGTCGTCATTACATCATTACTGCATTTATTGTTTTTGGTATCCTCTGTTCTTATAGAATATCCCTGACCAAGCATGAACTTGTACAATGTTCTTATTTACTTTTATTATTATTTTTTTTAACTTTGTTGTTATAAATGTATCAATGAACCAGGTTTATTATGCATTTGATAAGTAAAAAACATGGGGCAGGAGTTGCAATTTACATAGCAAACAATATGACAAAAAGTAGCTTAAAAAAAATAAAAGCGTATTCAGAAGCTCCAATTTTGATCAAAAAGACTCGATGCATTCACCCTTGGTTTTATTCGTAAATACCAGTATTATGGAATGACCCTCATTCTGCACAATCACACACATTTATTATTGCTTTTTATATAAACTAACAAACATATTATTTTAAAACAAATTTATTAAAAAAATAGTTTGACACTAAAATTCCAACATTATTGCATTGCTCAAAATGTATTGACAAATCTACGGTTCTTGTAATTTTTGCATTTATTTTCAAGAAATGATATGCTTTAGTTTGTATGGAATGTGTCAGTTTTAATGCTCTAATTATTATTCTCTAAATCTACAAACTGCATATCCTTTGTTACAACAAGAACACTGAAACACATGTTTTCACTTTCACTTAATTTTCACTACACATAACAAATGCACAGGGAATAATGAACATCAACAAACAAATTCAATTAAATAACCATTCAAAAGATCAGTTTTTGGATATGTAAACCTTATTTAAAAGAGTCACAGATTTACTTAAATGCACACTTGCAGTACATTGCTTTACATTTATATTAATGCATTTGAGTCCAAATAAACTATAGATCTGCCCAACAGAAAGGCAATAAACTCACCATCCTATTTAAAACAAAGGTGCTAAACCGGATTTGAAATGCATCACTAAATATTGTGTATGTTCAAGGAATCAGGCTGCATTACATCAGACCAAGGAGTGAAATATGGAGTGTGCAAAATTATTCTGGGGTCTCAATACATGCTTTATTAAAAAATAAATAAAACCATATACCTAAAATTTTCTACTAGTTTCTGATGGCTGGTTGGTTTTTATTTTATATAAACATGTAGGGATATGTATTTAACCTCATGTTTGACCTTTTGACCTCTGGCCTACTAAATAAAACAAATATTTGGTTCTAAAATATGTTAATGCAATTTATCACATATAGGTATAGGTGGAGCATACTCCTAAATAAAGCATAACTGATGCAGATGTGCGTGTGGATTCTGTAATGACACAGTGGTCTATCGCACTTTTCTTTGCACAGGCTGGAGCACCAGCTGTTCATAAAGATAGATACAGTAATACTGTTTTTACTCCCAGCATCTCATTACATGTTCCCAAATAGCACATCCTTTCAAAGTGAACATCAATTGCTATAACTGCACTGGTATATCATTTGCACTAAGCAGGTTTTTATTTGAGGTCCAAAATCCAATGGACAGCATCCACTGACCGAAGAGTGCTGAGTAGTGTTTTCTTCGCAGTTTCTCCATTGAATCAAACCTAGGAGTAAATAGTGATCACCTCCCGTCCGCCACCCCGAACCAGAAGAACTCTGTTGAGGCCCTCTGTTAGGACTTCTAAAAACTCCATATCTGAAGAACTTCAGTCAAGGTTAATCACTTCAGCTGTATCTCAGGTGAAGTAAGGCATAAGCCTTAGTTACCTCTAAAACTCTTTATCCAATTTTAGAGGTTTAAATAAAATGACATGGAATACATTACTTGCATTATTATCTTTTTTTTAATTTAGTGTATATATACAGTATTACATTTATAAAATGTTAATCTCTGTGTATAGCACTTTACAGATTCATTGTGATCAAATTGTTCTCCTACTCTAACTAGACCTGGCTTGTACCTGGAAGCAGAAGTAAAGGATACAGTTCTCATCCCCACATTTGTTTTTCGGCGGTCCAGGCATGTTCAGCAACACCAGATGAGCATCCTGGGATTTATTTACAACCACCCCGTTAAGTTTCACAGCAGTGTGCATTCTCCTCACATTTGACTGATTCCTGCAACAGATAGATAACTAGGTTTCTCACATATTGTATACATTGTATATTAAACTACAAGGCAACTGAGTAACAATTACTGTAATAATCCCAATGTGTGCTACCAGGCATTGGCCTACAGATGGTGCCATACCTTTGTCAATAAAATAGGCATGCCGATTTAGCAGGCACTTGTTTGTACTGGATCATATTTGACTGATTGTGAAGCTTGGAAATATGTACAAGACTGCTCAACTCTGAAACTAAAGGACCTTTTTATTTTATTGTGTTACATGTTCCCATGTTTTGCTCCAACCGTTTACGTAAGATGTTTTTTAATTATTATTATTATTATTTTTTTTTTACATTTTGACCACTTTTTTAAACTTTTAACCCTTTGCGGTCCAATCATTCAGCGCATGTCAGGCGCTTCAGGTTTGATTTGTTTTCACACAAGCTGTTTATTTTACACACACTATTTAAAAGTAATTTTATTCATAGTAAAACAGGTTTAAAAGGCAATTCATATCAAAAGGACACTCAGAATTGCATCTCCGGGGCTCCCGAGTGGCGCATCTGGTAAAGGCACTCCGAGTGGAGTGCAGGATGTGCCCTATAGCTAGGGCCCTGCGTTTTATGCAACCTGCTTTCTTAGGCTGCACTTCATTACTCCCACCGCAAGCAAGGTGGTCATGTAGTCTGCTTAATTAAACCACTTGCTGATTAATAATCTCCCGATTCCTTTAATCATCTTTAATCATTAGTCATTCTATTAATGCGCAGTGGTGCGTTGAATAGGCGGCAGCAGCAGCTACGGACATTTATTTAGTCATGCATCCCTTTATTACTAATACGTCTTCTTCAATATTATTTCTTAGAATGTGTAAATAAATAATTTAAATGCTTCAGTTTACTAATAGGAACACATCATTTGTCAACAAAATATTAAAAAACAGCACTGATTCCCAGAACAATTTATATAAAATACTGAAATCATAACATCAATGCTGTAACATATATATTACAAATAATAATAATAATAATGATGCAAGGTTGTTCGCAAACAGCACATGAAGTGTCACTTAAGAGTTTCATGAAAGAAAAATGTCCCATGCATGAAATGTTGGTATTAAACTTAAGCATCGTCAGTTGGTTAACCCTGCCTTCTTTCATAGATTGATGTTGTTCTGTAAAAACTTGGCCATAAGAAGAAACACTTCTTTCAGCATTGGTAACAACTGACAAATATATTTTAGCCTTTCGTGTTAAATTGGAAAATAATTCTTCAGCTTTAATCCAAAATTAATTCAAAGTCATTCTACTGCCGTTTTCTTTTGCATATGGTAGGTATTTGTCCATTTCTGATTTACAGTCAGAATCAAATCCTGGAATAGAATATAATGGGAGGGCTTCCAGATCCAAACTACACAATTGTTGTGGGTCAAATATCCTTACTGCCATCAGAAAGTCATGAGCTGGTTGAAAAAAACATGGTTTCTTTTTGCATTGATCCGGGTTGCAGTAATTAGTCAGTTTTCAGGAAGTTTTTACACACAGGTTTGTTTATTCTTGTCTGTGCTGTGTACCTCTTGTGCTATTGCTCGGCATGTATTTATTAATTCTGCAACTTTATTATGTGTTTGATGGACTCTCACTTCACGGCTTTCAAACCACTGAATCAGATCCACCAGTCCCTTGGCATGCATCGCAATTAGGGAGAGTTGAGATTTTAAACTTTGCACATCTTTAAGCAATTTCTGGAGTTGAAATGTGCATTTCCTTTTCCACGAAGCTGCGTAGAAAGTGATGTATTTGGAATAATATTCAGCAGCAGAATACCAAGTGCCCCATCGTGTTATGCATGGCTCAGGTGGTAATTTTATGGGTAAAGTACAGCCTTCTTGTTGGATTGCTTCTGTCAGGTGGTCTTTAAAACGTAGTTTTCTGCTTGGGCAATGTTTAAACAATTTTTTGAACGGTTGCAACCAGCTTGTCTGCTTTCGGAAAAACTATTTGCCCAGATATTGCTGGCAGGGGCTATTATGTGGGCATTACAAGTCAAATGTACTGAATTTGGCAGTAAACCTCGAAGAATGTCATTGTATGCCTTGATCATGTAACTGGCATTATCAGAGACAAATCCTAATTTTCCAGGGGAATATTAGCACAAACAAATGCCTCTGTCAAATCAAAAATAACATCTCGTCGGCGTTCAGAATTTTTCTTCCCCTTACGTTTTTTACTGGAGGACACCGTCTAATAGCTGTCAATCTCAGCCTTTCGTTTTCTGTGTTTTTCTGATGATAAATGATAAAGGGCGGGAGGGCTTAGGTCGGCCAGGGTGTCCTCGGCTCACCGTAGTCTGGCCAGGCACCTGTAGGCTTGCCTGTAAGCTGCGTTGTCCTCCGACGCTGTAGCTCTGAGGTGGCTGCACGGTGAGTCTGCAGTGTGAAAAAAAGCGGTCGGCTGACGGCACATGCAGCGGAGGACAGCGTGTGTTCGTCTTCGCCGCTCCTGAGTCAGCGGGGGGTGCTAGCGGTGAGCTGAACCTAAAAATAATTGGATATGCTAAATTGGGTTTTAAAGTTTAAACAGCCTCGTTGTTTTACGCGTCGGCACAGTACGTCTCAACAAATTCCATCACATCTCGAAATCCAAGACAGACGTGTAGTGGACAAAAAGTTGTATTAAAAATATATTTATTTTGCAATTGATGATTACTGGGATAATGTTCCATCGATTTCAAAATTGCTGTGTTTACGGTTCCTCAAAATAGAGATGCAATTTTATTTTAAAAAAAAGACGTTTGTCATTAACGCTCTTACCACGTAGACTGGATACCATACCACGCCTACTACAGCAAGAACAGAGTGCACCACTGCCGCCCCAGTGTCAATCCTTCTGTTGCACCAATTATAAAAACTATTTGGAGGAAATAAACCAAACCCCTTCCTTTTTATAATATCCGCCCTTACTCTGGCACCACCGCAGTCGGATACGCAATGGATGAGAGAGAGAGAGAGAGAGAGAGAGAGAAAATGGCACCCAGGTCTGTGTCTATGACATTATTAAGTCAATGTACTTTTCACCCAAGGCCGTGGAGTGAGACAGGGCTGCAGTCACTGTTCAACATCTACATGAACGAGTTGGCCACGATGTTGGAGCAGTCTGCTGCCCCTGTACTCACTCTACATGACAAATAAATTAAATTCCTGCTCTATGCAGATGACCTGGTCCTGCTGTACCCACAGAGCAGGGTCTGCAGCACAGCCTGGCACTGCTAGAGCAGTACTGTCACAAATGGGCACAGACAGTAAATCTGGACAAGGCCAGAGTTATGGTTTTCCAGAAGAAAGCCAGATGTCAGGGAAACAGGTACCGCTTCACTCTGGGCAACACCACCTCAAAGCATAGCACCAGTTACAACTACCTGGGTCTGACAATCAGTGCGTCAGGGAGTTTTAATCTGGCTATAAATGCATTTAAAAAGACGCAGGCTTTCTATGCCATAAAAAATAAAAAATTCTTCTGTATGGTAGTGAAGTATGGGGTCCCCTTATGAACCCTGATTATAACAAATGGGATCAAAGCCCAACAGAACATTTCCATTTAGAATTCTGCAAAAAGCTCCTGCAGAGAGAGATTGCCTGGGGTATCTGAAACAGAACATATGGTGATTTATGTGTAAAACTCCCAAAATCCCCAAATTCTTAATTATGTAAGCGATATACAGTACTGTGCAAAAGTTTTAGGCAGGTGTGAAAAAATGCTGTAACGTAAGAATGCTTTCAAAAATAGACATGTTAATAGATTATATTTATCAATTAACTAAATGCAAAGTGAGTGAACAGAAGAAAAATCTAAATCAAATCCATATTTGGTGTGACCACCCTTTGCCTTCAAAACAGCATCAATTCTTCTAGGTACACTTGCACAAAGTCAGGGATTTTGTAGGCATATAGTCAGGTGTATGATTAAACAATTATACCAAACAGGTGCTAATGATCATCAATTCAATATGTAGGTTGAAACACTATCATTAACTGAAACAGAAACAGCTGTGTAGGAGGAATAAAACTGGGTGAGGAACAGCCAAACTCAGCTAACAAGGTGAGGTTGCTGAAGACAGTTTACTGTCAAAAGTCATACACCATGGCAAGACTGAGCACAGCAACAAGACACAAGGTAGTTATACTGCATCAGCAAGGTCTCTCCCAGGCAGAAATTTCAAGGCAGACAGGGGTTTCCAGATGTGCTGTCCAAGCTCTTTTGAAGAAGCACAAAGAAACAGGCAGCGTTGAGGACCGTGAAGCGCAGTGGTCGGCCAAGGAAACTTACTGCAGCAGATGAAAGACACATCATGCTTACTTCCTTCGCAATCGGAAGATGTCCAGCAGTGCCATCAGCTCAGAACTGGCAGAAAACAGTGGGACCCTGGTACACCCATCTACTGTCCGGAGAAGTCTGGTCAGAAGTGGCCTTCATGGAAGACTTGCGGCCAAAAAGCCATACCTCCGGCGTGGAAACAAGGCCAGCGATTCAACTATGCACGAAAACACAGGAACTGGGGTGCAGAAAAATGGCAGCAGGTGCTCTGGACTGATGAGTCAAAATTTGAAATATTTGGCTGTAGCAGAAGGCAGTTTGTTGCGAAGGGCTGGACAGCGTACGAATGAGTGTCTGCAGGCAACAGTGAAGCATGGTGGAGGTTCCTTGCAAGTTTGGGGCTGCATTTCTGCAAATGGAGTTGGGGATTTGGTCAGAATTAATGGTCTCCTCAATGCTGAGAAGTACAGGCAGATACTTAGCCATCATGCAATACCATCAGGGAGGCATCTGATTGGCCCCAAATTTATTCTGCAGCATGACAACGACCCCAAACATACAGCGAAAGTCATTAAGAACTATCTTCAGCGTAAGAAGAACAAGGAGTCCTGGAAGTGATGGTATGGCCCCACAGAGCCCTGATCTCAACATTATCGAGTCTGTCTGGGATTACATGAGAGAGAGAAGCAACTGAGGCTGCCTAAATCCACAGAAGAACTGTGGTTAGTTCTCCAAGATGTTTGGGCCAACCTACCTGCCGAGTTCCTTCAAAAACTGTGTGCAAGTGTACCTAGAAGAATTGATGCTGTTTTGAAGGCAAAGGGTGGTCACACCAAATATTGATTTGATGTAGATTTTTCTTCTGTTCACTCACTTTGCATTTTGTTAATTGATAAATATAAACTATTAACATGTCTATTTTTGAAAGCATTCTTACTTTACAGCATTTTTTCACACCTGCCTAAAACTTTTGCACAGTACTGTAGCTGGGTTTGAAATCCAGCCCAGGCGATGCATTGTTAATTATACAGAATCCTGCAGGCAGTTTTATTAAATACAGAATTAGCTTTATACTGAAAAAGAGACAGTCAAAGTCAACATTAGCATTTAGCCCTGCCAGATATTCCTACATGATAAGCAACTTTTGACATGCATGTATTAAATAAAGGCCTACAGCTATGGCCAAAAGTTTTGCAACATCTATAATTTTAGGATTCAGAGATAATTAAGAAACAAAACAAAACAAAAAAAAACATTGTTTATTTGTTTAATGTTTGTTTGTTTATTTAACATCACGTAAATCAAAGAAACTATAACATTTTCCATTTGGTCAGTATATAGAAAAGTACAAAGCGGTACATAAGTCAATATGTTAACGTATCATTATTCAGCATGAAGCAAAATTTGTTAACTCTATAGGGTGATGCAAAACATTTGGCCATAGCTGTATATACATATGGGATTATCAATCTTAATGTTAAACCTGGCATGAACATTAACAGTAGAAAGTGTAAACTGCTGGAACAGACAAAAAAAACATGTTATTTAAAAAATATCAGTACATGCATTAAGATTAAGATGAACTAAAATAGATAAATGAAATAAAATATTATTTTATAGGTATTCATTTAATAATGTAATGGTGCTACAAAATAGTGCACAATAAATTAATGGTCTGCACTAAATTATGGTCTTTTTGGTAAAAATAGACCAATTCTAGTTAGCATTATTTTGTGCCAGGTACAGTGCTTGAGCAAATCAATGGCTGTTTAGTAAAGCATGCTTTTTTGCTTTTCAAAGATGTTAATAGCTTTGCAAGAGCATTTCATATGTTTATGCATCATTAGACCATTATAACTCCCGCATATGCTTTCCATATTAATAACTTCTACAGCCTAAAAAATGTCCTTGATCATTCAGTTCAAAATGAAGAAATATGTATCTATGTATATTTATTTTTAAAAAAAAACTTACTCGCAGAATATTATTATTATTATTATTATTATTATTATTATTATTATTATTATTTATTTCTCAACAGACACCCTTATCCAGGGCGACTTACAATTGCTACAAGATATCACATTATTTTTACATACAATTACCCATTTATACAGTTGGGTTTTTACTGGAGCAATCTAGGTAAAGTACCTTGCTCAAGGGTACAGCAGCAGTGTCCCCCACCTGGGATTGAACCCGCAACCCTCTGGTTAAGAGTCCAAAGACACTAACCACTACTCCACACTGCTGTATGTTCTAGTGTCTTAATATGGAAAGCAGACGCTACATTATAATCACACATGCTATATATTGTAGATCACATGCAAATAGCAAATAAAAGCTAAGACACCTTCCAGCTCACAGGACAAATAGGACATGTATTAAGTTTAAATAAAATGTATACAGTTCAGCAGTCAGAAAACTGTATGGCTAGATTTTAGAATATTCAAATGGTTTAGATAAAAAATGAAATTTGGTTTTGTTTTTTGTGTGCTGAAAGGGAATAAAACTAAAGCAGCACCAAAACAGAACTATCACACACAGCCTAAGTTAAAGTAAATCAGACTTACAGACTTTCCCATTCTCTAGAAGGAAGAAACAAAACAAAATCATAAAAAAGGTTAGATTTTACATCTATATCATTTATATATAAAACATGATTTATTGGAGTACAGAACACCCTGTAGTGCTTACAAAAATCTCATTATTTACTGTTGTTTCCTGTGACGGATGTTAGACTTCAAATATCAAAATACCCACAATCGTTTATATGGTCTATATTATCCTGTCTGCTGCTTTTCATTCCAACTGAGCTCTCAATTACTTAACTAGACCCTTAATTAACTGATAATTTGCTTAATTAGATTGTTTTCAGCTTTTAAACAGTTGCAGAGTTCAAGTTACTTATGTTAAAATATTATAAAATAACATAGAAATACATTCCACAACATATTTTTGCAGGAGCTCAGATAAGCAGGGAAAGCCATTTTATCAATTTTTCTTTTTTAAATACAGCATCCTTAGTGTTGCTGGAGGAAGTACATTTTATTAAAAATGAAAAACACCTTATGCATGGCACAGTGCTACAAAGAAAGAACAGTGATGTGTAAAATAGCAATGAAAAGTAATGTGTTTATTATAGACGCTACAGGATGTTCTGTAACCAGCAATTTACGATTTACCGTTAATGCTAATAGGATTTGCAGTACAGCCATCTGGGCGAACAAATCATAAGTAATAAACCCAGACAATGGAGCTATAATGGTCAAACCTTACATATTACTTAGAGTGGTTCATAAATTCAACATGCTATCATGATGGCTAGTCACTGTTATACTCCATTGTCCTACATCAGATTCTAAAGGGTGAAAGTTGGAACACCTTTAAGAAATCCCTCCATGGGATAGAACGATTCACTGTGTATTGATGAAACTTTGTTTAGATTATATATTGTACCATTGTAGAGGTATGTGTTGTGCTACAAGACCAAAAGCACAACACAGCTCATTGTAGTTCACCAAATGGTTTTTGAATGAAGAATTAGTGTGTTTTGTAGTCTGGCCCATCTTTATCCCATTACATTTTTTTGTCTTTAAACAGAATGATCCATCGTTAAACCATTTGATCTCATTATGCATATTATAGCCCATCAGTACCACCACATATATTGTGATACATATTGTAACATTAGTGTATCGTTACACCCCTAATCCCTACTATCTGAAAACATACTTGTAATTTACATTACTCAGTTGGGGATATTGTGAAAGCATTACCCAGCTGGTAGATGCATCTGACTCCAATGGATTTACCGACCTGGTCAGGATTTAGGAATATAACCCACACTGTATACTTTAAACTTGAGATCTCATAGAAACACTATTGTCTCCCACACTGAACTACTGAAAATGGGTACTTACGGTTTCATGTTGAAGAGGTCCCTAACCCCCATTCCTGCAGGTTCTCTGTTTCTGTTCCTTTCAGCAGTGAACTTCTCTTTGGTCCAAGTCATGTGGACTCGATCTGGAACAGCATCAACCTTCTTGCTAATGGCAGCGTGTGACGCTGTGTTTCTGTCGTGGATTAACTGGGCCTGAGGTGAACAAAATGGAGCACTGAAGCACTTCTCAAACATCTTGAGTATTGCAGCTTCACCCAGCTGCAGCTGAAACGTGTATCAGGCTTATGTGATCAACCTTGTGACACAATATGAATGAAAATCCAGTACTTTTTAATAAGAAGAATGAATGCAGTGGGCTTATTAACAGGATGATAGACATTTACTTCTCTTATTTGCTACGTAGGGATAATTGTACAATACCTGTAAATGGACGCATTTTAGTTTACTTATTACACTTCTTGTTACACATTTTACATCTTTTTTGTATAAAACAGGGAAATAATGTGGGTTTTAAATTGTTGCTTTTTTTGTTTAATCCTTAATATAATATTAATGTACAAGTAGGCTACAGTCTATACAGTTCCAACATTACTGAACCATTACCCCAGTTAGCAAGTATTAAAGGCACAGATAAAGGGACAGACCCTGGAGAGGGACAATGTATTGCAAAAACACCAGCGAGCAAAACAGCGAATCTTCATTGATATTGTCATATGCCACATTAAACCTTGAGTATTTGCCATTTACTTAACAATACAAGTAGCATCAGATCAGACTGCAAATTGCTAACTACAGGCTTCTCATAAAGCATTGCATAATGATCAGGATTAGCGGGCCACCTTCACAAAACTTTAACTCATATTTTATTTAAAGATCTTTTTTATAAGAATGTTTGCAAATATTCTCTAAAGTGGTTTTAAACAGTATTATAACGGTTCTTTGCAAACAGTTGAAAAATGTTTCATGAATACCAAACTGTACATAAAAATAGTCTTTGAATAAAGTGAGAATTTCTTTGTGTGATTGTTACAATACAGATACAGAATATGAAATGGGGTGGGCGAGGAAAATAATGGTTGAGGTGGGTAGGCTTTGACATACAGTACAGGTATTGGGATAACGGAATACTTCGAGTGCCATTCTTTCTTATTATGGAAAACAAATCAATTTACTGGTATATCCACATACCGCTTAAAGGCAGAAGACAAACAATCTTGAGGAATGATTATCTCCAATAATCTTTTTGTTTTATATACAGCATGTACAATATCTATACAGTTGCCTTTACTCATTACATGTATTGTATAGCATGTAAGTGCCATGTTGTGTACATTTAAATACTTACACAACATTTATAATATGCATGTTTGACATGCTGCAGATACTGTATGCCTGTTTCACATGGGCAACAGTAAAAGGCAACAGATGTAAAAAGCAAAACTATGGAATATTTCTAAAATGTATTTTTTAATTTAAGTACATTTTTGTTTTGTGTAGTAATACTTTAGTTTCCTGTAAAAGAAGGAAGTTTGATAAGTCTCATTTCAACCGTCAGTTGTTTTCATTCTTTTTTTAACTGGCTAATTTTAATTTCACTTAAGTTTAGTGTGGTTTTCTGTGGCACTCTAAGTATTGGAATGGGAATGGCGTTGGGAGCAGTCACAAGTACTTGGACTACCTCTTCCTCTTGTTTGTCAGCGAGCTGTATGACAATTTCATCTTGGCCATCAGACTGATTAGAGTGGTTCTTTCTTCTAATGGAGCTACGAGACCCGTCACTGATGCTCTGAATCTGGGACACGATGGTCACCAGGTACAGACAGCAGACAAAACAGGAGAGTGAACAGTCAGTTGAAGTAACACTAAAGTACTGCTTTTCCAGGAGCACAAGCCATCTTCTTTATTAGTTAAATCAGAAAGGACCAAACCAACCACAAAAAATAGGATTAAAGTTGGGTATGTTAAAACCAAGAAATTGTACTCAACCATACACTTAAAACAAATACAATCGTAAACAAAAAAATGCCTAGTATTGAACATTTCTAACTTTTGTTATTGATCAATCCAATAGTTAACTTTTACTCTTTTTAACCTTAACCTTGACCCTGCAATAACAATAATCTCTATTTATCTCCTTGGGGCACAACCCCATTCACAAAATAACATATGGTTAAGCAGTATAGTTATATAATTATTATAATTATAACCGCTTCAGTCCTTGTGTTAACTTTTATTGTTGCCTTTTTTAAATAAAAAACATTGCTCAATTTGTGTAATCCAATGATTTCACATTCAATGATCTATATTCTATTTACTCAACCCCCAAAAAAAAAACATTTATTTTTTTATCTTGTTCACTGTGCAGAGAAGTTTCTGCTGTTGATAGATACAATTATATACATACATTATATATATATATATATATATATATATATATATATATATATATATATATACACACACACACACACACACACATACATTATGGAAATAAAAATCCAATATTCGCTATCCAATATCTTTGCATGATATATTGTGTTAACAGGAATACAGGGTTACCTCTCGTTCTCTTTCATTTCTGGAGAGCTGCATCTGCTTCAGCATCTGAGATCTCTGCTCCATCACCAGAGTCTTTTCATACGTGAAGGCAGAGATGTCACTTTCATGCTAATCAATAAAATAATGAAACAGTATTTAATGCACAATATTCATTGTTTTTAAATGTACTTACTGAATAACACATTTCATTATTTCACATTTCAAAAGGGTTTTGGAAATAAAAAATAATAAATCTAATAAACACACACACACACACACACACACATATTTACATATCTATAGTAATTGCTCCCTTGGAAACAGAAAAATAACACATTTGAAAGGATAAAACAACACAAAAGTTACAAAGTGACAAAGTGCACAAATCACAATTATTAGTACAATAGGACAACTTACCATTTCAACTACCTCTACCTCTGCATTAAGTCGCAGGTGGTATAAAAACATCTGCAAGTCTTTCTTCATCTGAATACTATTATCAACCATTTGGGCTACAGTAAATATGCGCATTTTACATTTCCTCCACACCTGAAAAGACAGGCAAATTAACATTTTAACTAAGGGGGGGGGGGGCTCAGAAAAAAAATTAGTTTATACACAGGCTGAACATTATTTAATGAGATTGAAATCAATACATCATCCATACTGCAAGGATAAATAAATATGTTTACAATACCTAAATGATCAACCCCAATCCCCAATACCTTGTGCTGTTGAAGAAGGAAGGGCAGTAGCATAAGCAGTCCTCCATCGTGCACGATCCACCAGACATCAATGGTTCCATTGCTGAAGCGCTCTTGGTTGCTTGGAAATGAGTCAATGTTTTTAGCAACCAGCAGAGCCTGGTGTGCAGCAGTCGTCTCCCTTACAGTCTCTGCAATACAAAAGGGAAAAATCATAATACAGTAGTCTCCACATATAGGAACACCTCCAAAGAGAACACTTCACCGAAGAGAACACCCTTGTGGTGAAACAGATTTTTCCCATTGTAAATGCTCCGGCTAAAGGAATAGGAACTTCACATAAAAGAACACCTTCTTGGCACAGATAGTGATTCGTTCACAACGGATACAGTACTGTTTTGTAAAAAAGCAAATATCTTGAGGAACTGATTGGTTTATTAAATGTTTCCAGAACCGCCGTCATATCATGTTTTGTATTCAGATTTCCACCTCATCGCTACAAAATGGCATGTAAACAAACGGCAAAATACGCCGCAGTTTCTCTTGCTACACACATTTTTCGAGCTCTTGAAAAAAACCCAGAATCAGTCACAAGTCGCTGAGCAATTTGATGTTTCCTGTACTGGTGAGTTGCTTCAGCATTCTGTTAAATAATGTCCATGTCTTATATATTGCTGCTGCATTTTGTAACGTGTGTAGGGGTGCTGTGTTAATTTAGTTTGACAGTTTATTAACGTTAAGTTAACTCTAAGTAACGCCCATTATTAACATTAAGTTTGTCTGTTACTCTATTATTATAGTTTATTAACAGACACTTGGCTAGTGTTTTTCTTTTACATATTCAGTTAATTTCATATGTTGATGAGAACATTTTGGCTATAAGAACACTTCGCTTGCTTCCCGAGGGGACTACTGTACCACTATCCTGCTAATTGACTGGATATGCTCTTTTAGGCATCCAGCAATTGTCACATTTCAGATATAATTTTACTTTTAAATTATCCCCCTCAACTACAACTTAGTTTGATTAATAACATCCTACTGTTGCAAGCATTTGTCTCAAAATGTGATGTTATGTGTGATCAGTGTAACATTTTGCTTCCTGCTTTCAACTTTGTGCAGAAGACAGTAAAAAGGAACGGCACCTACCAATAAAATTCCTCCAGGAGACGGGATCCTCTTGTTGTTTCCACAAATTTGGCCAGGCCATGAGAACAGTGTTGTGCTTCATTCCTCCCAAGCCTGCAGACTGGATGAGGTGGGAAACCCCATCTCGTAGATTAGAGGAGACCACAACGTGACAGAAACCTTTGGTCTTCTCTGCAGCCATCACAGACTTAACATTCTTTAAAGTAAAATAAATAAATAAATAAATAAATAAGTAAATAAATACTAAAACAGTGTATTAACTAGTGCTGGGACAAACTCTGAATATTCATGTTCAGATATCTGTTCGATTCAGACAAGTATTTGAATATTTGTTAATTTTTAAAAAAATATCACCGCCATTATATGTAACACTGTATTAAAGTTGAAAAATATCACATATATTTAAAAATGTATATATATATTATATATATTTTTTTTTTATTTAGTAGTCGGCAATTATTTTTTATTATTTTTTCCCAATTTAGGATATCCAATTATTGTTTAAGCTTGGCTCACCGCTACCACCCCTGCACTGACTCAGGAGCGGCAAAGACAAACACACGATGTCCTCCGAAGCGTGTGTCGTCAGCCGACCACTTCTTTTCACACTGAAGACTCACCATGCAGCCACCTCGGCGCTACAGCGTCAGAGGAAAACGCAGCTCCGGGCAGCTTACAGGCAAGACTACAGGGGTCGCTGGTGAGCCGATGACACAAACCAATGTGGTTGTCAATGCGGTTTCTCATGTTAATTTTTGTTTGGATATTCCGAAGGTCTGCCTGTCACTCAGAACAGGAATGAAAGAACATAGCCCGAAATAATTTATTTCTATTTTTATTTCGATTCACAAAATGCCAGGGTAACACCAACACACACATATATATTTTTTCCACTTGTTTTTTGTTTGCAGAGACTGGGTGGGTCGCACACTCAGGATGGCTCAATTGTATCCTTAATTCATTTTAAACTTGATGTTTAAGAGAGTAAAAAGCAAGTGGCAATGTTTTACATCTAAAAAACAATTCTTTATTATTAAAAACACACAACACAACGTGTGTCTCCATGCCTCCATTCCGGCTCTCACCTGCCTGTCTGCCTGCTTCAGTGCGGGAACAACACGTAAGAATGCCACAGACAGCCACAGCTGTCGTCTTGCGGCTACCACAGCAAAATATTCCTGCCCACCGCCTGTACGTTCAGCTTAGAGATACGGAGCAGGTTCTTATTAACAAATCACAGCTCATCTAAAACTGTTGCGGTGTGGGTTTGTGGTTCTGGGAAAGAGACCTAAGCAAACAGCTTTAGTAAGCTACCAAAATGCTGTTATAATTACCCAGCCGTGTGGCGAACGCGCCAGCCGAGTAAGCCCGCTTAAGGATCACCTCTGACATCCGACACTGTTTATTTGGGCAGATAGTGTCTTTATTAAGGAGCGCTGACTTGGGTGTCTGCACCAAAGAAGCGATGCCCGCATCTACTGGAGGGAACTCAACCAAGTCGAGTTTCCCCTGCCTCATGGATGCTATACAAAGTCTCCAAAGACCTGGGAAACAGATGGAGCTCTAGACCCCAAGATGAATGCACCTTGAAAAGAAAATCCGGGTGCATTGGGGGGGGGGGGGGGGGAAGGGGGTGAGAGGAAGTAGGTTAATCTTCAAAAACTGACTGCTTCCGTGTCTCATCAACAGGTCACAGGACTTGTAATGCTTGAGTAGCCCTTTTAATCAGAGGCAGAAGTTCTGCTGACAGAGGTGAGCCACTGGCACTGTGCTAACCGAGTATTTTGAAGCATAGAACGAAACTAGACTCACCAGGGCTAGCCCCGAAATTCAGTGAAAACTGTTGAAAAAACGGGTTTCGACCAGTTGTCTTTTTCAAGTTCTGGGCCAATCTAGATTTGCCCGATTGGACGGGGTTGAGTGACGAAAAAAAGCGGTAACCCTTGGCGAAACTAGATTGGTCCGGGCAAAACTAGACTTGCTAGACCACCGGGTTTCGCCCTTTACATATAGTACTTTATAGCATGCAGTACACAGTACACAGTACCAATAGATACCGCTGTCAGACAGCACACGCAGCAAAGCTGCAGGCAAAAGTACTGTATTTAAAAAATATATAAAACAGTGAAATGGTCAAAACTGAAATCGTCTGCTGTTCTTGGACCTGTTTTGTAACACAATCCCCCTTTTTTATCCAAGTCTGAACGATGATGAACCGAGGTTGAACAGAGTTGACAGTAAAATGAACTGAAATTAACCGAATTGTTATAAGCTGCACATTGCTTGAACACTAGTGCTGCTGTAAAGTACCTTGCACGGTTCAGTGAATGCTAGACTTCTTGGTGGTACACCGTCGGTGGTGGTACGCTCTGTACAATACTGTTCGGTGGTGGTTCACCACTCGGTGGTGGTACGCTCTGTCCGATACCTTAGGTACGGTCTGGTTCGGTGGTACACTCGGTACAGTACACCTGGTACGGTACGGTTCAGTGGTACTCCCAGTGGTGGTACAACTCGTTTCGGTACCTTAGGTACGGTCTGGTGGTACACTCGGTACGGTACAGTTTGGTGGTAATCCCGGTGCAGTAACCTCGTTCGCTGTTCGGTACGTATACCGGGTCGGGAACGGAGCAGGTCTGTGACCCAGTTACTGCAGAAGCAATATATAGGGGTGCCCACCTATATAGCTTTTGGCAAACCAACACAGCCCTAAGACTGGGGAAAGCCTGCTTTCAGAGCTGTGACAACATTCATAATGGTACTGCAAGCAGAGACCAAGGCGGCACGAAACACTGCGGGAAAGATTGCAAGCAATCAGACCCGCCACAGAGCTAGCCTAGCAACTGCATAGTGAGTCGGAGTGGTAACCTTGTTCATTGTACAAAATTGCAAAGGTGGGAACGGGGTAGGCTTGGACCTACAGTTAACAATTAAGCACACTATAGGGGTGCACACCTATAGTGCTTCTGGCAAACCGACACAGTCCTAAGACTGGGGAAAGCCTGCTGTCACAGCCGTGACAGCCTTCGCAATGGCACTGTAAGCGGAGGGGGCGGCAACGAAACACTACAGGAGGGGCTGCGGACAGCCAGACCCAGAGCTGAGCTGAGCAACTGCTAGTGAATCGGAATGATAACCTCGTTTGATGTACAGTGTACCGGTGGGGACGGGAGCAGGTCTGGACACGCAGTTACCATGGGAGCGATCTATAGGGATGCCCACCTACAGCACTCTTGGCTAATCCAACAGTCTGAAAACTGAGGAAGCCTACTATTAGAGCCCTAACAGTCTTCACAATAATTCTGCAAGCAGAATTAATGTGGCAACGAGACACTGAGGGAGAAAACTGCAAGCAGTTTTACCAGAAGCACGCATCTCGGTCCAAAAGGTGTGCTAGAATTTCTGTGAAAAGAAACACATAACACACATAAAAAATACAGTACTGTGCAAAAGTTTTAGGCAGGTGTGAAAAAATGCTGTAAAGTAAGAATGCTTTCAAAAATAGACATGTTAATAGTTTATATTTATCAATTAACAAAATGCAAAGTGAGTGAACAGAACAAAAATCTACATCAAATCAATATTTGGTGTGACCACCCTTTGCCTTCAAAACAGCATCAATTCTTCTAGGTACACTTGCACACAGTTTTTGAAAGAACTCGGCAGGTAGGTTGGCCCAAACATCTTGGAGAACTAACCACAGTTCTTCTGTGGATTTAGGCAGCCTCAGTTGCTTCTCTCTCTTCATGTAATCCCAGACAGACTCGATGTTGAGATCAGGGCTCTGTGGGGGCCATACCATCACTTCCAGGACTCCTTGTTCTTCTTTACGCTGAAGATAGTTCTTAATGACTTTCGCTGTATGTTTGGGGTCGTTGTCATGCTGCAGAATAAATTTGGGGCCAATCAGATGCCTCCTGATGGTATTGCATGATGGATAAGTATCTGCCTGTACTTCTCAGCATTGAGGAGACCATTAATTCTGACCAAATCCCCAACTCCATTTGCAGAAATGCAGCCCCAAACATGCAAGGAACCTCCACCATGCTTCACTGTTGCCTGCAGACACTCATTCGTACGCTCTCCAGCCCTTCGGCGAACAAACTGCCTTCTGCTACAGCCAGATATTTCAAATTTTGACTCATCAGTCCAGAGCACCTGCTGCCATTTTTCTGCACCCCAGTTCTTGTGTTTTCGTGCATAGTTGAGTCGCTTGGCCTTGTTTCCACGCCGGAGGTATGGCTTTTTGGCCGCAAGTCTTCCATGAAGGCCACTTCTGACCAGACTTCTCCGGACAGTAGATGGGTGTACCAGGGTCCCACTGTTTTCTGCCAGTTCTGAGCTGATGGCACTGCTGGACATCTTCCGATTCCGAAGGGAAGTAAGCATGATGTGTCTTTCATCTGCTGCAGTAAGTTTCCTTGGCCGACCACTGCATCTACGGTCCTCAACGTTGCCCGTTACTTTGTGCTTCTTCAAAAGAGCTTGGACAGCACATCTGAAAACCCCTGTCTGCCTTGAAATTTCTGCCTGGGAGAGACCTTGCTGATGCAGTATAACTACCTTGTGTCTTGTTGCTGTGCTCAGTCTTGCCATGGTGTATGACTTTTGACAGTAAACTGTCTTCAGCAACCTCACCTTGTTAGCTGAGTTTGGCTGTTCCTCACCCAGTTTTATTCCTCCTACACAGCTGTTTCTGTTTCAGTTAATGATTGTGTTTCAACCTACATATTGAATTAATGATCATTAGCACCTGTTTGGTATAATTGTTTAATCATACACCTGACTATATGCCTACAAAATCCCTGACTTTGTGCAAGTGTACCTAGAATAATTGATGCTGTTTTGAAGGCAAAGGGTGGTCACACCAAATATGGATTTGATTTAGATTTTTCTTCTGTTCACTCACTTTGCATTTAGTTAATTGATAAATATAATCTATTAACATGTCTATTTTTGAAAGCATTCTTACTTTACAGCATTTTTTCACACCTGCCTAAAACTTTTGCACAGTACTGTACACACCGTAAAACAATTTTTCCTCACACAAAACAGTAAACACTCGATTATCGTTAATTATGTATAATTTTCGTAATAAAAAATGAAATTTTTATTTTCAACTTCAACGAAGCTAGCAGCCTGAGAGAGAACACAAGTAGCCGACTTAAGGTAGTTGATCCCGGGGAAGGGGTGATGGAGCCGCTGGCTTTGCGCGGAGCACAAGGCCGCTGAAGGACTAACGAAAGCCACGACTGAGTGCACAATACGTGTACATAGCAATTACTATAGTCACGTAATATAATATCATTATAATCGCACTAACAGTGTAATTACACAAGCGAATAAGCAGATAAAAGTATATTCAACACTTATCTGTTCGTAGTCTCTCTCAATCTCAGGTCGGATGATAGGAAAAATGATATTGACCTGTGCGTGCAGTCAGTTTATGCTCTCGGGGGCAGGCATGACTGCATCACAGGCTCTGATGAGCAGTATTTGTTATACCTATTCAGGTTACAGGGTCTTTAAGGATAAATACCCATTAGGTAATGGTTATATTTCGTACTTGATAGGGAACTAGGAGGTAGCTTCAAAGCAAAAATAAACAATGACTGTAGCAGCAGTGAAAAAAATACCCCCCCCAAATGTCTTTGACGAGATAATACATCCGACATATCCTGATACCTGCTCAGACTGTTTTGCTTCTGGACGCTTTGCCATATATGTCCCCTCAATCACAGACCCAACTATGGTCAGTCCTTTCCCTGCCTTCAGCTGTGTGGTAAATGAGAGAAGTCTAGCATGTTTAACATTCTGTTCTGAGTCCAAGTTCAATAGCACCATCAACTGGGGCCTAAAAAAACAAGAAAAATAACATACAACATTTTAGTTTTTTAAAAAACAGCTTTTTTCTAATTATTGGGAGTGTGCAGGATCAAAAAAAAACAAAAAAACGATCTACAATACAATACATATTTGTAGTATAAAAGAGCACTGAAAAAGTAAACAGCGGGCTGGGCATTTTAACTTAAAACAAAAGCTTTGAAAACCTAAGAGGAATGCCAACAGATATACAAAGCTAAATGTTTTTTTTTTTTTTTTTTTTTTTTTTTTTTTAAGTAATTCATTTATAGGTCGGTGGACTTTTAAATATCAGATATTGACAATCATGTTTGAACCTGCCCTGTGCTTTGTTTAGTTCAGTTAACATGCTTAATACAGGGATATAGCTTTCCACACCATCACATACAGTAAAAGAGCTTACCGCCAGTTCTTTGTGTGAGGAGGGGCTTCCTCCAGCCTAATCAGAGCATAGCGAGCTGCATTGAGAGACAAGCCTCTGATTCCATCACCCCATTCCTTTTCAGCTCTAACAGAAGAATATAAAAAATGTACATGTAATTAGAATCCAATTAGAGGGCAACACGAATGTGTAAATAATCAGATTTTTTTTTTTTTTTTTTTTTTTTTACACACATTGCTATAAACTGAATGCACACTACACAGATTAAGAACTACAAAATAAAAGAACCAAGCAAGTTATTCACTTTAGGTTTTATAGTACACTTTATAAATGCAAACAGCTTATTTTTTCAGTTAGTTTCTTAATTGGATGGGAGCAATTACATCACTAAGATTTTCAGATTATATAAAAAATGTGTTACAACAGGTCATTTTATTTTTTGCATGGTTATTCAACATTATTCAAGTATGTTAGTGACCATGATACCACAAACTTCATGCACAGACTGACAGGCAGAAGTCTCTTTATATGGTCAGATTCTAATATTCGCAATAATTTGTGTACGCCTGTGGCAGGATGGCTTGGTGGTGATGTCAGACCGGGAAGACACAGGCAACAAGTACTGCTGAGGTGATTCGCAAATGCACTCTTAATTCTTTATTTGTAAATAAAATATTTAAACAAAACAAAACACTTTGACACAAAACAAAAACAGCACGGAGGTCAAACAAACAAATACAACACGGCAAAATAAACTAAATACTGTGCTGGTTCAACTCCAGTACACGTAGAAATTGTTATTTCTTTTTTCTTTTTGTTAGATCTCTCTCTTACTCTTGTGTTCCTACTCTCCACTCTCATCAACCCTGGTCAGCAAAAGCTGCTGATTTTTATATCGTGGTGAAGGGATTAACTGGCTATCAATTACCTAGTTTATCCCTCAACCACATTCTGCATGGGCTTTCTCATACGCGTGGTCGACAGCCAATTTGTCAATAAATCATTAGCTGCGACCATGCATTCTCACAAGCTTAGTTTAATGGGGAATTTTAACCCCATCCATGCTGGCAAACAATAATAACAAACCTTCATTTAAAGCAAACACAAAACAGTATGTTTAAATAATAACAATACAAAATAATAGAAATAAACACAGGGGCAGGGATACCCCGTCTCAACGACCATAATTGGATAGGTGTTTCTCTACATATATGTAAAACTATAGTGATGTGCCTACAAATGGGTGCCTACAATATATGACAATAGCCAGGCATAGGCATCCCTTGCAGAGGAAAATAAGTGTGATAATGAAGCTATTGGTTTTATTTAGAGAATACTGATTTAGACTGAACTGCTTATCCAGTTTGTGAGTGTAAAAACAAAACAAACAAAACAAACAAAAAAAAACACTATACCAAAACTAGGTCAAGTAGACAAAAATTGTGGCACCGGCAAAAGTCAGTTGAAAAACTGTCCATCTACCTGATTTAGTTTCCCTTAACAAATTCCACAAACAATACATAAATACATACACATACATATATACTGTACATATTAAGAGACTACTTAATGGACAGAAAATAAAATACATTGTTCTTACCCTCTGTATTCAATATATTTGTAAATACATCCAGCAATCAACATGGCAATCAAGGCATAGTACCAAGAACAGATGAACATTAAGGCAAGACAAAGGCTCATTCCCAAGAAGGAAAGAGTCCTGGTGAAATAAACACACATATTAATACAGCTTCAATATATCAAAACAAAAAAGATTAGAAATATGAATGTACATGCAAAGCATAATTACATTTAGACAAATATTTGGACAAAGATATAACATTCCATGATTATGACACTTTTTCAAAGTAATGTCCACAACCATGTTTCCTCACAAACGGAGTGATAAGCTCAGGTTGAATGAATATTTTAAGGAAAGTGGTTTATACTAAAAACACAGAAGTACACAAATGTACAGCCTGTTGTCTCACCAGTGGTAGAATTTGAAGCGGGGTCTCCAGTTAGGTGTACAAAGCAGTGTTTGTACAGCACAAGCCAGGTTTACAAACATGTAGCACATCAAGAAGAACCTGGAAACATAAACATAGAGCATGCCTATGAGTCAAGGCAATAAGTCGCTCAAATTCATGTGGTGATTTAAATCATATTACATACATACATACATACATACATACACACACACACACACACACACACACACATTATATATATATACAGTGCCTTGCGAAAGTATTCGGCCCCCTTGAACTTTGCGACCTTTTGCCACATTTCAGGCTTCAAACATAAAGATATGAAACTGTAATTTTTTGTGAAGAATCAACAACAAGTGGGACACAATCATGAAGTGGAACGAAATTTATTGGATATTTCAAACTTTTTAACAAATAAAAAACTGAAAAATTGAGTGCAAAATTATTCAGCCCCTTTACTTTCAGTGCAGCAAACTCTCTCCAGAAGTTCAGTGAGGATCTCTGAATGATCCAATGTTGACCTAAATGACTAATGATGATAAATAGAATCCACCTGTGTGTAATCAAGTCTCAGTATAAATGCACCTGCACTGTGATAGTCTCAGAGGTCCGTTTAAAGCGCAGAGAGCATCATGAAGAACAAGGAACACACCAGGCAGGTCCGAGATACTGTTGTGGAGAAGTTTAAAGCGGATTTGGATACAAAAGATTTCCCAAGCTTTAAACATCCCAAGGAGCACTGTGCAAGCGATAATATTGAAATGGAAGGAGTATCAGACCACTGCAAATCTACCAAGACCTGGCCGTCCCTCTAAACTTTCAGCTCATACAAGGAGAAGACTGATCAGAGATGCAGCCAAGAGGCCCATGATCACTCTGGATGAACTGCAGAGATCTACAGCTGAGGTGGGAGACTCTGTCCATAGGACAACAATCAGTCGTATACTGCACAAATCTGGCCTTTATGGAAGAGTGGCAAGAAGAAAGCCATTTCTTAAAGATATCCATAAAAGTGTCGTTTACAGTTTGCCACAAGCCACCTGGGAGACACACCAAACATGTGGAAGAAGGTGCTCTGGTCAGATGAAACCAAAATCGAACTTTTGGCAACAATGCAAAACGTTATGTTTGGCGTAAAAGCAACACAGCTCATCACCCTGAACACACCATCCCCACTGTCAAACATGGTGGTGGCAGCATCATGGTTTGGGCCTGCTTTTCTTCAGCAGGGACAGGGAAGATGGTTAAAATTGATGGGAAGATGGATGGAGCCAAATACAGGACCATTCTGGAAGAAAACCTGATGGAGTCTGCAAAAGACCTGAGACTGGGACGGAGATTTGTCTTCCAACAAGACAATGATCCAAAACATAAAGCAAAATCTACAATGGAATGGTTCACAAATAAACATATCCAGGTGTTAGAATGGCCAAGTCAAAGTCCAGACCTGAATCCAATCGAGAATCTGTGGAAAGAACTGAAAACTGCTGTTCACAAATGCTCTCCATCCAACCTCACTGAGCTCGAGCTGTTTTGCAAGGAGGAATGGGCAAAAATTTCAGTCTCTCGATGTGCAAAACTGATAGAGACATACCCCAAGCGACTTACAGCTGTAATCGCAGCAAAAGGTGGCGCTACAAAGTATTAACTTAAGGGGCTGAATAATTTTGCACCCAATTTTTCAGTTTTTTATTTGTTAAAAAGTTTGAAATATCCAATAAATTTCGTTCCACTTCATGATTGTGTCCCACTTGTTGTTGATTCTTCACAAAAATTACAGTTTCATATCTTTATGTTTGAAGCCTGAAATGTGGCAAAAGGTCGCAAAGTTCAAGGGGCGAATACTTTCAAGGCACTGTATATATATATATATATATATATATATATATATATATATATATATATATATATATATATATATAAATTCAGTGTACAAAATTGAAGGCATATGAATGCCTTCAATTTTGAGAAAAGGTTTTTAAAAAATGTACACAAAGTTTAAAAGATTAAAAAATATTTTATTTTTCAGGACGTTTCGGGCAAAAGCCCTTCTTCAGCTGAATATATATATATATATATATATATACAGTATATATATATATTAGGGCTGTCAAACGATAAAAAAAAAATTCTCGATTAATCGTTGCTATTAAAAATATTTATCTAGATTAAATCGCACTTTAAAGCCGAATGCATACTGTCTGTTTTTATTTTAATTTAAATTCCAGAACAATGAAAAGTATTAGACATTTAAAAGTAATGTGTGTTTTATTGACAATCCGGCTTTAAGTGAATTTTAAAAAGTATACATTGCAAATGAACTGCACTTGAAACCTGCATGTCCCATTCTGCTAACATTCTCCTGCTCACCTACAATGTCCTTCATCACACAGGTCCTGAGTACCTCTTCAACCTGCTGACCCGCTATGTCCCTGCCCGCAAGCTGAGGTCCGCCAACTCTGGCCTGCTTGTTATCCCCAAACGAAAGTGCACCACACTTGGAGAACGCTTGTTTAGCTTCATTGCTCTGACTCTCTGGAACTCTCTCCCCAGCTTTGGTGCGCAATGCTCCCACCGTCACTCGCTTTAAATCAACTCTCAAGACCCACTTGTTCTCTTTTGGTTTCCATGCTCTTTAAGCCTGATTATTAGCTGTTATGTCAATGCTACTTCTGATCTTTCACTGTACCTTCTTATGATTCTATATGACATACACATCCACGATATTTTAGAATTTTCACATCCTAGCCTTGTATTTAATGGATTATGCTTTGTTTTTCCCTGTATTTAATGTATTATTCATTGTTTTTTTACAGTATCTTGTAAAGGGCTTTGTGATGGTGGTCCACTATGAAAGGCGTTATATAAAATAAAGATTGATTGATTGAGTGAACATTTGTAAACCACAAAAACAAGGCGTCCTCTAGATCAGGGTATTGAGCAAATCAGAAACACTGACGACTTGCGTCGTTTTCTGTTCACAAGCCTGTATTATTGTATCCCTTTTTTTAGAATGGTTGACAAAGTGAGAATGTTGAAATCTGTAGTAGCAACATCTTTCTTTCTCTTGTACGGTGGTGCATTATCCACCAGTTTCAACACCTCCACTTTTCTCTGCAAGGATAGTGCACGTTTTTGTGAGCAGTATGGCAACACGAAATGCATCATAATCTGTAGTCCCCAAACAGCACTAAAATACAGTACAGAGGCACAAATGTGGATGCAAGTAAATACATTTCCTAATAGCCTTTGTACTCAGTGGTTCGAACAAGGGCGTTTAGTTTTGTTCACATTTTTCTTCCCTGGGAGAGCTCTTAAATAATTTCCACGAACAGGAAAATTGTGTTCAGTGAATTCGTATTATAAGAAGTAATTTACAAGACTGCTAAATTTTGCTGGGACCTTGCAAAAAAGTTGTACTATCAGGAAATTTGTGTAATTCGAGTTTAACGAGAATTGACATATATACACACATATATATATATATATACAGTACTGTGCAAAAGTTTTAGGCAGGTGTGAAAAAATGCTGTAAAGTAAGAATGCTTTCAAAAATAGACATGTTAATAGATTATATTTATCAATTAACTAAATGCAAAGTGAGTGAACAGAAGAAAAATCTAAATCAAATCCATATTTGGTGTGACCACCCTTTGCCTTCAAAACAGCATCAAGCATCAATTCTCCTAGGTACACTTGCACACAGTTTTTGAAGGAACTCGGCAGGTAGGTTGGCCCAAACATTTTGGAGAACTAACCACAGTTCTTCTGTGGATTTAGGCAGCCTCAGTTGCTTCTCTCTCTTCATGTAATCCCAGACAGACTCGATGATGTTGAGATCAGGGCTCTGTGGGGGCCATACCATCACTTCCAGGACTCCTTGTTCTTCTTTACGCTGAAGATTGTTCTTAATGACTTTCACTGTATTTTTGGCGTTGTTGTCATGCTGCAGAATAAATTTGGGGCCAATCAGATGCCTCCCTGATGGTATTGCATGATGGATAAGTATCTGCCTGTACTTCTCAGCATTGAGGAGACCATTAATTCTGACCAAATCCCCAACTCCATTTGCAGAAATGCAGCCCCAAACTTGCAAGGACTCTCCACCATGCTTCACTGTTGCCTGCAGACACTCATTCGGTATGCGGCTCTCCAGCCCTTCGCTGAACAAACTGCCTTCTGCTACAGCCAAATATTTCAAATTTTTACCCATCAGTCCAGAGCACCTGCTGCCATTTTTCTGTACCCCAGTTCCTGTGTTTTCGTGCATAGTTGAGTCGCTTGGCCTTGTTTCCACGCCGGAGGTATGGCTTTTGGCAGCAAGTCTTCCATGAAGGCCACTTCTGACCAGACTTCTCCGGACAGTAGATGGGTGTACCAGGGTCCCACTGTTTTCTGCCAGTTCTGAGCTGATGGCACTGCTGGACATCTTCCGATTGCGAAGGGAAGTAAGCATGATGTGTCTTTCATCTGCTGCAGTAAGTTTCCTTGGCCGACCACTGCGTCTACGGTCCTCAACGTTGCCCATTTGTTTGTGCTTCTTCAAAAGAGCTTGGACAGCACATCTGGAAACCCCTGTCTGCCTTGAAATTTCTGCCTTGGAGAGACCTTGCTGATGCAGTATAACTACCTTGTGTCTTGTTGCTGTGCTTAGTCTTGCCATGGTGTATGACTTTTGACAGTAAACTATCTTCAGCAACCTCACCTTGTTAGCTGAGTTTGGCTGTTCCTCACCCAGTTTTATTCCTCCTACACAGCTGTTTCTGTTTCAGTTAATGATTGTGTTCAACCTACATATTGAATTGATGATCATTAGCACCTGTTTGGTATAATTGTTTAATCATACACCTGACTATATGCCTACAAAATCCCTGACTTTGTGCAAGTGTACCTAGAAGAATTGATGCTGTTTTGAAGGCAAAGGGTGGTCACACCAAATATGGATTTGATTTAGATTTTTCTTCTGTTCACTTACTTTGCATTTAGTTAATTGATAAATATAATCTATTAACATGTCTATTTTTGAAAGCATTCTTACTTTACAGCATTTTTTCACACCTGCCTAAAACTTTTGCACAGTACTGTATATATATTATACAAACACACACACACACACACACACACACACACAGTCAGCACTCACATATCCGACCCTATAAAATCTTGACTTCACTAATGGTTAAACAAGTGTGACGCATATCTGATTATTTCATATTGGCCTGTTCCAACCCTTGTCCGTTTTTTTAAGGAACACAAAAAAGATACAATGGTCAAAAATACATATCTGAAAGGACTGTGTTTTAAAATAAGTAGGCTTCTATTTAGATATACTGTAGTTGGTTTCATTGGTACAGTAATATATTTTCAACAGAAGTATTTTGAATCAGAACGATATGATTCTGAAAACATCACTTGCCAAAAGAGACGAACGTGGACAAATGGACTGTAATACAGTACATACTTTTAAATCCAGTATGTATTGTAGCAGAATGTAAAATTCCCCATTAACGACCCAACAGCAAAATGAAATCAAAATATTACCCATGCACAGAACTGCGTAAAACGTAAAAGGCAATGCAATTTAGCAAAAGATTAAAAAAACACCAGTTTCCAGAAATAAAACAGTATCCAAGGTCAGTATTCAAAATTGTAGAATATAGTGCTCGATAAGGCCCTTATGTCACAGTTCACTTGTAAATGAAAACGCACAAAAGATCACAGATTTTAAACCATAATCTAAAACTGTTTAATGATTAACTGTTACATTATCGCTTCGTTTTTGCTGCATTTTCATCATGTGAAATTGGAGGAAGCGCTGTGTAACTGCACAATAAAGACAGACTGATTTGGCATGTGAGAAAAAAAAAAAGTACATTGTAACATTGAAGAGATGGGCTTTGTATCAGAAAACTGGTGACAGAGTTGGAAATTGCATGTGACGGGTAAGTGCATTAATTTGTTACATATATATAAATGGAGATTGATTTTATTCTTAATACAAGGTCGGTAAAACGCGACTGACGTGTACCTAGGTAATGGATATCCAAGTACTGACTGTATATTATTTATATATATATATATATATATATATATATATATATATATATATATATATATATATATATATATTTTAGCTCAAAGAGCCAGCTGCCCAACGTTTCGATATGTTGCACATATCTTTCTCAAGGGAGCCTGTGTTTGAATCAAAACATTGGAGGTATTTATAGGTTTTTGACGGCATGACAACAACTTGTTATTGTTTACATTCAAATCTATGATTTATTCTTACATGATGTAATGCTGTTCTATATATTGTGACATCATTTTTACTTCTATCTTTGAATCTGTATTAATTCTAATTAACATTACTTTATATAAATTTATATTTTTATTATATCATGCAATGCTGGCTCTGAGGATCAGCCGAGATTTGGCCTCCCCAGCGCATCAGCATGCACAACATTTGAACAAACTTTGTTTATTTATTTAAATGTTATATATCTATTGAAGTTAATTAGTTCATTCTTTTCTGTTGAGTCCCGCTGGCATAATCGTGTTCAGTCTATTTATCCATTTATATATATATATATACAGTACTGTGCAAAAGTTTTAGGCAGGTGTGAAAAAATGCTGTAAAGTAAGAATGCTTTCAAAAATAGACATGTTAATAGATTATATTTATCAATTAACTAAATGCAAAGTGAGTGAACAGAAGAAAAATCTAAATCAAATTCATATTTGGTGTGACAACCCTTTGCCTTCAAAACAGCATCAATTCTTCTAGGTACACTTGCACAAAGTCAGGGATTTTGTAGGCATATAGTCAGGTGTATAATTAAACAATTATACCAAACAGGTGCTAATGATCATCAATTCAATATGTAGGTTGAAACAAAATCATTAACTGAAACAGAAACAGCTGTTAGGAGGAATAAAACTGGGTGAGGAACAGCCAAACTCAGCTAACAAGGTGAGGTTGCTGAAGACAGTTTACTGTCAAAAGTCATACACCATGGCAAGACTGAGCACAGCAACAAGACACAAGGTAGTTATACTGCATCAGCAAGGTCTCTCCCAGGCAGAAATTTCAAGGCAGACAGGGGTTTCCAGATGTGCTGTCCAAGCTCTTTTGAAGAAGCACAAAGAAACGGGCAACGTTGAGGACCGTGAGGCGCAGTGGTCGGCCAAGGAAACTTACTGCAGCAGATGAAAGACACATCATGCTTACTTCCCTTCGCAATCGGAAGATGTCCAGCAGTGCCATCAGCTCAGAACTGGCAGAAAACAGTGGGACCCTGGTACACCCATCTACTGTCCAGAGAAGTCTGGTCAGAAGTGGCCTTCATGGAAGACTTGCGGCCAAAAGCCATACCTCCGGCGTGGAAACAAGGCCAAGCGACTCAACTATGCACGAAAACACAGGAACTGGGGTGCAGAAAAATGGCAGCAGGTGCTCTGGACTGATGAGTCAAAATTTGAAATATTTGGCTGTAGCAGAATGCAGTTTGTTCAGCCGAAGGGCTGGAGAGCGTACACAAATGAGTGTCTGCAGGCAACAGTGAAGCATGGTGGAGGTTCCTTGCAAGTTTGGGGCTGCATTTCTGCAAATGGAGTTGGAGATTTGGTCAGAATTAATGGTCTCCTCAATGCTGAGAAGTACAGGCAGATACTTATCCATCATGCAATACCATCAGGGAGGCATCTGATTGGCCCCAAATTTATTCTGCAGCATGACAACGACCCCAAACATACAGCGAAAGTCATTAAGAACTATCTTCAGCGTAAAGAAGAACAAGGAGTCCTGGAAGTGATGGTATGGCCCCACAGAGCCCTGATCTCAACATCATCGAGTCTGTCTGGGATTACATGAAGAGAGAGAAGCAACTGAGGCTGCCTAAATCCACAGAAGAACTGTGGTTAGTTCTCCAAGATGTTTGGGCCAACCTACCTGCCGAAGTTCCTTCAAAACTGTGTGCAAGTGTACCTAGGAGAATTGATGCTTGATGCTGTTTTGAAGGCAAAGGGTGGTCACAACAAATATGGATTTGATTTAGATTTTTCTTCTGTTCACTCACTTTGCATTTAGTTAATTGATAAATATAATCTATTAACGTCTATTTTTGAAAGCATTCTTACTTTACAGCATTTTTTCACACCTGCCTAAAACTTTTGCACAGTACTGTATATATATATATAATGTTGACATTATTTCCCAACCCACAGTATAACTTATTTAATGTTCTTCACATATTGTATACAACACATGCACCATCTTTTTATTATTATTATTATTATTATTATTATTATTATTATTATTATTTCTTTCTTTCTTAGCAGACGCCCTTATCCAGGGCGACTTACAGTCAAACAAATAAATTTCAAGAATTTTTGGCACTTAATTGAATTAGGAAACATTTTCAAATGCACTAGAATGTAATGGCAACTGTTATCAGTACAATCCACACCTTCATGTGTGTTATTTCTTACTTACTGTTTAGACAGTGTATACTTACATTGAGAGAATAGGTGCTACAAGGTCAAGAGATGCTATCAGAATTCCTATTTCACATATGCCTGCAGTGAGCAGCAAAGCCCAGGTTGGTTCTCCATTTGCTTTACCGTGGCCAAACACCTAAATATGAGGAGCAGAAAATAGTTAGTACTCTTCTTGCAGACTTACAATGCATTTTTGATCCAGCTCCTTTTTTCGAGCCATACATTAGGAATGTTACTAAAGTGTCTTTTTTTCATTTAAGAAATACAGCCAAACGAAGACTCTCTTTCACTGCCACATGCCAAGAGACTGTTGCATGTTTTTATAACATCAAGGATTGATTTTTTAAATGAACTTGTCTCTGGTATTTCAAGTGGCGAAATGCTACTGCCAGAGTTTTAACAAGAACAAAGAAGCAAGAACACATTACCCCTGTGTTAGCAGCCTTACATTGGATTCCTGTAGTTCAGGATTGATTTTAAAGTCCTGCTTCTAACTTAAAGCTTTAAATGGCCTTGCTCTCCTATAACTAATAGAACGTTTTGCTGACCCCACACGTCCCTACTCACTCTCTTAGATAACAAGATGAAGGTTTGCTCAGTATTCCGCGGATACAGAGAAAGGCGGCAGGTGGCAGAACATTCAGCTGTAAAATGATGTGCCGCGATTTGTAAGGGAGGCACCACCTCTTGATGCTTTTAAAGTAATATTAAAAAAACACATTTTAATTTTAGCATATGTATTTTAAAGGGGAATTTATTATCGTATTTTATAGTACTTTGTTTTTTATAAATGTACCTTTTGCCAGATGTTTTTTTTTTAAAGTTAGATTAAAAACACATCATTTTGATGTATGCAATTTAAAAGGGGTATTTTATGATATTATCTTTTTACTATTTCTCCAAAATGTTTTGTATACTATTATTATACGTATTTTTTAAAAATCTGTAAGCTCTTGGAGGCGTTCATCGTGAAATGCGCTATATAAAAAATAAAGATTGGTTGAGTGATTGAAATTGGAAAAAAAAAAAATACAGGTCCCTTTTTTCTTACTTGTAGAAAAGGCACTATTCCGTCTCTCGCAATGGCCTGCAGCAACCGAGGTGCTCCTGTAAGACTCTGCAGACCAGCTCCGCACGTGGAGAAGAAAGAGCCAATGACAATCACCCACGGGGAGGGCCACGATAAAATACCAATCACCAGATTCCCACTCACTGCCTCCCCAAACCTTTCAGAGAAAACAAAACAAAAAAAACAATAGTATTATATGTTAAAGTTGTGCCAAAGGGTATATGTCAGGCTGGTTTAAGTAGAGAAAGAGAAGGGAGGATTAGCCCTGTGGGAATTGCAGATTACCAGAGGGAGGGCACGAGGAAAAAAAAATAAAAAAATAACCCTGGTTCCCTGAAATAGAAATGTAACCATTACCGAATGGGTATTTACCTCCTAAAGACCCAAATCCTGAAAATTGTATACCAAAGCTGCTCTTTGAGCCTATGACGCAGTTGTGGCCCCGCCCCCGAGGGATCAAAAAGACTGCGCTCACAGATCTCAGAGCCATTTTTCCTTCAAGCCTGCTACAATCATGGACACAGCAACCTTGAAGGTTAATGGTTATATTTCTATTTCAGGGAACCAGGGTTATGATAATAACCTAACATTCCCTTTCAAGTATGAAATGTAACCATTACCTAATGGGTGAGTGTACCAATGCTGTCCCAAGGGCAAGATTGCAATCTGGAATGCTACATGGCTAAGCCTAAAGCTGCCCTGTGAGTTACCATTCGGAACCCCAGTAACAAGTAGCTAGGGTGAAAAAATTGAAGGAGAGTTTCACCTCTATGTCTGTGTTGTACAGGTCAACTGGGAAGCTGCCCTTAACACTGTAGTTCCAAAACCAGGGTTTTGAGGATCCATGACATTAAGGTATGGGGAGTAGACCACAGCACTGCATTATTATTAATATTATTATTATTTATTTCTTAGCAGACCCCTTATCCAGGGTGACTTGTTACAAAATATCACATTACAAATGATCACATTATAAAATATCACATTATAAGATCAAATTATAAAATATCATAGAGACAAGAGCAGTTATGAAAGTATAATAAAGATCAAATTTAAGTAAGTGCAAAATAAAGAATACAGCAAGGTAGAAGGAAGAGCAGGTTTGACTAACAGCAGTTAAAACATATAGTAAATATTTGCTTATATGAGTAAAAGTCCAGTAAGAACATGTAGTAAATATGATAAATGGATGAGAATGATTTCCCAATAAGAGCAAATACAAAAAACAAGAGTATGGTTACCAATAAGAGTAAAATCAAATAAAAAGATACAGTTATAGTTAGGAGCAGTAGTTGAATGCGGCAAGGTATGGAGCAGTTCAGGGCAAGTACAAGCTGATGCAAGTACTGGTACAATTGGGTGCCATATAGTCCAGTATGATCGAGAGCTGTGATGTTTAAAGATGCTGTTTGAACAGGTTTGTCTTGAGGAGGCGCCGGAAGGTGGTCAGGGACTGAGCAGTCCTGATATCCGTGGGTAGGTCGTTCCAACACTGAGGGGCAAGAGAGGAGAAGGCGCGAGCTGTGGAGGCAGGGGAGCGGAGGGGGGTACAGCTAGTCTGCCGGAGGTGGAGGAGCGGAGGGGGTGAGAGGAGGTTAGGGAGAAATGATAGTCCTTGACAGATGAACCCTGGAATAAAGCCCACTAAGTTGCCATGCCCCTGGTGGAATGGGCAATGAGCTTTTCTGGAGGGGGCAAGGAGGCCAGCTCATAGGAAGTCCGTGACCAGGGCTTGACCATGAGACTTTGCCCCATAGCAGACAAAAAACTGTTCAGACTGCCTCGAATTTTCTGTCAACATAGTACGCCAATGCTCGAACTGGGCAGTGTAGGGAGCCGTCGCTCTCTGTCAGACTGCAAAGGAGGTGGATAGAAAGCCTCAAATTCCACAGACTGGTTGATGTGCAATTATTAAAGAGGACGGGAATCGGAGTATAAACTAAACAACCTGGCTTTATTAACATGAACATTAACCCAGTTAGTAACACCTTCAATCCCCTAGATGGCAGTGTTGTAAATAACACTCAGTAATCCTATGTTAACTCAAAACATCCTAACACTACACCACCCCTTTCTCTGGTTTGTTATACAATTTTCTATATATTTTTTCTATTTCTAGTTCAATCTCTCTTTTCTTTCTTTTTTCATATGTTCAGTCTCTTTGGTGGGACTGAAAGTCTACCACTTCTGGTTCTCACAGCAGACTCAACACTTGATGAACTGGTATCCTCAGATGTAGGAGGTGCAGCTTGTTCTGGTGAGATTTCTGTGAAGTTCTCAGCAGCCTGCTCCTGTCTCATTGGGCAAGCAGCTGGCGTTGATTTCTCCAGACCATTCCCTTGTGATTTTCAACCACATAGGAACATGGAGTGTCTGCTTGTTCCATGACAGTCCCTTTTGATAGAGGTTGCTTTATCCAAACATGGTCTCCAATAGATCATTATGGAAACTCTTTTACTCCATGTCGATGTTTTAAAGTCACTGTCGATTCTTGATTTTTTCATCTTTGTCTCTGAATTCTTTAAGGTTTGGCCACTGTCGTTCCAACTGGGCTGAAGACATTGGTTGTGTAGATCTTATTTTTCTGCCCATAAGAAGCTCTGCTGGGCTATATCGCTGTTCCAGGGATGTTGAACTATATGTTAACAGGGTTTAATAGGGGTCTTTCACCTTTTAAAGCATGTTTTTGATTGTTCTGACTGTACGCTCAGCTTCCCCATTGTTTTGAGGGTATCTTGGGCTGCTTGTTGTGTGCGTAAAACCATACTCCCTAGCAAACAAGGAGAAAGTTTCGGCTGAGTACTGGGGTCCATTATCAGTCATGACTTCCTCTGGAATTCTGTGTCTCGCCAAAATGGATTTGAGATGTTGCATCACGGCTGGAGAGGTTGTACTGGTCAGTTTTTCTATTTCCACATATCATGAATAGTAGTCCACTACTAGGAGATAGGTGTGGTTCTTCCATTCAAACAGGTCTGTGGCAACTTTTCTCTCCATTTTTGCCATGGTCTTTTGGGAAGTTGTGAGGCAATCATTGGCTCTGGATAGTTATCTCTCTCTCTTGTAGCTGTCGACTGACACCCGGCCACCAAACAGACTGCTTTGCACGCTCTCTGCACTTGGTAATTCCCTGGTGCCCTTCATGGATGTTATCCAGTATCTCTTGCCTAAGAGACGGTGGTATTACGATTCGGCTCCCCTTCATAAGCAGCTCTTCATCTACCGACAGTTCGCCTCTCTCTGCCCAATAGGGTTTTAAGAGAACAGGTGTTTTATGTTTTTCAGGCTATCCTTTTGTGCAGTAATCTGTAACCTAATGGCCAACTACATCTTTAGCTTGTTGAGTTTTGATTTGCTCCAAGCGGTCTGTACAGGCCGGAAGGGCTCCCATTAACATATCAACATAGATATTGATTTCCTCCTCCTGTGTATTCTGTTCAGGGGACAGTGACTGTCTCAGGGTCTGCCTGTGACAAAGTATCTGCAGTGATTAAGTCTTGTGCGAGGGCAGCTGGTGAGCTCAGGTCTTTTTTAATCTCCTCAAATGTTTGCTGTTGAAAATGGTTCCAGCTCCAGGTATTCTTTTAGCAAATCTCTCAGTGGTTTTGTCTTTCCAGCAGGAGGAGGCAGAAATTTGCCAAGATAGTTGGCCATTCCAAGGAAACATCGTAAGTCTCCTATATTGCTGGGTTGTGGCATCTCTTGGATAGCATGCACTTTCTCTCTGTCTGCTTCGATTCCTTTTGAACTTATTCTGTGGCCCACAAATAGAAGAGTCTCTTTGGTATACTCTCATTTTTCACTGAGAGACCTGCCTCCTGCAGCCTCTTGAAGTGCATGTTCAGATGTATGTCATGTTCTTCATGACTCCCCCCATGAATCAGGATGTCATCAGCATGGGAGAGTACTCGCTCCAGGCCCTCTTATATTTGAGGAACACGTTTCTCCCTGATGGAGAAATTAAAGTCGTCAGTAATGCTGATTCTTTAACAAGTTTTATCTGCCAGAATCCAGAATTAGTATCCAGCTTTGAAAATGGTCTCCACTGACAGAAGAATGTGTTTTTCTCTGCAAACATTCTTGTTCAGGCGTGTGAGATCCATGCAGATGCGGATCTTCCCATTAGATTTGGGAACTACCACCATTCCTGCGCACCAGTTGGTAGGTTCATCAACAAGAGCTAGAACTCCCACTGCCTCCATTCTTGACAGCTCTTCTTTCACTTTCTGTCTCAACGGCAAAGGAACTCTTCTTGGTGTGGTAAGGTTTGAGTTCTATTTTGTATTCCCCTTGCAGCATTCCCAATCCAGTGAATATTTGTGGGAATATCTTCTTATAGTATTCCTTGGGGTCTTCTATGGTTTCAATTCTTTCTTTGAGGCCTAGTGCTTATATAGCTGGCAGTCCTAACAGCGGTCTAGTCAGTCCTTTTACAACAAATATCTTTTGCTGCACTGAAGTTTCTCCCTTGGTCAGTGTGCCAGTGAACTGACCACATACTTTAAGCTGGTTACTGCCAGGGCCATATAGCTTCCTATCTGTTCCTTTAAGAAGCCCATCTCACTGCTGGTTATACTCTGTCTCAGGTATTGCAGTTAAGCCAGTATCAATCTTAAGATCTAATTCTGTGCCATTTAAGATCAGTTCAGTGCTCTGAATTTTGTCATTTATCAGTCCAAGGAATGTAAACTCCTCATCTTCCAATGGCATTTCCTCTTGGATTGTGCTGATACTTTTGACTGATTTGCAAACTGCTGCATAGTATCCGATTTTTAGCATTTTCGACATTCTGCCTCCTTGGCAGGACATTGTTGTCTGGCATATACTGGAAATTTCCCACATCTACCGCACGTTTGCCATTTTTCTTTTATTGTCGTTGTAAACTTAGTTTTGTTTTGGCTTGCTGTTGAAAGCCTCATTTTTCTATGTGCAGTGTCAGTGTCTACATTAGGGTTACCTTATTTCCCTTGAAAATTGCATCTGAGCATATGTTTACTTGAATATGTGAATCTTTTTCACGTAAACCTGAAGCTTCTCTAAATCGCTCACATCGGTGAATCCATTTCAGCCATTCTTCAGTTTTACTGAAAGGAAAGTTTTCCGGTGGCACTATCTAAAAAAAAACGCTGCCATCTTAGTCCTACATCTATATGCAAGTCTGTGGGTTTACTTAATATGAAAGTCTCTTTTCAGGACTCACCCAGCGGTCTCTTCTCTCTCTCTCCCCATTGGTTTATTTTTCGAGCTGGAATCGCTTTTTTGTTCTTTTCCACTCACTTCTGACACCATGTGCAATTATTAAAGAGGACGGGAGTTGTAGTATAAACTGAACAACCTGGCTTTATTAAGTAACACGAACATTAACCCAGGAAGTAACACCCACAATCCCCTAGATGGCGGTGTTGTAACATAACACTCAGTAATCCTATGTTAACCCTTTGCAGTCCATTTATTAATTGTGCGTCAGGCTCGCCAGGTCTAATTTATTTTCACACGCACAGTTAATTTTAGACGCGCTGTTTAAAAGTATTTTTTTTTCCACAGTCAAACGGGTTTAAATGGCCCTGCATATCAACAAAGCACTCACTAGGCATCTCCAGCCCGCCCACCCTTTCGCTCGCTATCGCTTTCACATATGCTAACAAATAAATAATAATAATAATAATAATAATAATAATAATAGTCGTACATACCGATCAATCATCTCCTGATGACTCGTTTTATCACCAAACTCCTCAATAATGCAATCCAAGTCATTATTTTATTACTATAACATTTTGAAAAAGCTCTGCAAATGTCTGTGATAGTCTCTGTGCGCTGATACAGTAACACCCAGCTTGTTTCCTTATGATCGCCCCTATCTGATGCCAGGGGCAAATATTCATGAGATACGCCTTTTTTTTTTTAAATCGCTTGTCTCGCTCCTTTCGCTCCCCACTCGGCCATTGAATGGTTTTCGGCTTTTTTCGTAGAAAAAACGACTTTTTTGCGTTTTTTGGATGATGTCGGACAGGGTCCGACAATGGACCTGATAGGAATAATTGCAATGTCGGACCCAGTCCGACAATGGACCGCAAAGGGTTAACTCAAAACATCCTAACACTACAGTTGACGATGTAAATCCAAGATAGTCTTTGGCAAAAGGCAGGATTGGTACGGAGCGTGACCTTTGTCCTGGTCAAACAGGTCTTTCAAAAATTGCCAGATGACAAGTCGTGGGGTCGAACCCACAAGGCAGACACCACATCTGAAAGATGCCCCACTTGTACCCGTACTGGGAACACGTGGACACTGCTCTGGCATTTTGCAGGGTGTCAATAACCCTATTGGACAGACCCAGTCGTTCAGGGGCCAGACCCAGAGCTGCACCACTTCCTGGCAGGGCAATTATTGTAAGGAATTTGGCAGCTTTGGCCGCCTTTAAAGGATAGTGTTCCTCGCTGGAGGCATAACGTGGTGCTTGAGGCACTCATGAAGGTTCCATTTCAGCCCTTACATTCAGCTGAGCTGAAATGTTTTTCACTTAGAGCGGCTTTCTTGCTGGCTATCACCTCCACTAAGCGGGTGAGTGAGATACAAGCATTGCCAATTGCAAAAGCTTGCTTAATTTTTGCAGAATGCAGAACAAAGGTTACGATTCGTACCAATCCTCCTTTTTTTGCTGAAAACTAATCTTGGCATTCCATATCAACCAGTCTGTGGAATTGGAGGCTTTCCAACCGCCTCCTTTCCAATCTGACAGGGAGCGACAGCTCCATACGCTCTGCCCTGTGCGGGCACCAGTGTATTATATGGACAGAACAGAGAGTTGGGGGGCCCCCGAATGGCTCGCCTGGTAAAAGCACTGCCGTGTGGCATGCAGGTTGAGTCATACAACAGAGATCGCAAGTTCGAATCCTGGTTGTGCGAGGCAGCCGGTCTTTGCTGGGGACTCCGGGAGACGATTTGCTTTGGCGCTCCCGGGTTGGGGAGGTGGGATCCGCTACATTGTTTTTCCTCACCAATCTGCAGTGACCCCTACAGGCCAGGCGCCGAGTGAGCTTGGGGGCAGAGGTTTGCTGGGCTGGTCTTTGTCCTGCAGAGGCCGGTAGCCTGCAGACATCCGCTCTTGTTTCCTGGGTCTAAAAAGATGGCTCGATTGGCTCATGGGATCGGAAGATGCCCACTGAGCCTTGGGTCCCTGAGCTGTGTGGGGAATCGCCGCGGTGAAGGAGAAAAATAATAACAATTGGGCATTCCAAATTGGGAGAAAATCAGGGGTAAAATAACTGGAAATTCTAAATTAAAAAAAGAAGAGAGTTGGAGGCAGTCTGAACAATTTTTTATCTGTTATGGGGTGAAGTCCCATGGAAAAACCCTGTCTAAGCAGAGGCTACCTAAATGGGTAACAGATGCAGTCAAGACTACCTATGAGCGAGCCAACTTGCCTCCTCCAGAAATCCTCACTGCCCATTCCACCAGGGCCGTGGCAACTTCGTGGGTTTTATTTCAGGGTGCATCTGTCAAGGACATTTGCAATGCAGAGGTGTGGGCTACTCCCCATACCTTTACAAGGTTCTATCGACTGAATGCCATGGATTCCCAAAACCCTGGCTTTGGAACTCGAGTATTGAGGGTGGCTTCAGGTTCGACCCTTACAACATAATTAGGCGAGTTTCTCCGTCAAATGTTTTAGCCCTAGCTACTTGTTACTGTGGTTCCGTATGGTATTGCTCAAGGTACCCTTTGTCTTAGCCTTGTAGCATTCCAGTTGTTATGCAATTATTGCCTTGCCACAGCTTTTGTACATTCACCCATATAGTAATGGTTACATTTCGTACTTGACAGGGAAAGTTAGGTTATTATCATAACCCTGGTTCCCTGAAATAGAAATGTAACCATCAACCTTCAAGGTCTCTGGGTCAATGATTGCAGCAGGCTTGAAGGAAAAATGATGCTGGTATGATGCTGTGCATGCAGTCTTCTTATGCACTCTGGGGAGGGCATGACTGCGTCACAGGCGCTCCTCGCAGCTTTGGTATAATTTTATTCAGGTTTGGAGTCTTCACAAGGTAAATACCCATACAGTAATGGTTACAATTCTATTTCGTTTTTTTTTTGTTTTGAAATCAACACATGAATAAATAGGCATGTTGATTTATGCCTGCTGACAAATACTTCTGGAAAATCAGCACACCTCTACATAAAAGTACATGCTATAATCTTGTATACTACAATCAACAATAGAAATAGAACTCCCATTGCATAGTGATTGGAGCCATTCCGTAGTTTGTCGCATTATAAATCTATGAATAGTTAAACATGCTTTCACAAATGAAAATTTAAATTTCTCTTACTTGTCTCTTAAAACCACACCTTCAATGCAAGCACCAAACAATATAACACAAGACATATCTGTTTTAGTTAATAAAGGTATAAACTGTTTAAAAATATATAAAATAGTTTAAACAAAGTGCAGTTGTGGTTATATTGTCATATAAATGACATTATAGACATTAACATATATTAAAAAAAAAAAAAAACACATCCAACTGGTTTTGAAATTTAGTGCACAAACAGCAAATATTATGTATGCAAATAGAGCACCAGATATTATCAAATACATAATTTATAATAGTGCCGACTATTCGACTCTCTAGTGTTTGGTTTAAAAAATGCTACACTTCAACTAATTATCAATTACCAGTATTACAAAAAAATAGGTGCTACAAAATTAAGTGCAAAGTTGCCTCCACTTTTTCAAGCAACCAGATTTCAAACAGAAGCAGTACTTTTTTTTCATTCTGAAAAATGGGGGCAAGCCTATCATGTACAACATATATAACTATACAACATACCTGTGCCAATGCCAATTTAAAATGCTACCACTACAGCTCCTTACTTTGAATATTTGCTGTGCTTGGAATTCAAATACAATTCCCCAAAATATAAAAACAGTAAGACCGGCAAAATGTTTATTTCAAAAGGATACAAATAAATGAGGTGGTTGCTATAGCCATAATAGTGCCAACGGGGATGGACTTCTGAGCATCCTTAAGATCGCCTGATCTGTTAGAACCTGCCATGATACCTGAAGAAACAAAACATTAATTTCACATAAAACAAGTACACATTAAATCTTTCTACAACTTTACATAGCTATACATATAGCAGATACACTAAAATACTATATGTATCAATATGTTTTCCACAGTTCTAATTTAATAAAGTACTATACATTTTTAGTGACATTTTTTTTTTTTTTTAAATAATTCAAAGAACCCTATGAAAATGTACCACATTTGCATGCTATCCTCCACAAACCAAACTCACGGAGGATAGCATGCAAACACTCCACAACAGAAACCGCAAGATAACCGTGGAGCCGGAGTCAAAAACCACAGTACTGCACTCAGGGAAAAACATGGTGTGACACAAATGTACTACAAGAAACCCACACAAGATGGCATGTCCCCAGCTCACTGTACACAACTACACATTATTATTTATTTCTTAGCAGACACCCTTATCCACATACAGCTGTAACACCATAAACAAATCTAGACATGGTATACAGTCATTATAGTAAATGATGACACACAAACAAGAAGGTGGATTTTCATATTGGGCTAAAAAGTTATACCCTTTTTGTTTTAGTTTTAATATAAACAAATAAAATCAATATGGAAACAAAAGTTGGATTTTTAAACAAACAAATAAGCGTTGTGTCTCTAAAGGACACAAGCTCTTCTCACCAAGTTCCTTCCTCAGCATCATGCTTTGGTACATGTGACCAGGTTAACTTGACAATCAATAACCGAATTTACCCAATAGACCACATTCTGCACCTGGATTTCCATTCTCCTTGGGGATGTTTTTTTTAAACCACATCCCTGCCAAACACTAAATATATTTACAGTATTGACACAGTTTTTACAGCCTAATTAGTTTTATTTTTAAACATGCTCCTACTGTCAACAGTGCACTACCTAACCTTTATAAATACATTATTTTGAGGTCCTCTGTATAAATACATTGTTTTGAGGTCCCTCAGCTATATAGCCTTGTTTCTAACTTGAATTGCTTTGCTGTTCTGGCCTTTACTGAACTGACCCTGCATTTAATCTGTGGCAGAATCAATTACCATCTGCACAACTGAATTGTAGTCGCACGTCAGCCAGAGTGTGTGTGTCTCAGACACATGGTTCACACACATGAGCTCAATTCAGCCTGAAACAACGTATAGTAATGTGCTTTGCTGGCCTAAGAAGCACAAACACAATCTTCTCATTAAAGTAGAGCTTTAAAAAAAAAAAAAATCAATCTAATTCACCTTTACTAGAATGTGTGCATTTTTCATATACTGTAGGAAAATCTTAGTCCAACTAAATGATAGCAATGTATATTAGGCAATAATTATTTTGTAAGCACCATGTACTTTAATTTAAAAAAAAAAAAATACTTGTTTGCAACTGTGGAAATAACTACAAAGCTAAGAAAGGTTGTACTCTCTTTTCAGAATCTGTATCAACTGTACAATATGTAATTTATGGATCTTTAGAACAAATACAATTGTTGTGTGTGTCAGTACAGTTTGGCTTGCCAGTAATTTCTACCTGTGACAGAAGGAAAATAGATCCCAACCAAGAGTGTGAAAAAGGTAGCAATGTCATTGGACACAAAGGGAGAAGTGAATTCTGAATCTGGTGCAGAGATGGAAGGCTGGCCTTTCTTTTCTACCAACATTCCCTGTGGTCCATAATCCCTCCAGAGATTATCTAGGAGATATGAAAAAAATGAAAATGCTTTTACATGTCATTCTATAAAACTCACAAGTACTGAAAATACATGTTAAATATGTGCAACAATAATTGAACAATTGCATGCAGGTGGCAAATATGGCAGGTTGAGGTACCTGATGATGGGCAACATATTTCTAGGATTACCACGAGATGAATGGTTAACCCAGTGTGCAGGATTCTGATTCAGAAACTGTTTAGGCCCAATCAGAAATAGATAAGATCAACCAGAAGTGAGTGTGGTCACATTAAGTGTGCAGGGCCAAAAACATGTTCTATTGGCCAGGTGACCACATCCACCTCTAATTGGGTGACCATTTCCTAATTTGAATTCCTGACTCGTGTCAGTAGGTCTGCTCTAGAATCCCGTTGCCTATCGCCTGGTGCCTCCAGCTCTCAGGTTTCATTGCTGTAATGATGTTTTTATTTTTTTCAACAGCAGAATCAAGAAGCTGCCAAGTATCATTACACAACCCCCTCTCCCCTCCTCTCTCCCTTCCCTCCAAAAGTGAACAAAAAGACTAACAGAAATGTGTTAAAATAATGTACACAAACCAGTTATAACTCCACTGGCAAGTCCAGGGATTCCTTTTATTTCTGTGACATTATTCATATTAAAATATTCGTTACAGGAGGCGTTGAGGGAAGGACTATCACAGAACAGGCTCCAGAGCTTGGTGGTCACGGTTTCATTTGCTTCTATTACAACCTTCGCACACACATCATAGTTGCGACTTAATAAGATCCGGTTTCCCAGAAGACATACTCTGAATTTAAAAACAAAAGAAGAGGACAGAGTTGATGGCTGTGTGCTCTGTAAATGCACAGTTTTCTTTCGATCTAGACATTTGTGTTTAGTAGATAGTGGTCTGAAATAGACAGTGGTGCAACTAAGGCCCTTAGAACAGCTGTTTTATTCTAATAGTATCAATATACTTTTTTTTTTAAATAGTTTCCATCAGGCATACCTAACATTCTTTGACAATCTTTTGTATATATCTCTAACTTTTAATTTCTTTAACACTTCATCGATGCATTTTTTGCAATCATCATTTTCATTATTAAAACATAAGCCACATTTAAAAAACAAACAAAAGAAAAAAAAATGATATATGAATAAATAATATTTGCTTTACATAATAAGGAATACACCGTAAATATACTTGTTTACTTACGGAAAATCAGGAGGATCAAAGGCACTTTTGATGACACCAGCATAGATCGCAAAAATAGAAAGCATCACGCAGGCTAGAAACACCAGTGCCAGTTTGTTCACGTATTTGACCCCAACATAAACTACCAAGGCCATTAAAATAATACAACAGGTTCCATAGACCCTCATATTGTTAAGCATGGCCTCTGATTCTCCACCATTTTCACCTTTGAATATGGCTGCATTTGGAACAATGTAGGTCTGGAAAAAATAAAAAAGAAGGTAATAGGATAAATCTACAATTGCAACAGTGGACATGATTGAATGTGACTGTAGTACAGTAAACAATTCAGAGATAAAGCTGTTCAAAAACTGGATTTTGGCAATTTATTTTAATGAATAACAAATTCTAATTTGGCAGCAGGATTAATTAAACTTACCAGAAGAATTTCAATGGTACCAAGGATATACATTGAACCAGCAAATGTTGTCCCCAGGTAAAAGCAAAGTCCCACTGCCCCTCCAAACTCTGGACCAAGCGACCTTGAAATCATATAGTACGAACCACCAGCTGTGAAATGAATATGACGGATCAGTTCAACTGGGAGTTACAGAAATGGTTACTGTCTGTGATACAAATCAATACAGCATTTTATGATCCAGTGAATTACAGTGGGAGAACACAAGAAGGTTATTTTTTTTTCCATTCCACTATGCTTTACTGAATTTAATTTTGACAGCCTAGGGTCGTTTCCCCAAACAGTTTTTAAAATGTTATATTGAAAAACTAGTATTTTGCTAATATACTGGTTGTGTCAGTGGTGTAGATGTGCATTGTTAAAGAAAAATTGTTTAAAAAAGAATTATTTAAAACAGTACTAGCTTTGTAATGTGCTATTCTATGTAATATTATACTATGATGGCACATGCTGATCATAACCAGTTTAATGTTCACATACTCAGTTTAAGTTTGATTTAAAAGTTTACATTGCAACTTTTCATATAAGTACATTACAAACATAAGAAAGTCCACCATTTTTACATTACATAATTCACATTCACATTCACAGACATACACACACACACACACACACACACACACACACACATATACATATATATATATATATATACACATACATATACACACATACAGTGCCTATAGTAAGTATTCACCCTCCTTGGACATTTTCACACTTTGTTGTGTTACAACCTGAAATTTTGATGCATTTAAATTGGATTTTTTTCCCTTTGATTTACACAACCTACTCAACACTTTCAATGTGTGAAAAAACCTGAAAAGTCTTCATTATATAAGTATTCACCCCCTTTGCTATGACACTCCTAAATAAACTCAGGTGCAACCAAATGCCTTCAGAATTCCCACAAGTTAAATGGAGTCCATCTGTGTGCAATAAAAGTGGTTGACATGATTTCAGATTAAATACACCTGTCTCTGTAAGGTCCCACAGTTGGGTAGTGCATTCAAAGCAAAGATACAACCATGAAGACCAAGGAGTTTTCAAAACAACTCCTGGATAAAGTTGTGGAAAGGCACAGATCAGGAGAGGGGGATAAAAAGATAATAATAATAATAATAATAATAATAATAATAATAATAATAATAATACTTTAAAAAGGCATTGAATATCCCTTGGAGCCCAGTCAAGTCGATCATTAAGAAGTGGAAGGTATACAGCACCACCCAGAATCTGCTTAGAGCAGACCGTCCTCCCAAACTGAGCAGCCGGGTAAGAAGGGCAATGGTCAGAGAAGCCAGCAAGAGGCCAATGACATCTCTGAAAGACCTACAGTGTTCCATGGCTGAGATGGAAGAAACTGTCCATGTGTCAACAATAGCTCAGGTACTCCACAAATCTGGCCTGTATGGAAGAGTGGCAAGAAGGAAGCCATTTCTGAAAAAAGCCCATGTAAAATCCTGCTTGGAATTTGCAAAAAGGCATGTGGGAGACTCTGAAAAGATGTGGCAAAAGATTATGTGGTCCAATGAAACAAAAATTGAACTATTTGGCCTAAATGCAAAGCGTTATGTCTGGCGCAAACCCAATACAGCACTTCACCCAGGTAACACCATCCCTACTGTGAAGCATGGTGGTGGCAGCATCATGCTATGCGGATGCTTTTCATTGGCAGGGACTGGGAAGCTTGTCAGGGTAGAGGGCAAAATGGATGGAGCTAAATACGGACAAATCCTCGAGGAAAACCTGCTTCAGTCTGCAAAAGACCTAAGACTGGGATGGAGATTCACCTTTCAGCAGGACAATGACCCCAAGCACACAGCCAAAGCGACACTGGAGTGGCTTACAAACAAGAAAGTGAATATCCTAGAGTGGCCCAGTCAAAGCCCGGACTTGAATCTGATTGAAAATCTGTGGCAAGACTTGAAGATTGCTGTCCACTAACGATCCCCATCCAACTTGACAGAGCTTGAACAATTTTGTCAAGAAGAATGGGTGAATATTGCACGATCCAGATGTGCAAACCTGGTAGAGACTTACCCCAAAAGACTCACAGCTGTAATTGCTGCCAAAGGTGGTTCTACCAAGTACTGACTCAGGGGGATGAATACTTATCTAACCAAGACATTGTAACACAATAAACTGTGAAAACGTCCAAGGGGTGGAATACTTACTATAGGCACTGTACAGTGCCGTGAAAAAGTATTTGCCCCCTGGCTGATTTTCTGCCTTTTTGCACATTTTTCAAATTGTATTTGGTCAGATTTGTTTGTGGGTTGTAGTAGTATATAGAGGGAGGCTGAGAGAAAAAATGACACCAAAGTTTGGTGCTTCTTTCATTTGTTTGGTATGCAAGGTAATCAAACATGCAATCTTCAGGTGTGAAAAAGTTATTCCCCTCCCTAGTTAACTCAACCCAACTAAAAGGGATAATTAGGGTCAGCTGTTTGAGTACTTTGGTTAACAGCCAGGCCTGATTTGGGCCAGCCCTGCCCAATATAAATCTGACTAACTTTGGCCATTACCTTCAGAGCGAAGTTGTCAGCACACAGGTTCTAGAGGCACATCATGCCACGAACAAAAGAAATTCCTAAAGACCTCCAGAAAAACAGTTGCTGATGCCTATCAGTCTGGAAAGGGTTACAAAGCCATTTCTAAAGCTCTGGGGCTCCACCGAACCACAGTCAGAGCCATATTGTCCAAATGGAGAAAGTTTGGGACAGTAGTGAATCTTCCAAGGAGTGGCCGTCCTGCCAAAATCTTTCCAAGAGCAAGGCGTACAATCGTCCAGAAAGTCAGTGTTCATGACTCCACCATCAGAAAGACACTGGGCAAAAATGGGATTCATGGCAGAGTAGCAAGGCGGAAACCATTGCTCACTAAGAAGAACATGAATGCTCGTCTCAAGTTTGCCAAAAAGCACCTGGATGATCCTCAAGAGTTCTGGAACAATGTTCTATGGACAGAGGAGTCAAAAGTGGAACTTTTTGGCCGACATGGGCCCCGTTATGTCTGGCGAAAACCAAACACTGCATTCCACAGTAAGAACCTCATACCAACAACGGTCAAGCATGGTGGTGGTAGTGTCATGGTTTGGGGATGCTTTGCTGCATCAGGACCTGGACGCCTTGCCATCAGTGAATTCTGCTCTGTATCAGAGTATTCTACAGGAGAATGTCAGGCCATCCGTCCGTGAGCTGATGCTGAAGCGCAGCTGGGTCATGCAGCAAGACAATGATCCGAAACACACAAGCAAGTCTACATCAGAATGGTTGAAGAACAAGAAATTTGAAGTTTTGGAATGGCCTAGTCAAAGTCCAGACATAAACCCCATTGAGATGTTGTGGCAGGACCTGAAACGAGCAGTTCATGCTCGAAAACCCACAAATGTCACTGATTGAAGCAATTCTGCATGGAGGAGTGGGCCAAAATTCCTCCACGGCGCTGTGAGAGACTAATCAATAACTACAGGAAGCGTTTGGTTGCAGTTATTGCTGCTAAAGGTGGTGTAACCAGTTATTGAGTCTAAGGGGGCGATTACTTTTTCACACGGGGGCATTGGGTATTGCATAACTTTCTTTAATAAAAATAAATGAAACATGTATCACATTTTTGTGTTATTTGTTCACTCAGGGTCCCTTTTATTAGGCTTCCAAGCCAAAGGCATACGTAAGTAGATGCCTATGGCTGGACAACCAGACTGGCGTCCCCGAATGAAAAAGTCACATGGTTCGACCGCCATATTGGATTTCGTGGAAATCTGGGGAATTTTTCAAAACTCTTGCCTTTAAAAACAACTTAAGGTGGTACTGTGACAATGGCAGCAGATAGTGCAGCAAAGGCCTTTAAAAAACATATGTTCAATCGAGGTCGATTGAACAATCCTTTGTCCGCTACGCTGGATTGGCGCCAAATATTCAACAATCTTCTTGTCTTAAACCGCAATGTCAATCGACACCTAAATTGGCACGCATGTTCATGACCAGGTCCTTTCTACCGTTTGTAAAATCCACGCTTTTTCGCTAAAAAACATGGCAGGGGTGTGCAAATAACCGTTTCATGACGGCTCTATTTTCATACATTCGTGCATAAATCCAAGGTGCAATACACTACAGTCATGAAACTTTATATGACCATAGAGACTCACGTAAAGTACTGGTGATATGAAAATGACATATTTTGGTCACATGGTTTGGTGGCCATATTGATAATTGTAAAAAAAACTTTTGCAACCCATAACAAGAACACTGTTGCACTTATGCTCTTCAGTGTCAACACAATTGTACAGACAATTGGAAAGTAATAACTGCTGAAAATTGAAACCGATTGTTCACACGGTGCGGTGGCCATATTGGAATTTACTTTGAAATTTTAAACCCTAGGGCGTGCCGACAGGGTCAAAGTTATAATGGAACACGTATAGGAAGTCATATGTGCTCTATGAAAAAATATCATCGCCCATGACCTCTGACCTCTCCTTAAGGTCAAACGGTGATGTATGACATCATGACATACGCACCTGGCTATAAAACTGCCTATAACTTCTGATCGGCTGCACCAAAATGCACGAAATTTGACATGGATGTAGATGACTATGGGATGTTGTGCCGTGGTCAATATGGCGGCCTTTGGTCACATGGTGTGGCAGCCATCTTAGATTTAATGACAATTTCAGGGAATTTTCAAAAGTATTCTCATATTTGTGCCAAAATTTACAGTTAGCACAGTTGTGATGATAACGTGTCATCTATTATAACCAATACACTTAAATTTCACGATAACTGCTTGGAAGCCTTTATAGTTGCTTGCACTCTAGTCTAATATTAGGTTTTGGTTGAAGATCTGATAACATTCAGTGTCAAAAATATGCAAAAATGCAGAAAATCAGGCAGGGGGCAAATACTTTTTCATGGCACTGTATATACATACACCACACACACACACACACACACACACACTATATATATATATATATATATATATATATATATATATATATATATATATATATTTTTTTTTTGGTATTACCTGGTACAACACCATTTGTTGCAATTGCACTCATTGATATAGCAGTAAGCATAGTCTGTTAAAAAGAGAGAGTGAAAAAAGTAGTCAGTATATAATTACATGAACCAAATATTATAGATATGCAGTACATGCATGGTGTAGAATATATATATTTATTTAGTTGTCTTGTCTCCACAAATTCACTGTGGCGAAAACACAAAGTACATTTTATCTGTGTACCCTTCATTTTAGTGGGTTTCGCAATGTCTATTTAATCTCTAACTTAAACCACTGGTAATTGCATTGTATTTTATACTAATAAATACAGTTTTAAAAGTTTGTCATTCATAACCAATATTTATTGCATCTAATTTAAGCATAAAAAACGTGCAGTTAGTTTTTTTTTTTTTCTCGTTAGATCCTGTCCATTGTTAATGGATGTCCCAGCTTATTTTCAAAGACTAAACCAGACAAGAGTTAATTATTTTGTCAGAAGTACAGTACGTCTCAAGAGGAAACCAGATTAGTTAGTAATCTTATCCTCTTACCTTACAATGATCTCTCCATTCCCAAATGTATTATCTGTTAATAAATCTATGTATAGCAGTGAAATAAATTATTTATTAACTGTTAATACCTCTTATCCCCTCAACTCTTTAATCCCTGAGCAAATTCAGATCATAATGCTGCACTAAGGTAGGGGCTTAATAATGCTGGCATACAACAGTTTGTTTTTGGATTTAAACTCTTCAATCTACATCTGCTTTGCTCAGAAACTAAATGTCACCTTCATATAACCTGCTCCTACCTCTCTATTTTGTGATTAATCACTGGTGAAAACACAAACCTCAGGACAGTGTGAGAATCCAAGGCCTTGATTTGCAAAGGTAACTAAATAATCATAGAAGTCTAAAATTAGACTTTTTTGTTGGATGAAACACTACATATGTTGAAAGAAATGATTCAATCATATACAATCCTTCATTTGTAAAACTGTCATTTCTAAAACAAATTGTGCACATGCATGACTGTATTGCCTTGAGTTACATTTGTATAACATGTACCTCTTTTAAACCATCCTTTCAAAACCACTATAATATACAGAATAAACCAAGTTGCGCACCTTGAGTATAACTCAGCTTGCTACCTTTCAATTTTAAATCGGTAAAGCTTGTTAAATGTCGAATTCCCCAAAAATTTACATAGGATAAACGTCGGTAATACCACTTGCTATTTTTTATTTTCTTACCAAAAATAAAAACTTAGAAATCATCTCTAGTTTGTGTAGTTTTCATGCTTGCTGTCGGTCCCGTCTCCTATCTGCTCTGATTGACTAGGGGTCTCTGTCAATCATCTCAGTGGTCCCTTAGTAGGCTACTGTTCACTGTCAGTCATTTCATCCTGTTCTGACAGATCTCATTGACTGAAGCAGCACTAGAATGCTCTCATTCGTTTAAATGACTGTCAATCATGCCTTCATCGACTGTGCATTTGCCAGCTACAGTGTCTGTCATTCAAAGCGTCTACTTTGAAATTAACAGGTTATAGTGAAGGTAAGCTTTTGCTATAGGTATACGGTGACAGTTACTAGTTTGATTTGAAATGGGGTGCAAGAGTGAAACACTTAATGAGCATTGTGCACAATAATACCCTGACCGACGGCTGAAGTCTGAGCGGCAGGACGAAGCGGCCCACCTGCCTTGCCTTCCAGTGAGTCCAGCTGTGCTGAAGCAAGAGAGGGGTGGAGCTCAGACTCCGAATAATAAGTGTAAGTTAGTTTCTGTTCAACTAGCTAATGTTTTGTTCTGTGCATATTATTTTTACTTATTAATTTATGTACATATTAATTTATGCTATAAGAGTCTGTGTAATACACTTTTATATGGTGTGTTTTCTACAGTTTATTAGAGTCCATTTTTAAATTTGTGTAGGATCTTTGTCTTTACAAGTTATAACTCCGTTGTGACCAAATGATATTTCAATTATAATGTTGGTAACCATGGTTTTGCTGCATGTTGAATGTGATAAACGGGTTTTGGTAAATAAGACATTTCTCAATGGTATAAAAAGTAAAAATAAAGATCGAAAAAAAACAGTAAATTATTTCTAAAATAAATATCGATATTAAATTGTCGATTTGGTAAAAAAAAATTTTAAAAAAATCGAACAGTAGCAAGCCTAAATATAACAGTGTAACAGGGCGAGCAACCCTGTACAGGGTTTGTTGTACAGGGTTCGTGGTCTCCCCCTCTGCCCCTGTGTTATTTTGTATTGTTTGTTTATTTGTTTTATTGTATTTAGTTATTGTGAATATGACGGCGAAACGCCGCAGGTTTTGTTTTTGTTTCGTTTATGTATTTAGGACGGCGTAGCCGATTTGTTTTGTTTAGTAGCGTGGATGGGTAGCCCCATCCACAGTAAATTAATAAACTCGTGCAGAAGGTGGCCATCTCCCGAATTAATTAAGTGATTAATTTTGTTGCTAAATCGGGAGATAGTCATCAGAATATAAAAGCCTGCAGCTCTCCAGCTCGCGGGGTGCGGTGTGTTAGGAGCGGAGCGAGCCAGAGGAACGAGAGAGAGTGAAAACGGAACTTAATAATAATCTAGGAACAGTGAAGGCAGTTGCTCAGCCTGACCTGGGTCTTATTTAGTATTTTGTGTTCGAGACTTGTTTTGTTTACATATTTATTTTCGCTCTGTGAGCAAGTTTCTTTTTGTTAAAACATTTTATTTCTTTTTGTTATTTAAAAATAAAAAGGCGCGCCGCGTCATTTACTTTAATAACTGCAGTACTTGCCTGGTGTGTGTGTTTACCTTCCTGCTTCTGGCCTGACGTCAGACCACTCAGCCACCCTGTCACAAACAGTTTCATGAAATTTGTAAAAGGATTCAAGTTGTATTCTGAAAATGACGGTACACTTTGCATTTCCATTTGTTACAGAACATGCCGTCATGGTGACCTCCTTTTTCAGGATGACAACACCAAGTATAACTTATTGTATACTTGTTGGGATTTTGTTAGACACGACTTATTTTTGGTTACAATGTTTACCAATACAGATTTCATAGTTATTTTTAAAAGCTACTGGCAATGGTATTATGCTAATACAGTTTGTTATGAAATGCGCACACAACAGAAAATGCTCTGTTACTCTGTTTTATTATAACTAGTATTAATATTATTATTAGGGTAGTCAATGAATCGCAGTTAACTTCTGTGATTAACACGTACATATTTCGGGAGATTAATTTTTTTAACGCACATTAATTGCACTCCTCTCTTGTCCCTCTTAGCATACCTTCAATAATTTCCTACGGCGCCATTTTAATACACTCAAGTGCATGCCAGGATTGAATCAGTGTAGTCATCGTTTGAATACAAAATTAGTCACGGAACCGCATTATGTAGCAAAGCACTCAAACTGAAGGACTTATGAATCGGAAGTTCATTTTTTAAACTTTCTGACGGTTCATTGGATAGAAAGAGGGTTAATTGTATTTACTGTCAAAGTGAGTTCCAGTATCACAGAAGTTCATCTAGTCTACTGTACCACCTGTGTGCTAAACATGCTTTCATTTCTCAAAATACATTCTAGTAGTTCTTCTGCTACAGACAGCAAAAAATGAAACCCGTCAGATTCGACAGAGTACTCTTAGAAATTCACGATCGCTGCAAACCCATGAATAAAGCCATGATTAAAGTACAATACTATAACCAGTGCTGTTCGACAGCTACCGACTGCAGACCCGTTAACATTGTAGCTCAGCTTTATTTCAATAAACACATTTTATTTTTAAAACAATATTATTTACAATTATGGAGGATATAACCGTTACTCAGTGAATATTTTGTTTTATTTAGGCAATTTCAAATTATTAATAAAAGATCATTTAAAATGAGTATTAATAATAATAATAATAATAATAATAATAATAATAATAATAATAATAATAATAAATATTCCCGGATTCTGCCGAGTCAACGCCCCGGAGGCACAGAGTTGACGTTAAGGGAACAGTGGGGGAGGGGCGTTGACTCAAGACAAGGGCAAAATAACAAGCAATATTACTGTAATATTTTTAACATTAGCTAGATAGATTAAGTTTAGAATTAGGCATGTTTAAAATTCAAAAGTCACAGCACACAGTTATGTTAAGAATCAAGAAATGCAATTAACATTTATTAAATGGAGAAATACAAAGTAAACGGTTTGCCTGAAAAAAGGGTACTGCGTAAGTCCACTGTAATGTCATTTTATATGTTCCTAAAACACACATTAACCTAGCTGAAGTCTATTGTGAAAAAAAAAAGGATTGTAGCTTAACAGGTAAGCGTAATCAAATCGGACTTAGTCTGTACTGTCGGATCCAAAATGAAAAGTGCTTACAATGTATTCAATCAATGCACAGAGCAACTACTGTATTGCACAGCTTGTTCTACTCACTTGAAGCGCGAGATTTGAAAATCGCTGTTATTATTTTTGGCGTGGTTATTCTTTTGGGTTTTTTGCGCATGGTTATTAGAAACAGTGAAAAATTGACATTCAGCTAAAAGTAGGGGTGGGGCGATAGTCCAAACATGGGCGTTGACTCGGCAGAATCTGGAATTTAAATTGCAATGAAAAGCATCAGTTTATGAGTAAAGAAAACTGTAAAGGGAACTGATCATTGTAAATGCAGTAAGGTCAGTAATAAACTGACTCCATTGTAATTTAGGAGTTGTTTCAAACAATTTAACAACAAATGCTGGATTATAAATAAATATAAAACTATAAAGAGAATCAGAAATAGGAAAACAGGGTTTTTATGCTGGGTTGTTTTTTGGACGCTAGTAATAATAATAATAATAATAATAATAATAATAATAATAATAATAATAATAATAATAATATCAGATGCAGTAATTGTATCAATTAAATATGCAATTAAAAAAGATTAACTGAGATACATTTTTTTAATCAAGATTAAAATTGTGATTCATTTTTTTAATCTCTTGACAACCCTAATTATTATTAATAATGTATTTAGGTGTAATGCATTTACGATATACCTCACAGTTCCTATGAGTATTTGATTACAACACACCAGGTAACAAGCCTAAACATGTAGGCAAAATGAACTCACACAAGAACAGCACATGAAGACAATGGCGAAGGACTCAAGGATGCCAGCTGTTCCAACAATCCAGGTGAAACGGAGGAAAAGGATTACTCCCAGAATGTTCTGCAAGCATGGCAGGTACACTCCAATGAAGGTACCCATTCGGGGACTCTGAAGGAAAAACAATCAAATAAGGTTTGTGCAAGAATGATTATGTTCCTATATTAAATAAAACAGAAACATTCGAACACAAGGACTACAATAAATATACCAGTTTACATATTTATTTTAATTTTAAATTACACACAAAAATGTCTCACGCAGTATTTTGAAGCAGTGATTCTCATGTCATTTTTAGGTTAAACTAATGACTTCAACCCATTAATGACAATGTTTTCATGGTGTCATGTGTACTTATTTTTTTGAAGGTTGAGCTTGCTAACCTATGGAAGAACACAGATATTAGACGCTATACTTTGCTATATTTACAAAGCTTAGCTTTTTATAGAATAAATCCACCTGTGGTTTGGGACCTGTCTAAATACAGCACCAAATTAAATAAAAGCAGGAGCAAAACTGATTCACAAGTTTTTTTCTGTATCAACAATACCAATGATGAAGAACTGTAGTGTAACATACATTCAGGTAAGACAATTTATTGCTACAAAACACCCCAAAAGGGTAGACACTGAATACCAAAACTGGAATGGCATTGCCTACTTGCAGGCTCTGGGTCTTTTTATCCTTAAAAGTAGAACACTACATTAACAGTATATTTATACTTCAGCAATCTATTGACTAAAGTTTTACTGCATGTTGCACAATAAGAAAAACATGAGTTTGTCCAAAATATCACAGTACGTACCATATCCTCAAACAAAGACTCAACAATTCAGCAGATTTACCGTAGGGTAAACAAATTTTATTGGTATATTCCTTGCTCCTGAATTTAGAAAACCTGGATTGGAAATGGCATTACTGGACTAAACACGAAGAATCTCCACTAGCCAATTACATCCGCCATGACCATTTCGAAGCAGGAGATGTGAACATATTCGCGAGGCACACTTCAATGGGTATGTGGTCTTGTGGTGAAGCCTAACAACACTTGGCAACTGTATAGTATTTTTAAATTAGTAGCAAGAACAGTTGAAGGGACAAAAAATAATCCACTGAGACCTGAGGCATTTTTCAAAAACATGCAAAACAGCACTGGGTTATTTGAGTGCCATGTCACGATGGTGTGTTTGTTATTTTTTACATTAGAACAAGGTTGTAACAAGGACTATTGATACATATAAGCATATCTATTTGTGTAAACCTCAAGGACTGACACCTGATGTCAATTTCACAATAAAGAACCCTCCAAAAATAATTACAACCTCCTTAAACAACGTGGTGAATAGGTCTAAAATAATCCACTGTTAAGACTGTGGATTATGTGACACAACCATTCACTACATAAGGTTTCTTGCATTACCATGTTGGGCAAATCATTTGGGCCATGAAACCTATGTTTTATTGAAACTGAATCTAGTTTCCTGTAAATAAAATACTGTACTCCCTACTAAACTAATGAGGTAAAAAAATTCAATGCTACAATCCATAGCTTTAAATTAAAAAAATAAAAACATGTTAATGTTCTACAATTACTAAAATTAAACTTGCTCAATCTGATCATTACAAGCCTTTGGAAACCAGGTTGAAAAAACACACTCCTCCCTCTGCCAGCCTGCTACCCCTGGTAACTGTTCCCTTGGCGACTTGTAGTCAAGAACACAAAGGATGTTGACAAGCCCTCCTGTTCACCAAAGGTACCAAGTGCGCACAAAGAAAAGATGCAGCAAGAAAGTAATGTTAAAAAAAAAAACATGATCACAATATTTCTCACTCCATTTTTACTATATAAAACCACGATGAGCATTTAAACTTACTTTAATTTCCTTCTTCCTGGCCCCCTCATTATTCTCAGCCTCTTCATGTTCGACCACACCCTGAGTCAAATTAGTGTAATTTGCCAGTTTATTGAGAAGTGACGACACCATGGGGTTACTGTCCATCTCCTCCTGTTAACAGGTATACATGTAATATTCTTTTAGTTAAGCAGCAGCTGGTTAAATCACAAGAAGGCGGCATAACTAGATTACATAGAGTACTGTAGTCTGACCTAAGGTTGACTGGTTTAGACCAATAACCCAACTGGATTAAGTTTAGTGCTGGGGATTACCATCTGTGCTTGGGTTCAATGTCACAAAATATTCTTTCGATGTCACCTGAAGCTTCAAGGTTTAAGTGATTGTTATACAATTGCAAAGCTGAAATTACCTCAAACAGTGCCATGTTCTTCCCGTCATAGAGGTTTCCTCTGTCAAGGTCAGAGCTGTTAATAAAGGGGCTACTTTCTTGTGGGTTTCCATCTCCTGAACAACAGAGAAACGAGAGAGCTGGTTGAATAATTGTCATCAGGTTACTCTGTGAAAAGAAAAAGGTCTACTGTGACCTTATTAAGCATTCTTTAAACTCAAAATCTAACAAAGTAATTATCATCAAGCAAACAGTTTATCTTCATACTATAAGGTCGATTTTTTATTATTAAATTATTATCATCAGACGTTTATAAGGATGGCTGGAATGAATATAAAAAATAATTCCCACAGCTAGAAGAAGGAAAGGACTGCTACAGAACGCTGGCACCTAAGTACAAACAGCATCGCAAGCTCTCACATTTATACATGGCTGCAAAAGTTGATTGCTGTTTGCACAGCCAGATTAAAAGAAAGGATAGCATTTCTAGCACAACAAGAAGTTAGGCCATTGCATGGTCAATGCATTCTTTAAGAATGCAAATAGAACTAGGACTAGTTGTATTTGCATTTTCATGATTGAGAAGAATGGGTGTACATAACCTTTTGGCTTTATATGTAAACTTAAGGTTCAAAATGAATGAATGAGTTGTCTGAGTTTAGCTGTACTTTCAAAGCAAGAAACTAGTTTAGATCTTATTTCATTGCAACTGGCAAAATCACAGTACAATCAAAATAATCACGAGCCAACACACTTGAAAGCATGCGTTCTACTGATGCAACTAACTTCTCTAGCAGGTGCATCTTCTCCTGCCTCGAAACGCACCAAAGGCTTTGGTTATATCAGTGCAGTATTAATGTGTTATTGATTGATCACATTAAATGTACACATCATATATATTTTTGTGCATGGCACTTAATAGGGCTCACGCACAAATCTGGAAAGAAGATATGCATACAGAGCATTCCTTTAAGGGGCTCAGTGATACTTGGCCAAAGTACTGGAGTAAAATACGTACTGCTGCAACATCCAGTTGTTATCACCTTTGAGCAATCTCAGCAGAATACAACACATTCTGTATTGTGAAATGTACTGTACAACATAAAGTTTCGACCTAAAATCAGAGCACAGCAGGGGAATCATCACATGTACATTTGCTTTTATAAAACAAGTGCCTGCCAGTTCATTTTTCGTTTCAATGCTTGGCAGCCTGGTAACAAAACCCACTGTTCCACTAAACCAACAGCATGTGGGAAACGCAAGCATTCAAAACATGTTTCTGTGTTCATTATTTTATAATAATAATAATAATAATAATAATAATAATAATAATAATAATAATAATAATAATCATGCAGATTGTTAGCTTCACTATATAGAGGAATTCAACATGTGTACAGTATTTGTACTTAAAAAGCATTTAATACTTTATTTGAGTTGGCTTATGAACTAAAACTGGTGGCCATTTTCCTTTTTCAGAGGAGTAACTTTTACCTGACTTGTGCAATTAACTTTACCACTCAAAATAATCTGAAACAAATCCAAGATGTATTTGTTTATTCATTTTGACTCAAGGAATTAAAAGTTGCTCATTGCAGTGAATTCTGCCTACTTATTCTAACTTTTACTTCTTTATTGATATGGTTGGAGATATATATATATATATATATATATATATATATATATATATATATATATATATATATATATATATATATATATATACTATATATATATGATATATATATAGATATAGATATATTAGCAATTTAATTTCCAATCCACAAATACAGTTATTCTCCAAAAACACATGAAAAATGACAGATAATAAGAGGACAGTAACTCATACATTATCTATGGGAAAAAAAACCACATATGCAGAGTCCACTACACAAAATTTCTCAAATGGGGCCACTGTGTAGAATTAAGATAAAAAAATAAAAAACAGGATCAACAAAGTGCTGCTTCAGATTTGGCAAGCGAGTCAGCAATCGGGGGATACAGATGCAGGTATAATGCACATCACTCAGAAATGCTTCATGCTTTCCAAACACTGATCTAACTTCCTATTTTTTGTTATGAGGAGATTAATAAACCAAAAAGGTATGTTTTGTTTTCTTTGTACATCGCCCCCTTTTCCACATCTATTTTTTGAAAAGTTTATTTCAGTTAAAATTTTAGTTTTCAATTGTGTGTACAGCTAAAGAAAGCCATATACCTCAGTTATTCCATTACTTTATGAAAATGTGTCTTTTGCCACTTTGTTTATTGTACAGAAACTGTATTCCCACGCTGTCAGGCATGGTCTTGTTGACAGGAGTCAGCTGTGAAGAAATCGGCTAATGCTCGGTCATTGGCTGGGGACTATACTGATACATTGAGACATCATTAAAACCTTTTTTTTTTTTTTTTTTTTTTTTTTTAATTACGGAAAAACACATTTGGTGCTGTACATAATAGAAAAAAACAACATTTCAACATCCTGAATACTATACATACAAACTATACAAACTTTAAATGTTTTACACAGTACATTTTTTAAAAAAAAGTTGGCATAGTACTACTTGTTGATTTCTTACACAAGAAGTTGTTTAAAGTGTGTTTCCTTTTAGTAAGACACTAGTGTAACAACCATCATAACTAAGTCAACAATAAAAGGCAGATGTTGAAGCCAGTATACTGTAAATATGTATCTGTCTTCAGCCCTGATGATAACTACTGGTAGCAGTCTTTAGGGTTTTTACTGGTAGAAGTTTTACTAGTAATTAGAAATCCCTACAAGGCTGGTAATAATCTCCAAACAGACCCCCAAGAGCCCCTCAAAATCAAACATACAATGGTGTGGAAATTTTTACTGTATTGTAAAAAAAAAAAAAATTGGAAATTTTTACTGTATTGCTTTACTTTGTGTTACATTTTACTGGTCAGTATAGTGAAGCGTGAATTTACCAACAGATTTAATTAACACACAAGACTTTAAAAAAAATATTGTCCCTTGGACTTTTAGAGCAAATTTTCAAGAAGCCAAAAACCTTCCATACCAAACCCCGAGCACAAGATGAAATCAGTGCAATACGCAGCAGTGTGGAGTAGTGGTTAGGGCCGTGGACTCTTGACCGGAGGGTCGTGGGTTCAATCCCAGGTGGGGGACACTGCTGCTGTACACTTGCGCAAGGTACTTTACCTAGATTGCTCCAGATAAAACCCAACTGTATAAATTGTTAATTGTATGTAAAATAATGTGATATCTTGTAACAATTGTAAGTCGCCCTGGATAAGGGCGTCTGCTAATAAATAATAATAACAACAACAACAACAACAACAAAAACAACAATAAAATCAAGGAGATCTAGGGTTCATACAGTATATTTATTAGAAACCAACAAATTACAAACCCAAACTGGCAAAAGAGTAGTAGTAGTAAGATATATTTGTAAACATAGTGCACAAGTCTTCAAAATGGTCTTATATTTCTTGCTATAAAAGTAATACTTTTTGCAAAACAATATAACAAGACAGTGAAATAAACACTTTTTTTAAATATATAAAATAGTCAGTGTCAAACTTGAAGGTGCTCTACTACCAGACCTAATGTGTCTTTGTACACAATTCTGTAGATGGCTGCAATCCCACAGTGGCATTGCTGTCCTGGTTGAAGAAATGTGAAAGATACATAGGTAGCCAAAACCAGCTATTCACCGGTGTGAAGACTGTCACAGTGTGATAGCGTAAAAATGTTGCAGCTTTGCAATCCTGTTTTTTCTGAATACGATCGAATCATCTGTCCTGCATCAGTCCAGCAAAACGTGCATTAAACAAAACACCAAGGAGTGCGGTGGACTTAAAGACTAAAGACAATCATGCAATTTGTCAGAGTGCAGCTAAACTGCACATGTTTTGGAGTTATGCTCCGACATCAATTAATTGTTCACGCTAGTTAAAAACGGGAGGAGTTATAGTTATTAAAGTAAAATCAATTCACAGTAGCAGGCTGTATAAAAAGTGCTTACAAGTATAAATACCCCACGAAACACTCATCCTTTTATAAGTGTACAGAATATGATCAATCCATCAAGAATCTGAAATGATCTGCAATATCCTTACTATACTATTAACGTAAATATGCATTTATAGTACCAGTACAGCACTTATACATTTCAAACTATAATATTCATTTCTCTGTACCAAACAATTATACAGTCCTGTTAATTTTGTATTTGTTAATATATGCAAGGTGGAAAAATGAAAAAGTAATAATGCACTGAAGTTCAACGATAAGTCGAAAGCACACCAGTTTATGTAGTCTCTGTGCTACTGCCATGTAACCGGGGTGTGCAAAATCAAAGTTATTATGTTATGCACATTTGTCATAACTTGTGTTCTATGAAAAGGTTAGTGATTTGTGCACAGTGTGACCTGTTTTTCAATTGTAATTCAACTGCTATCCCCTAGATGTCCCTAGGGCAGTTTTTAGGGGAACAAAAATTATGAACGCCGATGAGATGTTATTTTCGATTTGACAGAGGCATTTGTTTGTGCTATATTCCCCGGGAAAATATTGATAATCCCAAACTACATGCATTTCTGAACAAGCATGTAATAAATGCGGGAGCAATTCCTACAGCAGGTCAACTGAAAAGGGAATATCTACCCCAAATTGCTGAGTTGCACAAGATGAAAATTGTACAAGTGGTAAAGATGTCTGACAGTGTATCTGTAGTTACTGACAAGTCTACAAATGCAAAAGATCAGTATGTTTTGCACATTTTGTTTGTTCTCCAAACTGAAAGTAATATCAGCCGATACAGTTAATCTGCACTCTGTGAATTACTCATCGTTGGCACAGGCCGTTGTGAAATGCTTAAACGCATTTGAAGTTAATTTTAATAATGTGACTGGATTTGTCTCTGATAATGCCAGTTACATGATTAAGGCATACAATGACATTCTTTGAGGTTTACTGCCAAATTCAGTACATTTGACTTGTAATGCCCACATAATAGCCATTGCCAGCAATATATGGGCAAATAGTTTTCCGAAAGCAGACAAGCTGGTTGCAACCATTATAAAAATTGTTTAAACATTGCCCAAGCAGAAAACTACATTTTAAGGACCACCTGACAGAAGCAATCCAACAAGAAGGCTGTACTTTACCCATAAAGTTGCCACCTGAGCCATGCATAACACGATGGGGCACTTGGTATTCTGCTGCTGAATATCATTCCAAATACATCCCTTTTTACGCAGGCTTTGTGGAAAAGGAAATGCACATTACTACAACCCGGATCAATGCAAAAAGAAACCACGTTTTTTTTCAACCAGCTCATAACTTTCTGATGACAGTAAGGATATTCGACCCACAACAAGTGTGTAGTTTGGATCTGGAAACCCTCCCGTTATATTCTATTCCAGGATTTGATGCTGGCTGTAAATCAGAAATGGACAAATACCTACCATATGCACAAGAAAACGGCAGTAGAATGACTTTGAATGAATTTTGGATTAAAGATGAAGAATTATTTCCCAATTTAACAAGAAAGGCTAAAATATATTTGTCAGTTGTTACCAATTCTATAGATGCTGAAAGAAGTGTTTCTTCTTATGCCCAAGTTTTTACAGAACAACGTCAATCTATGAAAGAAGGCAGGGTTAACCAACTGACGATGCTTAAGTTTAATAGCAACATTTAATGCATGGGACATTTTCTTTCATGAAACTGAGTGCTACTTGCGAACAACCTTGCTATGATTTCAGTATTTTATATAAATTGTACTAGTAAACTGAAACATTGAAATTATTTATTTACGCACTCTAAGAATTAATACTGAATAAGACGTATTAGTAATAAAGGGATGCATGACTAAATAAATGTCCATAGCTTCTGCTGCCGCCTAATCAACACGCCAATGCGTGTCAGCAGAATGATTAACTCAGATGATTAAAGGAATCGGGAGATTATTAATCAATAAGTGGTTTAATTAAGCAGACTACATGACCACCTTGCGGTGAGAGGAATGAAGTGCAGCCTAAGAAAGCAGGTCGCGTAAAAACACAGAGCCCTAATTATGGGTGATCTCAAGCAGAGCGGAGAAAGCAGAGCCTGGTAGTAAAGAACTGTTTCTACAAGTTTTTTTCATTGTGAAATTTCTCAATCATGATACCATTCCCGATGTCTATGGTCTCACTACTATAAAATACTTTCTGTTTTGAACATTGTGGATGTTTTTGTCGTAGAGTCCTACAAATGACCGCAATCTGAATGAAATTGACGTTTATTTTGTATTGTTTTAATACATGTCCTAGCTACAGAAACTGCCCCCTCCACTTTTGAAACCAAAGTTACTCCACTGAGCCTAATTAAACCAATGCAGAGCTAGTTTTAAAAAGTAAAAGAACTGTATCTAAAATTGATTTTCACATAAGGAAGCGTTTTATTTTATGAATAAAGAATTATCACATTTCAGTACCCTACAATATCATGTAGTTATGGAATGTGGTAATGAGATAAGCCCAAATTTGCCAGTAACAGAGTTTGACAAAGAAAAGGGAGACCTACTGTATCATAAACCCCTTCACACTGGTACTCCTACCCGTGTTCGGACCCAGGTTCTGGCTACCCGGGTCGCAAACCTGCATAGTGTAAAACCACGTACCTGGGTCAAGATGTGGGTCGACACACTTTGACCCGGGTTGAGTGAGACAAAACGCATGATGGCTGTTTTTAAGCCGACAAAATAACAAACAGCCACGCCTGCTTGAAGGTTTTTTTGTCAAGGAACATTTCTGTTTATTTTGTTCTGCCATATTTTTGTTGATTGAGACACAGCATGAGCCAAATTGCAGCAGGGATAAATAAACTTTTGCTCTGATCAACATTTGGGCCGATGGTTCAATCCAGAGAAGCTTGGATGAAAACGTCCATAACAAGATGCTTCCGAGGCATTGATACGCGCATTGTGTACTTGCATCTGTCACCCAGGTCAACCCTGCTTTATCAAAAGTAGTGTGAAATCGTGTAGCCGACCCGCATGACACCAGGTCCTGACCCGGGTAGAGCATGCCAGTGTGAAAGGGGTTATCGACATAGGATGTATCACACATTCCTTTTCACAAAGATAAAAACTAGCATCACTGAAAGAACAGCTTTACCTGAAGCACACAGAAGGGAGTGGGTGAAAGCTGGACCAAGAAAAACTGCCCTAAGGGGCACTGAAACAATGTGAATCATATTTAAAGCTATACCATATGATTACTCCCTCTCTATAATATACTTATTTAAAAAATAAAAAAAAAAGATTATATGAGTTTTCATACTTTTTTAATCGTGTAGTATAGTTTAAGACGTTTCACATTGTTTTAGTGCCCCGTCCCGGCAGGTTTATATAGGTTCAGCTTTCACCCACTCCCCAAAAATTAGCCAGCAGCATGTTGAACCAAAGCTTTCAGTTAGATTATTCTTCCAGTGCAACATACTGTACAATAGCAGACTACTTATATATGATATTTGCTCACAGTGACGATTGCAAGCTGGGCATAAAACTTTACAAAATACTAGGCTGGAGCTGTGCGACTGTTTTAGAAGAGGCAGTGTTAACTCCGACTGTAAAAACGGTTCTTATTTACTCCTAAAACATGTATTGAATCACTTGCAGTTTCCAATTGTTGCAGTCCATGTACAGTATTGCAAATAAGGCAAACGTGTGGTAGAAGCGATTTTTCAGACACTGTAAACTTGATGCTTTTTCGAACTAATTGATGTCACACGGCAGTCGGTAACATGAAAAAAGGTTTTGATGGAAAACCATCCTTAATAAGGAATTTTGGGACCGACACGTTGATGAATAAGGCCATAATAGAATATCACTATTTTTAACGTTAACATACTGAATCTGTGTTAATCTGCGATTGCTTTTCTGATCTCCCTTTTCATGCTGGGTTATAAGGATTACTTGACAAATCAAATAAACACACATATGAAAGCACGTACTGTGAATAAAAATATGTATTTGAAAAAAGTGCAGACACAAATGAATACCTTGACTTTTTACACAATAAACAGCATGGCATTTCGCAACTCCACCACTTGTTAGCCACAGGGCTGTGTTTATATCATGGTAATAAAGAGACTCATTTTATGGTCTAAAATGAGTATTTCAAGATATTTTACGATTAAACATAATATATTATTAAGCAGGAAAAAAATGCTTTGTTACATTTAAATTGTATCCATATTATAAAACAAATGTTCCTAAATATTTAAATGCTTACCTGAAAAATAGTGCTAATTGTAGAATATTTTGGTTTTTATGTCCTCCTTTTGAAGACATTCCATTTTCACCAACAGTGAATTGTCAAATAAAATAAAAACATAAATAAATGGGTAATAAGGAAAGTAACTCATACTACCTTTGAAAAAAAAAACCACATATGCACCACCAGAGCAAAATTTCTCAAATGGGGCCACTGTGTGGAATCAACAAAGTGTGGCTTCAGATTTAGCAAGCGAGTCAGAAATCGGGGAACAGCAACACCTAATATGTCCTCTTCTTGTACTGAACAGAGCAATCTTTAGCAGAAATATTTCAGATCTTTGATGCAGCTGGTGTTTTGTCATTGAAGACTTTCACAGGGAACTACATATTACGTTGTAATGGGTCAATTCCACGGAAATCATGAAATCTGTGAAAATGCTAGTTTTGTGCAGGGCTGCAGAATGCTCGCGCCCATGCACACAATGTGCAGTGAAGGATTTGGTCTGGAGATTTGCACATCATGCATCACATTGTGCATCTTACCCTGGGACACTTAAGTAAATAAAACTGTGATAAAACTAGAAACAAAGAAATAAAGATTTGAAACACCAGCAGTTTTCTGTTCCATTTTTTTTTTTTTTTTGCACAATATGCAAAATGTAGTATAAAAAGAGTGCTGAGACTGAAATTAGAAAATACTGCAGAGGTTACATCTACCATTCAGGAAGCTGCATTGCAGGGCACTACCACATGGTAGTGGACCACAAAGATTCACATAGAATGTCTAGTTTAAAAAAAGCAATTTTCCTGTAAATGAGATTGAACACGTATTAAATAAAAAATAAAGCCACCGTTTACCAATTGCAATAAAACCCTGACTATGGGGAATAACCCTGGCATTTGACCTTGTACTATATGTATGGTAGCGGTCTCCAAAACAGTCAATGACCAGATGGCACTGCCCTCTAATCAAGGTTATATTTAAGCAATAGACCACGATGAAGAGGGCTTTACCGTCTGGTGAGGCCCGCCTTGTGTTGATGTCCGGAGCAGAAGGCAAGGGCATTTAACGTAACGAGAAGGGCAGTAGCAAATATTAAAAGCCCTCTATGAGGGTTCTATTGCTATTAGAAAATGGAAAGTTGTATGTAAAAAATTTTTTCGTGGTTTTATGCAGCACTAGTTTTTGTTGCTAATGAACAAACATTTTCCTCATAATTCTATGAGTAATGCGGTTTGCTCAGAATTCCATGTGTGCTCTGATAGCCTTCACTCAGGCTTCATTATCCCAGGACGCTTTGTGGGTATTTCCAAAGGCCAAATAATACCTCAATACTAAAAAGAAAAGCTTCTACTAACAACGTGTAAAAGAATAAAAGTACAGGTAACTTTTTTTTTTTATTAGGATTTTTATTTTGTAACTAGGATTTTATTTTATAATTAGAATTTGAGTGCATGTTCGTGTATTTTTTGTATGTTTCACAGTATTTAAGTTACCGTTCGGTCCTAAAATGTATTAGCAATTTTTTTTTTTAATTTAAATTAAAAATACCTGGAGTAGTGGTTAGGGTTCTGGACTCTTGACCGGAGGGTCGTGGATTCAATCCCAGGTTGGGGACACTGCTGCTGTACCCTTGAGCAAGGTACTTTACCTAGATTGATCTAGTAAAAACCCAACTGTATAAATGGGTAATTTGTATGTAAAAATAATGTGTAAAAAAAATTATGTAATTGTATTTAAAAATAATGTGATATCTTGTAATAATTGTAAGTTGCTCTGGATAAGGTTGTCTGCTAAGAAATGAATAATAATAATAATAATAATAATAATAATAATAATAATAATAATAATAATAAATAGAGGAGATAATAGATTTGAGTACTCGGAAATTGTAATGCACAAGTACTCGTCTCGAGCAACAATAGAGCTCAAAAATCCCACTGCTACTATCAAAGACCACAAACTTTTAAATCTGAAGAAGACTTTTTAATATCAGTCACAGTGCATTTTAAAATTCCAAAATATTGTGCTATTTTATCACTGGTAATTACCTTTTCCAGAAATGAATGTATTTCCAACTTTTTTTCAATTGTAAGCACAACTCGCTTTCGCGCTATACAGTGGGTGATGATCGGCTCTAATTTTTTTTTTTTAAACCATATAATTTCGGGCAGTTACTTCTAACAAAAAAAAACTACAAAAAAACGTAATAGGTTCCTGTTTTTTTTGTTGTTAAAACTTTATTTGCTTATTTAGGATTTATTTTCTTAGAAAATACTAACCAGGGCTGTCAGTATCAGAATGTAATATAAAGTGTGTATGTAGATATGGTTTAAACGTTTAAACGCTGACATTGCAAAGAGTTTAAACTTTCTTAAATTTACCAAAAGCACATCCCTGCTATAAAATGAAATTAGTTAATTTTACAGGGTGATGTACTGAGGGTGATGTTCTTAGATTTTTTTTTTTTTTTTTAACTAAGCAACTAAGTATATGCAGTATGCATCACATGCCTGCTGTGAATCCTGAGAATTTATTATGATTCATTTGTCAGATGTCGGCTGTGTTGAACAGCACTTCTATAAATAAAAAATAAATACATAAATACAAATACATTTAGAACGCCAAAAGACACAAATATGTTTTCAAATGTTACAATTTAAATATATACAATGCTACAGTATATAGTATATTATGTAAAAATAAAAATGCTTAGTAATTATTGTATGAAAGATGGCAGCATGTGCTATTTATAAACATTAAACACTAATGCTTCCAGATCTCTGAGCTGGATGTGTACCTAAGACAGGCTGAGACTGATTGAAGAATACAGCTGTCACTTCAATCTGTTTATTCAACAGTGAGAATATTACCTTTGCTATATCAATCTAGATCGCAAGTCACTAAAATCAAGTCAAATCAAATGACAATCAAAACTACAGTACATAAATAAAACATTTAGCACTTTGCAGCATGATTGATCACACATCCTGACTGTTGTTTTGTCTGAGCTGAATAAGATAAAGATATTCCACTGAACCAAAAGGGCTTGCAGAAATAGTTTTGATTTGGTAAAACAAGTTATTTCTATGTGCCACTTACTCAGGCTTGGTGCACTTTCCTCATCATCTTGCACATTCATATTGCACAGCTGATGTTGTTCTGCTGGAATCAAGTGTTCAGATAACTAAAGCAGTGGTAAGTATGTAAGTTGTCCGTTCCCAGGCTAACGTGAAGATCCTGATGGTTGAGTGGTCTTAGGAGCAGCAAGATAATACATTCAGGCTTCCCGAGGCTGACAGGCTACCTACAAAACTCAATGAGGCTGCACTGCAGCAGCTCTTCAAATCTTGATCCCTGATCAGTGTAAGGAGGAGGGCTTTCTCCTATCCGATCAAACACACTTTATGGAAACTTACATAATTCAGAAAACCAGTTTCTATTATATTAATCATTGCTCACACCCATTAAACAAAAAAAAAAAATACAAAAATGAGTATATCTATGCAACAGTAGGTTTATAAATACTATTAAATTTACATGCCCTTCTAATGAGGGTATTAGTTATATTTCAACTGGGCATTATTGACTTCTACCCAATATGGTGTCAGTTATCCGTTGTAAGAAAGGCAGAGTATATATATATATTAATACAATAATTAATGTGCTTGTGTACACACACAGTCTTCACTAATGTCCCAATTTAAAGACATTATGTCTCACTGTAACCCTCTGGATGAAATTGTCAGCAATGTTATTTACATCTAGATCTCTGGTAAGGTCTTGACAGCAACATGATTCAGCCTCCTCTCTACATGACCAAAGATAGTTCTTAACTCTTCTGAAGCTGGAGAATGAGCGTTCTGCAACGCAGGATGAAACAGGTGCAGTCAGAAGGAGTCTTAAAAATGTGCAATACTCAGGTAGCACATTCTACAAGTATTCATTTCCTTCAGTTTTTAGAAATGCAATGAAATCATGAACACTGGATACTGGGATATTTTTCTACCGAGTTATATCCAAAAGCATGTCTCAAGGAAGTTTTAATCTCTGCACATCGAAGTAACTTGCATAAAACTCAATTACTTGCTCGACTTTAATGTTTTCATTTAACAGCTACAATAGTTCTGATTGTGAAGCACCACACTACAGTTTGACAGAACTCTACCGGCATGGACTAAGAAATGCATTTGCACAATGCTGGGCTTTTTAATTGTAGCCATTTTTTAAAGTCTGGTTTCAGGTCAACATTTTTAACATGACAGATCATTAAATCACCTTTATTGTGGGTTTTTGTTGTGGGTGCTGAGCCCCACTTATTTTTCCCCATGAGTGCTTGAGCCCTGTAGCACCCAGCTTTTTAAAAGTCAAAGCACAGTATCTGTACACATGCTTGGCCCGGTTTGTTTTTACTTACTCTCCTGAGCTTTTCGAAAGTCAAAGTACAGTTGTGCTGCACTGATGAGCCCCAAACAGGGCGAAACATGTCTGCAGATACTGTGCTTTGACTTTTAAAATACTGTGAATGTAGAAGCCTTCAGGCGACTTTCACGCGATTTGATTGGCTATTGTAATACTGAAATTTGCATATTCCCATATTACCCATTGTTCTCTATTCATTGCTTTCATTCCCCTTAACTCGAAAGCTACTTGTTTGTTTTTATAAATAAATATATTATATATATATATATATATATATATATATATATATATATATACACACACTACCGTTCAAAAGTTTGGGGTCACTTAGAAATTTCCTTGTTTTCCATGAAAACATACATGAAATGAGTTTGAATAGGAAATATAGCAAAATGAAAAGGAAATATAGTCATTGACAAGGTTAGAAATAATGATTTTTAATTGAAATAATAATTGTGTCCTTCAAACTTTGCTTTCATCAAAGAATCCTCCATTTGCAGCAATTACAGCCTTGCAGACCTTTGGCATTCTAGTTGTCAATTTGTTGAGGTAATCTGAAAAGATTTCACCCCATGCTTCCTGAAGCACCTCCCACAAGTTGGATTGGCTTGATGGGCACTTCTTACGCTACCATACGGTCAAGCTGCTCCCACAACAGCTCAATAGGGTTGAGATCTGGTGACTGTGCTGGCCACTCCATTATAGACAGAATACCAGCTGACTGCTTCTTCCCTAAATAGTTCTTGCATAGTTTGGAGCTGTGCTTTGGGTCATTGTCCTGTTGTAGGAGGAAATTGGCTCCAATCAAGCGCCGTCCACAGGGTATGGCATGGCGTTGCAAAATGGAGTGATAGCCTTCCTTCTTCAAGATCCCTTTTACCCGCACAAATCTCCCACTTTACCACCACCAAAGCACCCCCAGACCATCACATTGCCTCCACCATGCTTGACAGATGGCGCCAAGCACTCCTCCAGCATCTTTTCATTTGGTCATGCGTCTCACGAATGTTCTTCTTTGTGATCCGAACACCTCAAACTTAGATTCATCTGTCCATAACACTTTTTTTCCAATCTTTCTCTGTCCAGTGTCTGTGTTCTTTTGCCCATCTTAATCTTTTCTTTTTATTGGCCAGTCTGAGATATGGCTTTTTCTTTGCAACTCTGCCTAGAAGGCCAGCATCCCGGAGTCGCCTCTTCACTGTTGACGTTGAGACTAGTGTTTTGCGGGTACTATTTAATGAAGCTGCCAGTTGAGGACCTGTGAGGCGTCTGTTTCTCAAACTAGACACTCTAATGTATTTGTCCTCTTGCTCAGTTGTGCACCGGGCCTCCCACTCCTCTTTCTATTCTGGTTAGAGCCACTTTGCTGTTCTGTGAAGGGAGTAGTACACAGCGTTGTACGAGATCTTCAGTTTCTTGGCAATTTCTCGCATGGAATAGCCTTCATTTCTCAGAACAAGAATAGACTGACGAGTTTCAGAAGAAAGTTCTTTGTTTCTGGCCATTTTGAGCCTGTAATCGAACCCACAATTGCTGATGCTCCAGATACTCAACTAGTCTAAAGGCGGCCAGTTTTATTGCTTCTTTAATCAGCACAACAGTTTTCAGCTGTGCTAACATAATTGCAAAAGGGTTTTCTAATGATCAATTAGCCTTTTAAAATGATAAACTTGGATTAGCAAACACAACGCCATTGGAACACAGGACTGATGGTTGCTGATAATGGGCCTCTGTACCTATGTTGGTATTCCATTACAAATCAGCCGTTTCCAGCTACAATAGTCATTTACAACATTAACAATGTCTACACTGTATTTCTGATCAATTTGATGTTATTTTAATGGACAAAAATTTGCTTTTCTTTTCGAAAACAAGGAAATTTCTAAGTGACCCCAAACTTTGAACGGTAGTGTATATATATATATATATATATATATATATATATATATATATATATATATAGGCTGCTTAAATCAACTAACGAGTTGATTTACAATTTAAATCGTACAGAATTTGTTTTAATATATACAAATAAAATCAACCAATAGAAGATCTGCATTTTCTCTGCAGCAGTCGAATCATAAGTGAGCGGAGGCGGGACATACACCATGAAGGTATTCTCTGTTTCAGTTGAAGGTCTTGTGAGTTTAACCAATGAGAAAGTCAAAAGATCTGCCCTGGTTTTGCAGCTGTCCAATCATTAGTGAGCAGAGGCAAGACATAAATATGTTGGAATAAATTGTGTAAAAATAGCTGAATTTTGCACGATATTGCTAATATTATAGAGCCTGTTACTGAGAATTATATTGAGAATTTAGAAGTAATATTTAGAATTGCTTTTTACAAAAAAATATATATAAATCAGACAACGGAAACAGTGTAGACGATTTGGTTACAAATCAATTTTCAGAACAGTTGGAGATTGTTAAAAAAAAAAGGAAGGTATACACCACTTCCAAAATTCTAATTATCAAAAGGTATCCTTGGCTTACCGGTAGCTGTCAATTAAAAAAATTATACTGCTGGAACCGTCTTTTGTTCAGTACAGAAAAGGTGATATGGAAAATGCACCGGCTACAGCAATCTAGGATGTCTATCGAAGTCAGCACAAACACATAAGCATTCCCAAAGTCACTTGCGAGCCACTGGACGAGCAAAAACGTAGGGATACAATACATCACAATGAGCAAGAAAGAAAAAAAAAATGATATTCTTAAATGCTTGATTGATTCTGTTGTTTACCTTGGCAAGCAAGAACTGACATTCAGAGGGCACAATAAAAGCACCAATTCCTGTGGAATTACTTTCTCGGACTTCTGACTACGACAGCATGTTAAGCAATCACTTGTCAATAGTCACAAGATTGTCGGGTACCTCTAATAAGATTCAGAACGAATAAGAGCAGATATACAGGTAGCCAAGTACATAGCTGTAATGGTAGATTAAGACAATGGAAACTCAGCTCAGCTGCCTTGTGTTTTCAGATATGTGAATGACAGTGACACGAAAGATTGGTTGTTCTGTTAAAATGTGTTACACTTACTAAAATAAAAATAATAATAAAAATGCTTTTAAAAAGACCAAATTCCCATTGGGCTTATTTATTTTTTTAGTATTACAATGCAGGACAGCCACTATAAGATCATTTGAAAGGAGGTATAGCATGCAGTGTACAAAAATGCAATTTTTTTGGATGTACACAAAAGGTTCAAATGATTAAAAAAAATATTTCAGGATGTTTCAAACATTAAAATTCTTTTAAAAATGCATTCTAAACTTTGCTGGATGATTCCGATCATGCAACCAGGAGATGTTTGTCTTTGGAAAATTACTTTTGGTAAAAAAATGTCAAGAATGAAAAAACATAACAATGATAGGCTGACATAATCTAGCCCAGGATTATTTGGTTCACTCATACAATACAAGATCAGCATTACATGGTTGATTGAGGACACAGAACATGGAGTCTTTCTAACAGGGCTTATGAAGTTGCATAATATTTGACAATCAGGTAAAAATCTAATTTTAAGCACAACAGTAACACAATAAACAGAGAATTGATGCCAGTTTTCCTACCAGAGTCATATTTATGTTTAATAATATCTACATTTTCCCCACATGGGGTGCATATGGAAAACCACAAGTTTAATCTTTTGCACAATATATTTAGAGTAGGGGTAGCACTAAATATACAATTCAACCAGTTAAACAAAGTCAACTAACCACCCACATAATTTTGCGTCATTGTTAAGTCACAGCTTGAGTTGCAAGCGCTTAAACTTTAATAAAAAAAATGCATTGAATCATCTTGTATGTGAGAGACTGCTGCTGATACTCTGTTCACTCTTCATTAGTCACTCTTATAAAGCCTTTTCAGTGGGACAATAATCACATAACAGGATTAAGTAAATCCTGTACTTTTTTCAGTGCTCAACAAATAGAAGTTGCCTAAGAGGGTTTACAAAGGCAAAGATACAATTGAAATGTACTTAATTTGGTATAAGGTACTACAATGCATTCGATAATAGATGTCTTAGATAATATCTCATGCACTGGAACCAACCCTGCACATACACCTTAAATTAAGCAGGGCATATGTGACAAACACACACACAAAACAACAACAACAAAAAAACACTTTATTGATTGATTGTGGAGAAAATATATAAGTAAATACAATTATTTTTCCTTTAATATTATTTGGGTCTGTAACTCAATTTCTAAACTGCAGTTTGGGTTTGCAGTTTTCACAACCCTTATATATTGTTTGTAATGACATTGTTCATTTACGCCTAAATAGTTAGTTAATTAAGCTGAATTGTAAAAGGAACAGTCGCAAGTCATGTAAAGCCAGAGATTGCATAGAGAAGCCTCCATGGCAACCGGACATCAGTGTTGCCATCACCACATTAATCCCACCTGATGAATGAATCCAGCCCAGTGACTGCTTGTTTCAAGTCCTATGAAAATCAGATTTATTACTTCCATGTGTTATTGTGTTTGCCAGTCTTTAACCCACATTTCACACTTCACAGTGCTATCTGATTTTATGAGGCATTGACAGCAGGCATGAATTCATCTTCATAAGCATTTCTTCAGAATGTCCTACTCATGCTCTAGTAAAATATAATAATTAATCAATATAATCCTGTCATCCTTTAAGCCTGAAAACCCATTAATATTGAGATTAATAATAAAAAAACAGCAACAAATACATTATTGCTATTTTCAATTTTCAATACCCAGTTCAAGGTTGTGTGGTCCTATGGTAAAGAAAAGGGCTTGTAACCAGGAGGTCCCCGGTTCAAATCCCAGCTCACTCACTGACTCACTTTGTGACCTGAGCAAGTCACTAACCCTCCTTCTTTCTGGTGAGGTGTTGTGTAAGTGACTCTGCAGCTGATGCATAGTTCACACACCCTAGTCTCTGTAAGTTGCCTTGGATAAAGGCGTCTGATAAATAAACAAATACTAATAATGTGTTCTCAGATTTGATCTGTGAGACATCCTGTTTAATAAACCTCTTGATAAACCTGTACAGCTTTTTTTTTTTTTTTTTTAATGCAGTAATTAGAACATAGTGTACTCTACAGTGGAGTTTTACACACAAAACAAAACACACGTGAACCTGAAAAGCTTGAAAGAAAACCTGAATAAGCTGCAGTCAACTGCAGTTATTATAAGAATGCGTCATATAAAGTGACGTTTAACATGGTTAACTGGTTACAGATAGTCAACTAACCGCCCACATCGCGTTATTGTTAAGTCACAGCTTGAATTGCAAGCGCTTAAACTTTAATTTTTTAAAAATGCATTGAATCATCTTGTATGCGAGAGACTGCTGCTGATACTCTAGTTAACATTTAACAGTATTGCTGTTTTCAATTGTATACCCCCTTCGGTTCATTTGTTTTTAAATTTTATGACAGCTAGACATTCCTTGATTACAGCACACCTGGTTTGAGTCTCTCACGCAAGCTGCTTCCTGCTAATTAATGTACAATACCAAATGCTCCACTCCTACCTCCTGGGAGAGATCCGTCCCTAGTCCTATGTCAGAGGCGTTAGTCTGTGCAGGATAAAATGTATGAATTATGCTCAATTTACGCATTCATTTATTTCCGTTTTAGGGCTAATTTAAAAACCTGTCCTGTCGCAAATGTGCACAGTATGCCTCTTTACATTTTAGAAACTTTACTTTTTAATTTGAATTATAGAAAAAAAAGGCAGGTAAAGGTAAACATGTTAATGCGGGAGGCTGTCCTTCTGCAGTCGGCAACAAGGGTTTATGTCCATGGCGTTTGTTTCTCTCCCTTTATATACTGCGCGGAAATCGTGAAATTAGCCCAATAATGTGATGTTTTCAATATTCTTAAGAATTAAAAATAAATTGTCATAATTATTTGTATTTCATACAACAACAACATAATCACATTAACTAAAAACTGTACAGCTCTGCTGTGTGCCTGCATATAATATTCGCCACGCACACAGTGCTGTGCAGTGATTATATCGTGACTACAGTATATGCAATCTAGGCGGGAAATTAAAATACTACACACACAATGGATGTCTCTAAAAACATGTCTGCAGCAGATCGCGTAAAGCAGTAACCAGCAGGTGTTTTACACAGCAAGGTAAGCTCTTCTGTACATCCTGCAATGTTACTGTACATCACAACAGAAATTCGTCTGTTGAAAGCATTTAGATTGAAGTATTCACCGAAAGAGAAAGGCAGAAATACACAGCAGTACCACGACTGCTTTACTTGCAAAGAAACAAAAACGGTGAGTTCCATGATCAAGAAGTCCATTGAAAACCGTGAAGCATGAAAAACATTACATTTTGACCTGACAGAGGAGTTTGTTTGCGCAAATATCCCTTTTGAAAAATTGGACAACCGAAAGTTACGTAGATTCTTCAGACTGAGTGTAGCAAATGGTGGAGTGATTCTTTCATCAGCCCAGCTGAGACATGAATACTTACCTAAAGTTGCCGAGTATCACAAGCAGGAGATTATGGAATTGGTAAAACAGTCTGGTTGCTTGTCAGTGGTTACTTACGCATTGTATTTGTTTTGCAAGGTCTAAATGGTGAACATGCATCTGACGTAGAACTGAAAGCTGTCCTTGCAAATACACTTTACCTACAGGCTGTTAATTACAACACTGTTTCACAAGCTACTGTGCATAGGGCCCCCAAAATATGAGTTAGCGTAGGGCTCCCTCGTCCTTTAATCCGACCCAGCCCGGCATTACAAACCTACCAAATAACCATGTTGGGCACCAAGGTGGAGTTAAACCGATTCCCACTTCAAGCCAATATTACAAAGACGCAATTCCATTTATTTTTTTTAATTTATTTATTTTACGTTGATTGTAGTAAAATACTAGGATTATGGTATTAATGAAAAGTATGGACATTTTAACACAAACTGATGTATGGCGGTATCATATTCTGAAATTCCTGCGAACGGGGAGTAGTTAATTAAAATGTTATTTTGGATATAAATAACTTCTATTTAATGAGAGCTCAACAATACACATTTTCTAAAACAATTTAAGAATAACTGCATTCCGAGTAAATTTATATATCTTTTTTTGTAGTGTAATTATTGACACCATATGTAACTTGCGAAATCTGACTTTTGATGATCTATAGCTCTAACATGCAAGAAAAAAACATAACACCGCAACAGCATATTTTAAACGCATTTTTTATTTTCAGTAAAAATAACACATTGAAAATGTATGTAACAAAGGAGTTTCTTAATTTAAGGTACATGATGATTGCATCTATCATGTCAAGATTATTTTAATATACTTAAAAGTAAAAATAATGCACTTAATGTTTTTTTTGTGTAATGTACCAAATATTTTAAAATTGACCTCAATAAAAAATAACTTTTCACAATAAAGATAAACTTGAACAAATGTTACAGTGCCTATTGGTACTAAGTATTGGAGTCTGACCTAGACTTATTTTTAAGGTTTGTCGCACTGTGTCCCAAATCTCCCCTCTTCCTCCTCCTCAGATCTCCTTCTCCCATTTGTCTTCTGCCGTCAGCTGACAAGTGCTCAGCTGACATCCCATCATGCCTTTTGTAAAGAAGTACAGCCTCTACACTTGACAAGAACCTCCAATACAGTATCACATAAGAGAAAGAATAACGTTTTTTGTTTTTGTTTTTTGTATAGCGATTATGTACTATATAAATCGCCTTGCAGTACAATAATACCCCAAAATAATCATAATATTTTTTAGTAAGTAGCTTGCGCAAATATAGTTTTAGACAGTGGATTGCGTCGGTTGTCGGCTTATTTTGAAACCCGTTTAATCCTCAACAACTGCATAAACTGATCTATGATACTTCAGGCAAAACTCTCTATTACTACAGTAACAACTACACAAATATTTTGACACAAATAAAAATGCAAAAGAATTAAGCTCTATATTACAAGAACAAAGACAACTGTTTCAGTTTTAAAATGTTTTCAGGTTATAGAAGTTTTAAATATTTTAAAGTTTTAAGCAATATAACTTTTGTTGTATTTAGTGCTAATTTAGTTTTTTTATACATATACACACACACATATATTATATATATATATATATATATATATATATATATATATATATATATATATATATATATATATATATATATATATATATATATGTGCCTTGCAAAAGTATTCAGACCCCTGACCAATTCTCTCATATTACTGAATTACAAATGGTACATTGAAATTTCATTCTGTTTGATATTTTATTTTAAAACACTGAAACTCAAAATCAATTATTGTAAGGTGACATTGGTAAGAAAAATAAAAAACTGAAATATCTTGCTTGCATAAGTATTCAACCCCCACACATTAATATTTGGTAGAGCCACCTTTCGCTGCAATAACAGCTTTAAGTCTTTTGGGGTAAGTATGTACCAGCTTTGCACACAGTGTCGGAGTGATTTTGGCCCATTCTTCTTGGTAGATGTGCTCCAGGTTGTTCAGGTTGGTTGGACAACGCTTGTGAACCGCAATTTTCAAATAGTGCCACAGATTCTCAATGGGATTGACATCAGGACTTTGACTGGGCCACTGTAGGACATTCACCTTTTTGTTCTTGAGCCACTCCAATGTTGCTTTGGCCTTGTGCTTGGGATCATTGTCCTGCTGAAAGGTGAATTTCCTCCCAAGCATCAGTTTTTTAGCGGACTGAAGCAGGTTCTCTTGCAGTATTTCCCTGTATTTTGCTCCATCCATTTTTCCTTCAATTTTAACAAGATGCCCAGTCCCTGCTGATGAGAAGCATCCCCACAGCATGATGCTGCCACCACTATACTTCACTGTAGGGATGGTGTGTCTTGAGGCATGGGCAGTGTTAGGTTTGCGCCACACATAGCGCTTTCAGTTTTGGCCAAAAAGTTCTATCTTGGTCTCATCTGACCACAAAACCTTTTCCCACATCGCAGCTGGGTCACTCTCATGCTTTCTGGCAAACTCCAGACGTGCTTTCAGATGGTACTTTTTGAGTAACGGTTTCTTTCTTGCCACCCTCCCATACAGGCCAGTGTTATGCAGAGCTCTTGATATGGTTGACTGATGCATCATTACCCCACTCCCAGCCACTGAAATCTGTAGCTCCTTCGAAGTGATTGTTGGCCTCTCTGTGGCTTCTCTCACAAGTCTCCTTTGAGCGCTGAGTTTTGAGGGACGGCCTTTTCTTAGCACTGCCTGGGTGGTGTGATGTAGCTTCCACTTCCTGATTATTGATCCAACTGTGCTCACTGGGATATCCAAACACTTGGATATTATTTTGTACCCTTTCCCTAATGTATGCATTTGTATTACTTTATCTCTAACTTCTGTAGAATGCTCTTTGGTCTTCATTTTCCTTCAGATTCACAGCCTGACCAATGATCCTTCAACAGTGGGGTTTTTATCCAGAAAATGTGACAGCAACTTTAATGGTTCACAGGTGGAGGCCAATGGTAAGGTAATTGTGTCCTCGTTAGGGCAATTTCTTTCATTGGTGTAAACTGGGAGCTTCCACAGCACAGGGGTTGAATACTTATGCAAGCAAGATATTTCAGTTTTTTATTTTTCTTAAAAATATTTCCCAACATAAAACCAATGTCACCTTACAGTAATTGATTTTGAGTTTCAGTATTTTACAAATACCATTTGTAATTCAGTAATATGAGAGAATTGGTCAGGGGTCTGAATACTTTTGCAAGGCACTGTATATATATATATATATATATATATATATATATATATATATAAAAAATCAGACTTGTAGTCGAGTCGTCAAACCTCGAGTCTGAGTGACTATCATTCGAGTCCAAGTCCGAGTCACGAGTCCTTGACTTCAAGTCTCAAGTCTAAGTCAGAGTCCGTGAAACAAACTCAAATCAAGTTACATTAAAACTAGTGGTAGTAGTGGGGGAACAGTTTACCTAACTGACGTTGTCTGATATAGTTTTGGAAAAATACACAAATAATAAAAAATAAAAATACCAAAAAAATTATTTTGAATTATTTTTCTAGCTAGATTATTCTATTGCATGACTTTTTCAACTTGTCTGTCACTATCTTCTTTTCTTTTGGAATTGGAATACTGTTTGAATGTAACTAAAATTTATAGATAAGCTTTAAGTTCAAGTTTGCGGGCGTTATTTTTCACTTAGCTGCTGTGATCTGGACTATAGAGCCGGTGTAGTGTTAGAAAGTCGTACACCATCAGAATGTGGTATGCGTACCAAAACTTATAATGTCAGAAAGTGGTACGCTGTTATATTGCAAGTGGTACTGCTGTCAGATTTTGGTACATGTACAATCAATTGTGATCTGATGGGTGTTTTCCTTTTGTTAAAAAGAGGTACATTTACCATTAATTACATTATTTTTTTGCAAACAAACTGGAAACAGACAATCAATTTCGCTAAAAAGAAAAAACAATTCAAGAGAAGTCCACCGCAACATTGCACAAATAAAAACAAATGTACAAGACCCAATGTATTGCATATGATAAATATTCACATACTATTTTCATAATGGTGGAGAAATATGATAAATTACATTTGCACTTTTTATTAAGTCTGTAATGCAATGATACATTTACGAGATTGTGCTTCAGTTCTTGATTTCAGATTTTTTATTTTTTTATTTCTAGGCTGATGCTGCACTGCGTATTGTTAATGTAGAAAACACAAGTGGAGGCTTTGAGTAAATTGTTGATGCTCATAAAGCATCAGAGTAGAAAAATGCAACATCTCTAAAGATTTTTGCACAGCAGTGTATATATACACAGTACAATGTCGCATATCCGACCCCCTGTGGACTGAGGTATAGGCGGATATGTGAAAGTTGGATTTGCGGACATCTATTGAAAAAGCATTTACACACCCATAAATAGGTTAATGAACAAAAACAACATGCAAACTGCTTTAAAACATGGGGAAATGTTTTGATTTAAAAGTAAGCAAACGTAAACGAGATTAATTAGGCTACAAATACACAGTGTTGCTATGCGGTTTGCTATAAGCCAAATGCATTTAAAAGCTACAACACCACACTGCCAATATCTGCAGGCGTGTGCTCCATCATATAAACACATTGCACAAAAAAAAAAAAAGCTTTTTCGACTGGTGTACTGAAACGTCACTGCTACAGCCCACCTCTCTTAAAGGGGAACGCACCAAAAGGCCGATTGCTATAACTTTAATATTTATTTATTTATTTATTTATTTATTTATTTAGTGAGGCGGTTAATTGATCAGGGCAGTTATGTGACTGTTGGATATGCGACGTTCCACTATTTTTATTATATATTTTGAGCTAAAATATATATATATATATATATAATTACACACACACACACAGCCTCCAGATAAGGATTTGGGTCTGGGAGTAACTTACCCTCTAATTTTAACACAGAGAGTAAAATGTATTTTCAGGGGGTAAAACAGAACATTACCTTTAAGTCATGAGTCTCTATACATACTGTACAATCTTCAATGGTAATGGGGTAGAACCTTCTATTTCAACTGCAATGTCACTTTGAACTACTGTACAACTATGCGTGCGCAGCGCATTGTTTGGGGTACTGTGTCACACTGACTCTGCAAATTAATTACATTACTTTACATGTTAACATTAAATTAAGTTTAAAAAAAAAAATAATTCCCTGGAGAATAATTCAGTCTCACATTAACATGGAGATGCAAATTCAGATGGGTAATTCAAACTAGTCTCACTTTGATATGAAGGGATGATCAGATCTTCTTCAGATTGGCTTCGGATAAAGTGAATTTTCTGCACCTCGATAGGATAACAATTCGCAAGACAACCTCAAGCCGAGCACGACAAGCTTTCAGCTATCTAAAAATGTAATTTAACCCCAAGCTGATGAGGTTGTATTTTGGTTTGAAATCCCAACATAAAACAGACCTGTTTGCACATACTATGTGGTTTAAATTTTTTTTTATTTATTTACTTATTTATTTATTTTTAATTGTAAGCTTTGTGACATGTGCAATTAACAAGCACACAATGGCTTCACTGTTGTAATAAAACTGTTATTGTGCAAATTGGAGATTATTGATTATTTTGTTAACTTTAATTATACAGGTTAATTTCACAGATTGCACAATATTGTCGGAGCACTGCAAAAGCTGCATAATTTATGTATCATATCTTATGTCAAATATTTTTCCTTTGCATAACATCTTTTATGTATCCTCCAGTTTTTGCAGTCTATTATTTTAAACACAACCCCACCCCACCCCCACCACACACTTGTGCTCACACACTGACATAGGGACTTGTTTTTCTAAATAGTTTTTTTTTAGTTTTTTTTTAAACCAATTCATAATATCAACTAAAACCACTATGAAAAAAAAATCTATTAGTAATGAACTAAAACATTGTTGATTTAAAAAAAATACATATTTTTGTCACTCAGTCAAGTGGCAGGGCCATTCAAATATAATACACATCACAGTGCGTTAAGAGAGGCTCACTGAAAGTTGCATTTCTTAGGAAAGGCTTATCTTTCAATGACACATGTAATGCAAATGTTTGAATAGAAAAAGAGAAGGTCAACCCTGTGTGAGGCCTTAACTGACCTTTTAAAACAAACGGTGATGGCAAACTGAATGCTTTTCGCAATTTGTTTTCTCATTTGCTTCCCTAAATGAATTAATGAAATAGCATAGTAACATATCACACATCCATATCAAAGGAAAGCTAATGTATTAATATAAATAAACTGGACACCAGAATAAAGCTCTATGGTTTCTGACAGTTAATTATAACAATTTATAACTAGGGTACAATTTGGATGGACACAAATCAAAATCAAATTGCTTTCAAAAAAATTGTAAAACAGAAGCTTAATACTGAAAAAAACTTAATGGCTAATGAAACTTGGAAAACATTATTTTAGGCATATCCATTAAATATGTTTATACCACAGGAGTGGGTATATCTAGCGCGGGGATATATTTTTGTTATCTGTCTCAATGGAGTGGGATAATAACATGCTTACCGGGACTAGTTTCGAATGTGTCTTTGTTTACATTCAATCCAGAGTGTGCTGCTGAAATTCAAGACAGAGCTGTGCTTCGGTAGTTCAGACAATATTGCCACTTACACGTGTTTTTAAAATGTCTGAAATAAATTTCAAATTTCTATTGCTGTTTTGATTTGAACTCGGATTTCCTTGAACGAGTTTAGTCAAGAAATGCCAGTTACCGATCTGACTGTGTCTGACTTATCTGAGCAGCCTGTAGCCCCTTCATTAAAACCAGTAAAGGTAGGAAACAACAGAGAGGATGTAAATTGACAGACTGAGCTCATCAAGGTTCTATCTAAAGACGGTTGCAAAGAGGCCATAAACAGGGTTCAAAATTAAATCTCGTTGAAGCAGTCTTTTGACAATAAAAGTAAAGATCCAGCAGGTTAAATAATCCCTGAATTAATTGATTTAATTTTAAAAATGTAGACATTTTATTGCTATTTATTTAAATTAAATTATTTTAATAATAACTGTATACCACGAACAATCATTCAGTGTTTTCTATATATTAAGGGGGGGAAACAATGCCAGCACAGGCCCACACATTCCTGTACAATAGACAACAAGTCCTTGTGTGCTTAGTTTGTTATGAGCGTTGAGAATTGTATTGCCCAGTTGATTTACAGTGTGACCCTTGATACGAGTCAAGTTTAACCCTTTGCGGTCCTATGTCGGACCTGGTCCGACATCGCGAAAATTCCATTCCAGTCCATTGTCGGACTCTGTCCGACATTGCCGAAAACTCATGATCTAACACAGCCTGTGTTGCGTTTAAGCCGGAAAAACCGAGACAAGGCGTTCCCTAATCGTCTTTGATCGGAAAGAAGGCGGAGACAGCCGAATAGACTATATACAGGCTGAACAAAGCCGAATTGAACAGACGGAGAAAAGACGCAGTGATAATGGCGCAGAGGAGACAGAGAAAAGCAATGAGCTTGCACAGATGATGGAGCAAGAAGAAAATACAGATGAAAGCAGTTTGGAGGATGATTTTGAAGAATCTAGTGACGAGGAAGTACATTTTTCTTTTACTGAGGACTCTGATGAATCTCAGGAATCGGAGGAAAGTGACCAGGAACCAGACGCACAACCGGAGGGCGAATGGAGACGTGCACCTGTAAGTGCGGATGCTTTCACAAAAATCCCTTTTACTGTGAGAAATAAGGGATTTCAAGGTAGTAATACTTTGAGAACTGCACTGCAGTTTTTTCAACTTTTTTTCACTGACGTTTTGTTTTCTGAAATTCTGAATGAGACTAATAGACATGCGAGCGAAAAGCTAACAGGACCGCGGCGTCACAATTCTATTTGGAACTCCTGGAAACCTGTTACATTACCTGAGATGAAGGCATTTTTTGGTGTTGTGCTGAACATGGGACTGAATGTAAAAACAGACATAAAAGAATATTTCTCTGAGGAATGGACCGACAGAATGCCATTTTTCAAAGATGTGTTCAAGAGATGCCGTTTCTTGCAGATCTTTTGGATGCTGCACCTTTCCCTCCCCCACCCACGTGCCTCAGACTGCTTTTGTTAGCAGAGGACAAAGGTGAGGAATGTGGTCAGCTACATAGACACAAAATGCCGTGAGCTATTCATCCCAGGTAGAGACATTTGCATAGACGAGAGCACCATTGGCTTCAAAGGAAGGATTATCTTCAAATGCTACAATCCTCAGAAGCCTACCAAGTGGGGATGCGTGTGTTTGTTTTAGCTGACTGTGAAACTGGTTATGTCTCTGCTATTGTTCCCTACTTTGGCAGCCCAACAACAGACTCCCTGCTGAGACCAGACATGCCATTTTCATCAAGGATTGTTCTTCACCTGTGTGAAACATTGCTGCAGACAACAAATGGACATGGCTTTCATTTGTTTACAGACAGGTTTTACACAGGTTACGACCTGGCCATGGAACTGCTCAAAATCAAAATCCATCTTACTGGAACAGTAATGGCCAAAAGAAGAGGATTGCCAGCACCAGTGAAGCAAGGCCTCAAACTGAAAAAAAATGAGTCGGTTTCATTCAGCAAGGACAACAACGTCATGGTGCTAGGATGGAAGGACAAACGGCTAGTGCTCATGTTGAGCACCTTCCATTTATTTATTTATTTATTTATTTATTTATTTATATTATATTTATATAGCACCTTTGACCAAGGCGCTTTACAATTATTAAACTAAGCGGTACAATCAAGATAAATGGCGGAAGGAAAAAGGTACGTTTATTGGGCAAGGGTGAGAAAATAAAGAGTGGTGCTACTGTGAGAACAGAGGCTAGGGCAGGGTTGGGCAAACAAGCAGGGTCCTGACCGGGGTTAGGGCACGCAGTGGGATAGGCTAGGGTGAAAAGATGTGTTTTAAGGGAGGAGCGAAAACTGCGTGAGTGTAGGTGACTGTTTTATATGGGTGGGAGTTTATTCCAATGAAGGGGAGCCAGGAGGGAGAAGGAACGGAAACGGGATTGGGCACAGGGCGAAGGTGGAACCGAAAGGGACAACAGAGTTTGAGAGCGTAAGGAGGGGAACATAGTAAGAGTAAGTGCAGCCAGGTAGGGTGGGGCGAGACCATGGAGGATTTATAGACTAAAGTAAGGAATTTGAATAAGCAGCGATAGTAAACAGGAAGCCAGTGTAGCTGAAGGAGAAGACGGGAGGTATGAGAGGAGCGGGGAGGTTGAAGATGATGCGGGCAGAGGCATTTTGAATTTGCTGTAGTGGTGTGAAGGCGTAGGAGGGAAGGCCAATGAGGAGGGAGTTGCAGTAATCGAGGCGGGTGAAGATGAGAGCATGAACCAGAAGTTTAGCGGCAGAGAAAGAGATGGAGGGGCGTATTTTGCGGATGTTAAATAGGTGGAATCGACAGGTGCGTGTAGTGGCCGAGATATGACCAGCAAGGGAAAGGGTAGCGTCAAAGATGACGCCGAGGTTACGAGCAGAGTTAACCGGAATGAGGGTGGCAGTGACTGTGAGAAGGTACAACGCACCATCAAGCGAGGAGAAATTCAAGAGCTGGACAAGCCTTCAGTGATCTGCGATTACACCAGCAAGATGGGTGCAGTGGACCGGGCGGATCACTACTGTGCCAGCTATGCTTTAAAAGGAAATCTCTGAAGTGGTGGAGGAAGATGTTCTTTTGGCTGCTGGAAGTAGCAATTGTGAACAGTGCTATCCTGTTCAATTTGATGAAGGTGGAATCAGGACAGCTACCTGTTCGCCATAAAACCTTCAGAAAAGACTTACTGGTACAACTGGTGGGAAATGTGTGCAACCCTGGCTCCAGAAAACGTGGTCGTCCATCCTCCACAGACAGAGAGGAAAGACTGAATGAAAAGCCACATTTCATCGCAAAAAATGAAGGAAAGAGCACCAAAGACAGTGTGCAGTGCAGTGTGCAGTGACAGAAAGACAAAAGGGGGGAAGAGAGAGACTGTATGGTTCTGCAGAACCTGCTCAAGGCAGCCAGGGTTGCACCCAGGTGACTGCTTTGAAAGGTACCATACCATGGACACATACAGATAATTTCTGTCAGTGAAAATGCCTTTTTTTGTTTGCAGACCTCGCCTGATATAAATAGTTATAAAATTGATGAAAAATTGTTTTTAGTTATTTTTTTGTTTGTTTTTTTGTTTGGCAATAGTGTGTAATTGATTTGTAAAAAGTGTTGCACCTGTCTGATTATTCTAAAGGTACTATAATCAAGCAGAAACAAAAATTTTGTGAAATTTTCAATGTTCGCCTGATATAGAATATATATATATATATATATATATATATATATATATATATATATATATATATATATATATATATATATATATATATATATATATAAAACATGTTTTTGTTCAAAATTTTGCTACTGGTGTCTTTGTAAAGGGTACCCTTTGGATTTACACTGCTTTTTTTCCTTGTTTTAAGCAAATAAAGTCACTTTATTTCAATTTAAACTGCATGTGGTCTGAAATTTTATTTTGTTCATAAAAATTAATTGGACCTGACCAGCCTGACAGCCGCACAATAAATGGACTGTAAAGGGTTAAGAGTCGGCAATATATTTAAAATGAGAACACTGTGATATGGGCAACACGAAATGCAGCAAAGGTAAACTTTGCAGGGTGTGGGACATATTCCCTGAATATGATAATGCATGAACGTGTATTAGAAATGTAACTGGATTCATTAATGAAACCGGGTATCTTGAGAAACGGCAAACTGTTGTGTCTTGAGAAGGGGGTCTCTGGCTTGCAGACATACTGAACTATGAGACCTACTGATTAGGTTAACAGTGCCTGTACTGGATTAGGCTGAACGGACAGTTGAATTATGTACAGATAATTCACACATGCAACAACAATCGTTTTGACGCAGAGGAAAAGGACATTAAAACATCAAAGGAATGCGAGTTTTAAAAAAAGCAAGATACACAAATGATCTCATGAAAGTGGCTATTTAGCAGAGTGAACCAAGACGGGACTCTTCCTGAAAACGGACCCAAGAAGAGGAAGCAAGCTGCAAGCGAGTCAACAACCACAAGCAACGAGACTGAGGCCCAGCTGGAGGACAGCCATAAAACTTACATGAGACTGTTATCAGACAAACCAGTCTAGGTCTGTTGTAGACCTAAAACCACAGTATCCAAAAAGAAACTGTGCCCTGCTACTGGCGTAGCTAAAGATTCAGCGAAGAGGACAGAGCGGACGGGTGCTGTTGTGGATCCTATACCGAGGACTGTAGCTATTTGCTGATTCTACTGAGAATTGAAAGCTTTGTTGCAGAGTTTGAACCAACGTGGGATTGAAGACTTTGTTGCCGACAGGAGAAATTTTTGTACTGGATACTTCAACAGATTGAGTTTCCAAAACAGCGGACCAAAAGTCTAAGCTTCAAGGAACTGTTGAGTATAATTCCAGTTGCATTTTCCTTTCATGGAACTAAATTACTTAATTGGAACACATTCACATAGAACTGAAAAATAACTTCTAGTGAAACTTGATGGAGTAACTAGAAGTAATCTACCTCATATTTTTGTATGAAGAATTTCTTTAAAAAGTAAACTTGCCATGTACTTAATCTATATACCATTAATAAGCTTAATGTGATATATTCTAAGATTACTGCATTATTTTCAGTTAGGCTGGGTGCGTGCACTGTGTGTGTGTGTGTGTGTGTGTGTGTGTGTGTGTGTGTGTGTGTGAGCAAGGAACTAGCTACGTCACAGCCTGCTTGCTGTTGAAGTTGATGCTTGTGTGTTAGGAGACAGGCAGGGTCATATTTCAATTGCCTGCTAGCCAGCATGAGTGCAATGAGATTTTTTAATTGTTTTGTGCTTAGAGACTAAGGCTACGTACACACACACTGTAGTTGGCTCGATAACCGTATTTACAAACGGCACTCGCAGCGGTTGTTTGTTGTACACACACACACACGCACCTTTCATTAGTGAAGTGAGTGCACTCCCTTTTTAAACAAACCACTGAACTCAGGCCATCATTGCGATCGTGAGGTTTTGTGTGACAACATGGAGGCTGTGTTTTTGTTTATGCTTTTGGAAGAAAGTACTGTACGTAATCGATTGAGAGCTCGTCATGCACAGCTGTGCTCTTTTCTGCAAAACCAGCGGAGACGACGTTTTGCTTTTTCTGCACTGCTAAATACAGTGGTGATGATCTGCAGTACCATGACGGTACATTGAAACATTTAGGCGATCTTCCGACAAGAAGGCTAGTGGGAACAACTTGAGTGGTTTCCAAATGACTGGATTAAAAATGTATGCATGTCTAAGGAGTCGTATATGCATCTTTGTCATTTACGGAGACATTTCCTGGAGTGCCAAAACACACAGATGAGACGTTGAGTGTCGGTGGAAAAATGAGTTGCGGTCGCACTGTGGCGTTTGGGCATACGAGTTGTCCCATATTGTTTTATTTAAGTTGTAAAACCAAAAATACCTTTTTTTTTTTTCTTACAACAAAATATTATACAACTGTACTTTGATTAAATTAAGTGTATTATATGTATGCACTATTTAACATTGTTATGAATGTACTATTCATCAATATTACAAACAGGCACATCAAGCACCTATATATTTTTTTTAGCCATGTTTATCACACGGAAATGTCTGATAAACAATGACATCATTATTTGCGCAGAAATCCACTGAGCAACAACTGCGGCTGTGTTAGTGCTGTTGTAACACACACACACAGTTAGTGCGCATTAACTTACCGAACTGAATTAATAACCATACTCGATACTTGCTCTGAAAGGGATTAACTAGTGCGGTTGTCGCTGCCCTTTGTAACTGAACTGTGTGTGTATACAAACCATATTAAGAGCAAAAGGTGAACTCACAACCGCATTTAGCCTGTGTGTGTACGTAGCACAAGAGATTTACTTTCTGAATTTTCTGATTTCTGTTTATTATTTGTGTACTTTATAAAATACTACTATTGATTAAACATTCCTTGTGTCTGTGTGTGAACGTGTGTTCATAGTAAATCCTCGATCTTTGTAACACGTCAATTAAATATTATTAATAAGAGAATTAATTAACCCAGATAAACATTAAATTATCAATTATTGAATTGTTCCTACAAGGGTGTTCTGTAACACTTAAAACTTGTACAATCAAAAGAAAGTATGATAAAGTCCTACTAATATTGTTCGGTTTACATTCGATATATGTTGGTAGTTATTATATTTCCTAGTAGGCAGATTCTGACAGTGAAGGGAATGCAATTCATTGTCTGTGAACACTGAACCACTTCAGAGTCAATCAGTGGTATACAGACTGAAAATACTGTAAGTAAAATTTTTTTTAAAAATGCTTGTGCAATATGTAACTTATTATCAGAATCACATTCCAGTTCTAAAAAGGTTCTGCTTTTTAGCTGTATCACCCTTACACAACTTCCACATTTGTTTACAGAAGCTGGAGTGGCCAGGTCAGTTACACTGCAGTTCAGAACATGGAGTTTATTATTCTTTATACCCAAGGTAACCGACAGGTTAACCTGTAAGTGGTCAGGTCCCTGTGCTGCAAAGTAAAAGTACCTGTAACTGCTGCCTGGAAAGTCCTTGAGTGCAGATAACACGACTGAACAGCTTCTCTTTCAAATCAACAACATGTCTAGAGTCACCGTGTAGCTGCACATATTCAAAGGATGAAAATCAGTTGAAGATTTATGAAAGCACGGCAGAGCATCATCCAGTGAATGATTTTGTCTGCTTTTCACTGTGCCCTTTACAGTATGTGCTTTGTTGCTTTTAGTGTTACTACAGTTTCTTCCAAGTCCAGAACATCACAAGAGCAGCGCTATTGGACCACGCAAAAATAAACAGTCCCCCCCATCTTGGGACACACTCTCAGCAAAAGAAGAGAGGGTCATTGGCATACTGGGACCTGTCACATATTCTCCGCTTCAAGCGGTTCACTATAATTTCTTGATCAGAAACCATGTCAAAGATACTGCGGACACATCTTTATAACTGATAAAGAACGCATGGGGGTATGTAATTTGTTGTCCCATTTACCCCACTTAGACATCTTGCTCACTATATATCTAGGTATCCCTTGATACAGGAGGCTGTGTGGTCCAGTGGTTAAAGAAAAGGGCTTGTAACCAGGAGGTCCCCGGTTCAAATCCCACCTCAGCCACTGACTCATTGTGTGACCCTGAGCAAGTCACTTAACCTCCTTGTGCTCTGCCTTTCAGGTGAGACGTAGTTGTAAGTGACTCTGCAGCTGATGCATAGTTCACACATCCTAGTCTCTGTAAGTCGCCTTGGATAAAGGTGTCTGCTAAATAAACAAATAATAATAATAATAATAATAATAATTAAACATCTTTTACCTCAAGGGGTTGATTAAACAATATAGATTAGCGCTTTGTTAACTTTAAAGAAACCAATCTCCAATGAGCCATATGAATTATCATGAGGCATATGAATTATCACGAGGCACATGAATTCTCTCATTTATCTTTGTAATTTTCCACCAGTTTATTTGGCACTGTTCCAGGAAATGCTGCAGTATGACTTCATACAGAATACAATAGTTCCTCCATTATGATCATGCCAGGCACCCTACAGGTCATATGATTGGTTCAGACAACGATCCAGGGACACTACTAAAGACCCAAGAGTTTCAAAATGAGCAGGCAGGACATGTACACAGACCTAAAAATAACTTCCTCTTTTCATGAATACAGTTATTTCATTGTTTTTGTTTCAAACTTATATTTAGTTATACCATCTATATTTATTTACAGTAAACTTGACAAGTAGTGTAAAGGGTAAATACCAGCTTTTTATTACTAGTTTTTTAAAACTGTTATTTAACTGTAATGTAAATATGTTCTGTTATTTTTATGATAATACTCGCCAAAAAACATCGTAAAAAAAAAAATAAAGCATTCAAAATCCTTTGCATTACACTTGTCTCTATGCCCATGCATCTGGGTAGATATAGTAGTTATGGTTGGTGCTAGTAATTGTGAGCCCCATGGCATCACACATACAATAGTAGGGCACATGACCTCCTATTACAGTTGCAATTATGTTAACCCCATAGCTTTTAAGCCAGCTCACTTAAGGAACGAACTATGTGTAGTTCAATTTCATTAACTGCCTCCAGCCATTTACCATCTCCATCCCTGTGCACTATCCTTCTGGGACCAAAAGGTACTAAACCAGATGGCACAGCCGTGTACAATGCCCAGGGGGAAGCCCGGTTGAGGGTGTAGTAATACGAAAAAAACAGAGAAGATTGTATTATTATATTTAGTTACAATGGTTTTATAAACATGCCTACAATGACTTTGGGTCAAACTTTTTGGGGACAGCTTTGACAAGGTTATTATATTTTATTATCAGCATGTTTTTTGAGAGCCAGGATGTAAAAAATGAACACCTCAAACTAGATATTTAGAACAGGATTTCTTAACTGTAATGCAGAACCATATGTGTCCGTTTAACACTCCTGTTTTATACACAGCTTGATAGTCATTTGAAACTCTTTTGGAATGCCAGAGAATATTTCATAAACTGACTTCACATTGTAAGAGTGTGTTGCACAATACAGCAAACCATGGAAGCGGCCCTGCCTCAAACTGTAGCATGCAGGAAGCAGGCAATCAGGCCAGTCAATAACATTAGCTTCTTTAACTGTTTAAAAAAAAAAACTGTTGCAGTTGGCTATTATTTAACCCAGACACATATGTGACTCGTTTAGAATCCTAAAATATAACTTATTGTGTACTGGAAGTTTTCTTAAAAAAAAAATCTAAATTAGAAACAAGCACATTGGTCAGGGGTTTATTGAAAACAGCTATAAAATAAAAAATAAAAAACACACTACTTTACTATACAGTATATTCAATAAGGCTATATCATTTCCCAAAAGTACAAGGAAAATAAAAGTGAGCTGTTAAATAATTGAGAATAAGTGTGTTGAAAGCACATTAGAACACACCCAAACTGTAGTTTTGAATACTAATATTTCTTTTAAAAGAAATACAACACAGCTTTTTTTTCTTATTTTTAAAAAATATTTAGTTGCTAGTTGTTATGTACAGTAATGCCCCCTTGGCACCCAATAATGCATGCTTAAATGGTTAAACAAAGTGTGTGACTGAAAATGATAATTTCCTCAAAAGAACCAAGTTATCAAGCCTTAATAGACAATGTATTGTTATCCACAGTATCTTACTTTGTAAACAAGCAGGCAATGGCTCCTGCGTCTGTTACTACTTGGCTGCTGTTTTAGGGCTAGTGTCTTTTCAAACTTGACTCACCTGAGAAGGCCCCAGCAAAGAAATCCAGTCCTTCCTGTTTTCTGACATTCAGGTTGTTCTCATCGCCATCCTGGTCAGACTTTGCCCCGTCTTCCACAGGGACAACTGTGAAGTTGGTGGGCATTTTGAACCATGTGCTTTCTGTCTCTCTGTATCTCAGTTTCTAATACAGAACTAAGTTAGCTTTTTCACCTCGCTTAGATACTGGCCCCATGTGACGACTTTCCAAATAAGGAGTGTAACAGAACTCCTCCCTCTGGGCTAGACCTTCACTCAACTAGATTATGTCAGCATGCTCCCTGGTATCAAGGGCAGGACTGCATGTTATCAGAGATAAGAAACCCTTTTTAAAAAAATTCATTTTCATAATAGTAATATAAAGGTATAATGTACACTCAACTATGCATAATAAGGTTGTAATCCTATCAAGGCTTTCTTGTGACATAAATCACAAGAGTGCTACAGTAGCTTCAGTGATTTAGCAATGTCACCAGAAAGCCTTGACAGGATTAAGCCTGGTACACAGTGCCCGATGCAGGGCGGGGGCGGATGGGTGCGGGAAAACTACTTGTATTAGGCTACTACTAAGAATCAGAGTATAGAATGTACAGTTGCTTTCTGAGGCCAAAAGCCTAAACTCCCTAACATCCCACGTAAGGCATGTGGCCGAGGTAATTCCGATAAACTTGTCATGTAGTGTTTAAGTTAAGCTGCTCTTCCATACATTACTCCCTGTATTCTGAAAATCTGCAGGCCATTGTTGTTTTGGTATTGATGCTGTTTTTGTTGTGTTCATGAGCTGGTGGAGTTTGTTTTTAAAAATTGAGGTTAGAAATCAGAACTAAGGGACACAGTAAACCCAATGTTCTCTTTAAGACCATGGACCAAATCCTACATCCAGCCACTGACAGATCCAACTCCCGTCCATCCTCCTCTTACCTGTCATGATTTCTCCTCTTTCTTTTGGAAAAACAAAATAGACAACATCTATTCTACGCTCGCCCACCAAAAACCCAGTGTACTACTTGACCACATTGACGCTCCTCCGGTTGCCCTCTCCTCCTTCTCTCCTCTCTCCATTGCTGATGTTTCTGGCTTACTGTTGAAATCAACTACTGCCACATGACCCCTGGACCCCTGGCTGACTAACCTTGTCCATTTCTGTGCTTCTGATCTTGCTCCCTCCATTATGCACACTCTCAACCTGTCCCTGGACTATGGCTCGTTTCCTGCTGCCCTTAAGCTTGCCCGAGTTACGGCTGTACTCAAAAAAACCCTCCCTTGACCCCTTATCTAATTTCCGTCCCATCTCCAATCTCCCTTATCTCTCAAAAACTCTCGAAAGGGCTGTAGCCAGTCAGCTGATGAAACATCTCACAGACAACAACCTGCTTGAATCTCTACAGTCTGGTTTCTGGCCACATCACAGTACTGAAACTGCTCTGCTCCAGATTGTGAATAACCTCCTGCTCAATGCTGATGCTGGTGCTCCCTCTGTGCTTGTCCTCCTTGACCTAACAGCCGCTTTTGACACCATAGATCATGGCATTCTTCTTGACCGCCTTCAGAAATATGCTGGGATCTCTGGAACCTGTCTCTCCTGGATGTCTTCTTACCTATCCGGACGCATGCAGTCTGTTTTCTATGCTGGACGCAGTGGTGTTGCAAACCCAGTCACTTGTGGTGTCCCCCAAGGATCTGTTCTTGGGCCCCTTCTCTTCAATATCTACACGCTTCCCTTGGTCGCCTCATCCACCAACACAGCCTCATGTTTCACTCTTATGCTGACGACACCCAGATCTACTTAAAACTCGACCCTGGTAGCCCCTCTGCCAATCTTATTACACACAGGTCTCGCGCCGCCTCAATCTTATTGCACACGGGTCTCGTGCCACCACTGTGTATAATAAGATTGTAAAACACTAACGTTAAAAATTATCGTTCACCATGTGCAGTATTATAATAACAATAATAAACAATAATAATAATAATATAATATAAGTGGTGGGCAGGGATTTTGAGTCGCACAGTTCATATAATAGGGTTAGAATAATTAAGGATATGTAATAATACAGTAAATGGGGTATTTTATTATGGAATTCAGTTGTGTAAACAATATTTTAGTTTGTTTGCAATTACAGTTACAGTAAACCCTGGTAAGAATGCCATTTTATAAAACACCAATCCCATTCTTGTATATGTGCTGTATCTATAATATTGATAATAAATTGCGTAACTTTAGGACTACTTCCTGAACTTTTCCTTTGGCGATTACAATATATATATATATATATATATATATATATATATATATATATATATATATAGCAGTGACATATATTCTCGTCCCTACCACATAGTATGCCTGATCCTGTTGCAACTTACAAAATATGAAACGAAATTATGCTGCCTTTTGTTTGATACGTTACATGCATGCAGTACAAAACTATCCAGTAATTAAACATACATAAATGAAAAACAGGCGGAAATAGGGCTGAGTGTAAAGAGCGCTGGTTAGAAAGAAAAGCACCTTTTTCTTCTGCTGCATGCAAAAACTTCACGTCAGGCAATGGCAAAAGCAATGGAGAGTGCTCTGTCTCACAGTGATGAAAAGCTGTAGGTCTCCTGAAAGCAACTTATTTTAAAGCAACACCAGTGTGAATGATGATGCAGTAAAATATAGTTTTTTTATATGCATAAGTGCCTTTTCTTTTGCCATTCCCCCCTAAAACTTTGTAATCCCCCCCTTTGCCTGCAGCACAGGGGGAAAATCCCCCCAGCACATAAAAGCCCTGATTATATATATATAAAATGATCAATGGTCAAAATATATACTCTACATACCGTAAAACTTCAATTAAAGGCAGACCCGGCCGTAATGGAGACCGATGATTATTTGAGACCAGCATTTATACTGGATCACTAGCTTCACATGCTTCATGCGGTCATTGAGAAGCCGCTAACACACAACCGTGTAGCAACATCAACTCAATTTAAACATTCCAGCAACTTTGTGAAAAGGTTGTCTGTCAGTGGGAACTAAATAACAGTTTTATTTTATAACAAAATTACATTGTATTGTACACCCTCAAATATAAAGCAAAAGTATTATTACAGTCTTTTTATATGCACTGGTTAACAAGGATACAGTATGCAAAACGTGGGAAAATGAACAAGCAGATGTACGAATTTGTATTTAAAAATGGAATTAGATCTACCATTGTTAATAATAACAACAACAATCACCGCCACAGTTAAATCCACTAAGACAGTCCTGTAGATATCAGAACACAGGCGCATAAGACTACGCTTACAGCACAATAATAATGATAATGATAATAATAATAATAATAATAATAATAATAATAATAATAATAATAATAATAATAATAAATGAACAATAAAAGCTATAAGTATCATTATCAAAAAATTTATTGTTTAATCTCAAACTTGTACATTGTTAATACAACAAAACGCGTTAAAATACACCAAGAGGTTTGTATCTGGCCTACTTTCAGCACGCTTAAAATTATCAAAACTTTTAATAACGTAATAACTGCATTAAACAGATCTGCATCTTCTCATCTTTCTCAGCTTCAATGGCAATGACAGAGACCCGGCTTAACTGAATTGAATTAAATTAAATGATGACCGTCCGCTTCCACACAGATAAGCTGATTTCCGCACTAATAAAGCGTGCGAATACCCGCTTCTGCATAGATCTGATGATATCTGCACCAATACATTTTGATAATGTACTGTATTAAAATGCACCAATTATCAAAACACAAATTATTGAAACACGGATTAAAACAGGAGTCTACTGTACTTTTCAGGTTGCATGGGTGTCCATATAACATTTCGAAAGTTCATGTTAAAGATTCAGTTTCACAACGTCAACATTAACAATGTAAAATACATTTAAACCAGGAGTAGAAAATTCACAAAATCTTAACACGCCCAACTGTGAACGGAGACAATGAATCTGAGCTAAATAACAAGCTGGAGCGCTGCTTGTTTGTTTTGTTTTGACAGGCAAGTACTGAACGGGAACTGAAGCAATGGAGCCAGCAGTACCACCCGGAGCATCTACACTGCCACAACACCTCAACCTATTCCAGCACTCTCAGCACATGCACTTGCACACCCCCTCAACCCGTGTGTGCACCATTGGGACTGTTTTATTATTTTGGGGACCTTTTCGTTTGTGACTCAAAAGCTAAATCCCTGAAACTGTTGTTGGTAGAGAGGAGAGTTTTTATTTAATAAAAACAGGACCATTGTAAATATACCCTCTGTCTGGACCTTGTATCATTCCTGCACCACTCACATCCTCACACCAACACTTCAACCTACCTTAAAACTGTCCAGGTTGGGCTCTCGAGTGGCGCATCCAGTAAAGGCGCTCTGCGTGGAGTGCAGGATGCGCTCTATAGCCTGGACGTCGCCGGTTCGAGTCCAGGCTATTACACAGCCGACCATGGACAAGAGCTCCCAGGGGTCGGCGCACAATTGGCCAAGTGTCATCCGGGAGGGGGCGGGAGGGGTAGGGCTTAAGTTGGCCAGGGTGACCGCGCACCAGCGACCCTGTAGTTTGACCGGGCGCCTGCGGGCTTGCCTGTAAGCTGCCCGAGAGCTGCGTTGTCCTCCAACGCTGTAGCTCTTGGGTAGCTGCATGGTGAGTCCACAATGTGAAAAAAAAAAAAAACGGTCGGCTGACGGCACACGCTTCGGAGGACACCGTGTGTTCGTCTTCACCCTCCCGAGTCAGCGCAGGGGTGGCAGCAGCGAGCTGAGCTTCAAAATAATAATTGGCCATTCCAAATTGGGAGAAAATAATAAAAATAATTGTCAACGACTAAATTTTTTAAAAAATAAATAAATAAACTGTCCAGGTTTCTGCTGCTGGTGATGCCACACTGATAGATGACTTCTGGACTGTATGTCCTGCTGTGTGTCTAGTGCCAACAGTTGCAAACATCCAATGTTCCACTGCTGCATGTTGTTGAAATTCAGCAGAAAGGGGTCCATCTATGCTGATTCTTATGAGGTCATTCATGGTGTACGTTGAAAGGCAAAAGCGCAGTGGGGTTTTTAATCTTTTCATCGCACTAAACTGCCTTTCACAGGCGGAAGTGCTTGAAGCCAACAATTTCAACTAACAGAAGAATATAGCAGGTAGCTATGTACAACAGGCATATTACAAGTATTCTCCTACAGCCAGCAACTCTCAGCGGGTGACGCAGTAGTTCTTTTCCGCCTTGTTAGTATGCAATACCTGCTCCCTGTCAGGGCCCTTCTGAGCCAGCACCACCCTGACATTGCCCCCACATTGCTGGCGTCCGTGTACAGTATTAAGGACTCCTGGAGATCAGGAAAGGCCAGGACTGGGGCATGTGCGAGGGTCTCCCACAACTCTCAAAACGCAGCAGCACAGTCGGGAGGCGATGCAAGGGTGAACCGGCGGTAATAGGATGCCAGACCCAGAAAGCTTCTCGCCTTGGAGACAGTCCATGTGGTGGTCCAGTCCTTTACCACTGCTACTTTGGACGGGTTTGTGGCGATGCCATTTGCACCTACTACATGCCCCAGGAGGGAGAGTGCGTCTCCCTCCTCAGCAGATGGCAGTTCCCGGGGTGAAGTTTGAGTCCAGCCTGACGGATGTGCTCAAAGAGCATACAAAGGTGGTCCAGGGCCCCCTGTAACATTTAGGGGTGTGGTCATCAAGGTAGATGCCACACACTGTCCAGGGCACTGTCACAAGCACACGCACCATCAAGCGCTCAAAGGTCATAGGGGTGTTGCACAATCCAACCGGCATCACCCGGAACTTAGGGCAAGCTAGTTCAACCTGCCAATATTAAGCTTGTTCTAGTCCACGCAGAACCTATGGCTGCATTCACACTGGGTCCCTTTCAAAACAGACTTGGTCTGGTTCATTTCGTTATAAACAATGTATCAATTTGCTTGCTGTTGACACTTTTTGTTTATCTTTTCCATTTGGGTGTCCAACATCGAGCTAGAGAAGCAAGGTTCTGCAATTTCAGTATTTTCCTCCATTCCTGCCATAAACACAGCGGGTGCAGTAGCTATCGTCACTTCTGGTTATATACCAACCTCAGTCCCCACAGTAGATCCTCCGGTCTACAACCTTGCATCTGCAACAGCATATGGTTCTGTCGCCTCAACCACTGCTCGTCGTCACTTAATATCCCTGCAGATCCGGTGCAGCATAAATCGAAGGTAAGGACGTTAATCTGGTTTCTCTATTAATGGCCACATCTGAATTTCTGGATCAGAGTGGTGAACTGCGGAGATTTATCAGTCACACTAAAATCCAGAGACCCCAGATTACTGAAAAATCTAACCCTGGGGGAATTCGTCCTTGCCTTTGCTATCTACAGAGATGTGATATGTTCAGAATACCCAAAACAAGAAATTGATTCTTAAGAATTATATATAGTGGAGCTATCTATCAGATATGGAGGAACCATGTTTTTTGATTACCACAAATCATTTTCAGCAAAAGCAGCGGCTATTTTGGCAACAGACAACCACATCATCGACTGGTCACAACCTTATCTAAACCTATTCAAGATTTTCAGCGGTCTCAGCCAACGCATGCGGGGTCTGCGGTTCCACCGGCCACTCAACCTCTCTCTGACCGAAAGCTGCCATAGCATCAACCTTCTCCAGATCAGCAGTCTGCATTACTCCTCCCCTCTTTTCAAACAGAATCTCGATCCCTAACTCCATCCATTCTTCAGCCCCACCCGAGCAATCTACAAGAGAAGACAAATTTGGGCGAAGAATCAGATACGCAGGAAGATAGCAAATATGTAACAATTTCAATTTCGGTATCTGCTCGATGAGACATCATCCATATGTGCTGTTTCTGTGGGGGCACCCGTTCAAAAAGTGTGCCCAGCAGCTCCAAAATGACTTTCCTCAACACTCCTTAGTCTCCACTCCTATTAATATTCTCAAATTGAAACAAATGTCTGGATCACCCAGATAAAATATTCGTCAACTATTGACTTGACGGACAAAAAAAAACATGTTTTTAGCTGGACTCGGTCAAATCCTTCCCTCCTTCTTTCAAATGCAAAAACCTCCATTCTGATACTCAAGAGCCCAAGACAGTACAATCTCTTATTCAAAAAGAGATTAAAAAAGGACTTATGGTCAGCCCATTTGCAGCTCCCCCATTTCCAATATTCAGGATTAACTCCATTGGCATCGCCACTCACAAAATGTCAGGAAAAAAAGCGTCTTCTCATTGACCTGTCAGCACCACAGGGATCAAGCACGAGCAGCATCAATTCGCTCATTCTTCACGATTAATTCTCTCTACAGTACATTACCGTATCGGATGCAATTTATTCAATTAAACTGGCAGGTCACGGCTTTTGGTTAGCAAAAGCAGATATATCAGACACATTTAAAGTAATGCCAATTCATCCTTCTCTTCGCCACCTGTTCGGAATATGCTGGGAAGAAAAATTATATTTTTCTACGCAGTTAACTTTTGACTGCCACAGCAACCCAAAAATATTCAATACTCTCCAGTCTTAAAAGTTTAATTAATTTTCAGAGGTTGGTGTCCTGCTTTCAGAAGAAAAAAACAAAATCGGCCCCCTTCATTCACTGGAATTTCTAGGAATCATACTGGACACAGCAAAGTTCGAAGTCAGCCTCCCCGCATCTAAACTCGAGAATATTTGTTCCTTTATCCAGAACTTTCAGATCAATAAAACGATCAGAGAGCATGCGCTACTCTCGTTGCTGGGTCATTTTAATTTTGCAATTCACATTATCCCTCAAAGTCAGACATCTCGATTACTCGCACTTTCATGAACAGCAAAAAACTTGGACTCCTACATCAATATTTCATCAGAAGCTAGGAAAGACATTAAAAGGTGGTCTGCTCTCATTGGAACAGCCTTTGTATATCACTTATTTATATATCAAATGGTGCCATACATACAGTATAGAAGTGAGATTTTGCAAATGGTCATTTTGTCTTTAAGGTAAAAAAAAGTGCTCACTATAAAAGTTTTAAGATTTAGTTTTTGATTGGACACAGCTCAAAACAGTACCTACGTACTGCCTCAGGATTATATGCTCCTCCAATTCAACCCTTTAAAAGTAGCCCTGACTACTTATACTTTAAGAAACACAGTTTGATGTTTGTGTATTGCACTTGTGCAAGAATGATACAGGCTAAAACTGTTGCTTTAAACCAGTGGGCAACGGTACTCATTGGGTACCGACAGCTTATAATTTCTGCATTTTATTCACTTAAGCGCCGGTGTTTGCTACGGCAATAACTTTACTGTAATCTAGCTGATATCACGTGTAACCATATTGTTTGAAGACTCCGACTTGCTGAACATGTCTCCTAAACTTGCAAAGAAAAAAGTTTACACAGTAAGTTTAACACTAAAGTAGGTTCAACACTAATGAAGGCACTAGGGAAAATGTTTGGTTTTTTAGTAAGTTGGTACAATATTTCTGTATAGAATAAGATTCAGTTGATTTAAACTTTAGCCGAAAACTGACATTTATAGGATTTTTTTTCTTTTTTTTTTTTTTTTTTGTATGTGTAATTTGACTGTGGTATTAGCTTAACCATTTGAGAATCAAATCCTTCAAAATAATGCCATTTTGAATGGAAAGTATTGCACAGCGGTAAATGAGACTAGGGACATTAGTTTCATATTAAACCAAATTAAAAGAAAAAACAAAAATAAACTTGGTCTAGCTGGTATCATTTACTGTATCTTGTGAGTGCTATAAAGCGAATCTTCATCTACACTATTAGTTTTGGTGTAATGGATGCCTGCATGTCGGATCACGTGCTCTCAGTTTAATATAACAGCACAATCTGAGCATGGAGCCTTCATAGGGTTGAAGTTCGGATGCAGAGGCAGAGATTAAGAGCGGAATCTAAATTCCGAGGAAGGGCAGTACATTTTTTAGGGTGCCATTGTTTTTCCTAGGTGGGGTCAGGGTACCGGAAGTTATCTTTGGACAAATAAAAAGGAGCGCTCTTTGTGTATTAAAACACATTTTATAATTTAAATAATATGAGGGTGGTACAGTAGACTGACCACTGTATAGATCAACTGAACATACCCCAGTTTTTCTCCTCAACTTTTGTATTTTTATATGGAATTATCCGATTGGCATGATCACACAAAGAAAGCACTTTTAGATCTAAAATCACATCTGTAGTCAAAATGCATCATAACATTGTATTTAAGAACCATGTACAAGAAGTTTAATGTAGATCAGATTATTGTTTTTAGTATGTATTTTAGTTAGACTTTAAATTCTAATAAAGAAAAAAGCTCATTTTAATGAAACAGCCCAACCTGTTTGATTTGGCAAGGATACTCATGCCTAAAGGGTGATCATATTTACATTTTAAAGCCTTTTCTAAAAGAGCAAAATAGATTTGTGTAATCATATTTAAGTTTTTTACCATGTTTAGCCAGTTAGGCAAGAAGCTACAGAATAAAGTATGTACTACCCACGGTACATGTAATACCCTCATAATCTGCTGTCCACTCAAAAATAAAGAACATGGACCCAGAATGTTTACAGAGCACCTGCCTCTTCAATTAAGAAGGTGGGCTTACACATCTTGCTTACATAAACAGAGTAAATATACTAAAACGAAATTGACATTCTATGTGTATTACCTCCATGCACTCAGATCTCAGCTGCCGATAGACGGTATGTACTGTAAGTGATGCCATGTACCGTAACAGTACCTGATTTTTAGATATGTGATCAAGATCAAGATTGCATTATAGGCACAAAGGTTAACCTGGTTGTCTACCACTCGGTTCCAGGGTCCAAATATCTGGTAAAACCAAGAAAGAAAGAATAAATCAACAGAACACAACAACATGCTTGGCAAAAATGAAGTTATGGGCAAGTGAGCCATATGATAAACAAGGCACCACAGTCCCTGGGATACTGATACTGTGTGGGGTGACATTATCAGAATAGGAAAACATGTATCTATAATTCCAACTTGAACTTGCCTTTCACACATGACCCCACAAAAATGCTTATGTAGTAAAAAAATAAACATATACAGGAAATCACAAGCTGGAATGGGGTTTCCTTGGCCAATTTCAGTATTCATGCAGTACAATTTATATGCTACATGTATATGCCTTTTTCATTTTCCAATTAATTAAAACAAGTTTACAATACAATACTGCATCTAAAAATAAAGAATCTACTTGCACCTTTTCTAGACACATTTATAAAGCCTGCATTGTCTGTTTTATATACTGTAAGCTGTGTTCACACTTGGGTTCGGTAGGGTTCAGTACGTTTGGAGTGAAGTGTGAACAACAAAGTCCACTTGGGAAACAAACCATACCGAGTCCACCTAAAGAGGTAGTCTCGGTACGTTTAGAAACTAATAGAGTTTGGTTCACTTGTCAAACCTCAATGTGAACAACTGCTGGACTCGGTCCATTTGCACATAGGAAACAAACTATATAAAGTAACCGGACTCAGAAGTAAACATTTCAAGTGTAGTTCATATTCTGAGGAAACAAGTAGAGGAAAAAACTGAACTGGTCTCAGGGGAAACTGCATGGACAGTGCAATAAATTGAAGCTCTGATAGAAATTTGAAACTGACCTAGTGTGAATGTAGCCATAGTCTCCATAAAGCTGTCTCTAGTGCAACTAAACAATCTGATTGTGATAAGGTGTCTGAAAAAACTGCATGAATGTACAATGCCAAATAAAAGAAGAAATCATGGAAAACTTGGTTGTATTTCTGGAAGGAGAATCCGCCCACTAATCAACACGTCATATCCAAGCGCCATAAAAATTCTGTGCGGCTTTCATTCATGTTGCTTCTTTTGTTTGGCCTCCCCTGCCACCACCATACAGTGTGCTTTGTCTTTGAGGGGAGGCGGCCATATGAGCCACATCCTATCTGCGGCACTAGACTACACAACGTTACGTGTATCTGTTAGTCGGCTAGCATTGTGGATAGCTGTCAGCACCCACGGACAAGGTCTCCAGGCCAAATTCATCATTCATTTGTCTGTTCAATTGCAATTTAAATCATCCACATTGCGGATTCTCTGCCCTGAATTAAAAAAAGTAAGACAACAAATTAGCATTTTGATGGTTCCCTGTGTCTATCTGCACTAATAGCTTCAGCTATTTCATGCTGCTTGGTTTTCAAGTATTTATACTAATGCACATTTATACGAATCGAGTTTAAATATGCTGCCAAATCTTGACCGTGCTTTTTAAACATTCTTGGATTTAAATGCTCTCAAAATATTATGATATAAAGAAACGGTTAAGTCAAGGAAGGATATGGGCCAGGTACTGTGTTTATCTAAACATTGTGGTTTCCTGCTTTTCAAGTGTTGTTCCACTGTGATTTAAAACACACATATATTTATTCATGAACTTTGCTTTGGAATACTGTACAGTAGTAGATCCTAAGAGTTGGTCTTAAGCTGGGACAAGTAAACAACTCAAACGTATTTATAATATTATAGGTTACAGCTTCTTGGTCACCATAACACAGGGCTTTCAATCACTACTATCCCCTTTCTTTTATTCAGTTTTAACCTACTTTTATTAATGTTACAAGGAGACATGACATTGTACATAATCACACACATTAAGACATGTTCAACTCTATCACACAGTTCATACTGTAGAAGAGTGTACCAGCTTAAACACTGCATTGTAATATCACAGGCTTGTTTACCTGTAATTGTAATGAGAGCAATGGAGGTTCATGTTTTACCCAGGTTCACATAAAGATAAAGACTACATAATGCAGGGCACAACATTTGCATAAATTTCAGAAATTCTCAATTGTTTTGGCCAAACAATGTATTAACCTTGAACATAGCAACCATGATGTTTTAAATTTAATATACTTTTTGCATTTATTCTTTAAAAGGATTATTAGGCAATGAGGTTTAAGTGCTTTTGCAGTGGTTTTGTTTTACCCACACACTGCTGCCACCTACAGGATTCACAAAGTAAAGCCTATTCCCACACAATACAAAGTGGATTTAATAGGAATTACCATTTGCATGCATGCCCCAAATGGCATTTACAGTTTGAGACTGCTCTAATAATCCTATTAAAATCCCCTAAAAACATGACCAACTCACAATTAAATAAATTAAACGAAAAAATACAAAATCCTTATTGAGGGAAGATAGCGAGAGACACAGATACTGTACAGTTGATCATTTAAAACTGCAGTAAATATGATACATGTTGTATAGAATAGGTGACTCCAGGCTATTAGGTACAATATTTATTGAATGTGTGATGTCTGCGGAAAAACCTTATAACATACAAGACATGTCAAAGTACTTTAATTTGGTTTATTTTTGTAGCAAGCCGATATGATTAACTGGAACCTTGAAACTTCAAAGGGTCCTCACTTCTCACTAATGGGCGGAGAGGTTTGGGGAAAAAAGTGTCACAGAAGGAATTTCAAAAAGAAGGAGCAAGTGTTAAGGCATATACTGTACAGTGTTACTTAGATTGTGGCCATTTACTTTTGGGTAGAGGAGGATAAGCAGTTTATACAGTAGTAACGTAGCTGAAAAGACCCACATTTCAGCCATATACAGTTACTATGCAGGCCAAAATAAGTAATTTCTTGGAATTCAGACATTTATTTAGATACTGTATTTACAGGATAAAGTTACCTTTTCTGCTACGGAACTCTAAGCATGTATTCTACAGAAGTCTAATTTTTTTTAATTTGTTTATGATGTACTGTACAGTTTAAAGTCAGACAGACTCCAGCATTACCACATTTGAAAAAATAGAACTCCTTCATAACATCTACTGTAGATGCCATTCATCAACGTGGTTTACTATAAAAAAAATTAAAAAAATTATATATATATATGCCTTTGTCTTGGGAAAATGAAATAGAAACCTAACCACTAGATTTTATGTACCTTATGGTGTGCATTAAATTCAAATCCCACAGCTCATATGTTCAACCATATGAAACGCAGTAAAAATAAATAAATACAAAAATAAATTAAAAAAAAAACAACAACAACAACAACAACAACAACAACAAGGATTCTATTACCTTATGCAACAATCATAGGTTATTTCAGGACACAGTAAAAATAATGCAACCACATCTTGTTGTGCAGATTGTACCTATAGCGGTTGTAGTGCTTTGGTAAATTATGTACTGAATACCTAGTGTACAATACATTGTAAGAGAAGTGCTATGGTAGAATATGTCTGACACATACAAAATATACACCAACACTAATATTGTCAAGGTGCTGCGTTACATTTATGGATGAATTGAAAAAACAATAAGTTTATCATAAGAAGGACAAATAATGATAATAAAACACTAATACAATGTACAAAAAAGTATTTCCTACCATCTTGGTTTTGCTGTGGTAAAAAAGGAAATAGTTACTGCAATTATTATTTTATTATTATTTTTTAAAACCTGAAAGACAAAGATTACTTATACAAATGGTTTCTTCGTAGAATGATGAACACACATAGTGAACTCCAGGTCGCCACTTTGCTTGGGTCAGGAGAACAAACAGATCTTTAATCCTGCAATATAGATCACTGCAATATAGTCCTTTTTGGCGCCAAAGTAGGTATCCTTCCCCTATAAAATCCCCCTCTAAATAAGCACTGTTGTCCAGTTTTCAAAAAATAAGACAGTAAAAAAAGAAAAGAAGGAAAGGAGGGTGGGATATAGGTGTGTGGTTCATCATCCTGCAAAGAAACCATATTACAGGTAATCTTTGTCTTCTTACCTCGTCTGATGAACTCCACGCAGAGTGAACTATACCAAAGCAAGTACACAAGAGGGTGGAAGATTAAATATTAGTAGAGGATGCCACAGATAACACTGAGTGAGCAAAAGAAGACGGAGAGCAAGAGATATCTAAATTATAATGTTTGATAAAAGTCTCGAAGGAGGCCCATGTCGCAGCATTGCAGATGTCCAGCACAGATTTTAGTTTTGCCAGGGTAGTAGCCACTCCTCTTACAGAGTTGGCTTCAATAGATCCTGGGCCTGATTTGTTATCTAAATTGTAGCAGAATGAAATGCAAGAAGTAATCCAGTTTAGAAGCCGGTTTGCCCTGGTTTTGTGAATTGAAAGAGATAAATAGTTGTCCTGATGGTCTAATACAGTGGTCCTCACAGAGGTGCCCGCGAAGCCAGGCCTTTGTGCCCGCGGCAGCTCTTCTTAAATTATGGTTCGTGAACACATTTCTGGTGGGTCGTAGCGTGGGAAAATAAATACAGCTTTAAACACGTTTTGCAACAAAAGTGTCATAGCAGTCTGTTGACAGTGCTGCTCGCTTATGCTGTGCTTGTATGCATTTCGACTTTTTTCCTGAAGGGCCTCTGCGATACGATCAACCAACTGAATATCTGCATTTTCTCTGCGGTAGCCCAATCATAAGTTAGCTGGGTGGGACATAAACTGTGTCTTTCATTTGCAGGTACCGACAGTAAGTTTAACCAATAGGAGAGTCAAATATCTGCCAAGTTTTTACACAGCTGTCCAATCATAAGCAAGCAGCGGCCGTTCACGGTATTCTGCATGAAAATTGAAGGCGAGTGAGTAGCCAATGAGAAAGCGAAAGATCTGACAGCTGTCCAATCATGCGTGAGCAGAGGTGGGGTGTTAATATGCCGGGTAAGCAATGAATTTCACCGACTGTTATTGAGAAAAATAATACATTTCAGTATTTAGAATTTAATTCTCTCTATATATTCTATAATTTCTCCAGACAAGGGAAACAACGTAGAATAATTAGTTACGAATCCACTTTCTCTGAATAACTGTACTGGAGATGAGCAATCTTGTAGTAGTGTTAACAAATGTGAAACAACGAGAGATGCTATTTAGTCTCTTATTTTAGTTTATTCATGGTTATCTGTGTAAACATGCTAAAAATATTTGCATTGTGTATGTTATATAAATATTATTTAATGAATAAGCACAGCACGCACAATTACTGCTTGAGACTTGGCCTTATCAGAGTGAGCCATGAATAACTCCCACTAAAACTCTCTCTCCCTCTCTCTCTAATTATATATAATCACACACACACACACACACACACACACACACACACACACTGTATATGTTGCGGAAGGGAAATTTTTAAGATAAGAACTTATCCAATAGTCAGCGTGCCCGCAAACAGCCAAGTAAGATTAATTTATGCCCGTGCCCAAATTACTTTGAGGACCACTGGTCTAATATCACGGGTCATGTGAATGTAAAAATGTAGAGCTCTTCCTCCTCTTAAGATTTGTGAGGTTTTGGGTGAAAATCCAGAAACATTATTACCTGTTGTAAATAAAACTCAGTTACCACATCTGGTAAGGGTTAGGTCTGCAAACGATCCTATCCTTAAAAGATTGAAAATATGCTGCATCAATGACCAGAGATTGAAGTTCCTCTACTCTTCTTGCTGATGTTACCGCAACTAAAAAAGTGGTTTTCCATGTAAGAAACCTTTGTTCACATGTGGCCATGGGTTCAAATGTTAGCCCCATGAGTTTCCTAAGTATTAGACTGAGGCTCCATTGGCCTTCCCATCCAGGTAAAATGTTGGAAATTGCAGCAATAGGAACCTTGATCGAGGAGAGAGAGAGACCTTTATGGAACAGGTGAGATAAAAACTCTGACAGAGAGACTACTGAATATGTATTGATTTTGAATTGCACCAACAGATAAACTCTCTCCATTTGCCTGTATAAGCCTGGAAAGTGGAAGGTTTTTTTGGATACAAGAAGAATGGTTATCACTTGTTGCGATAGCCCTTGTTCTTTTAACAGCTGCCGTTCTATCTCCAGGCAGTCAGTTGAAGTACTGACAGATTGGTGTGGAGCATCCTCCCGATGTGCTCGGACAGTAGATCGCGTCTCACCGGTAAGTGCAGGGGCCCTGCTTCTGCCATTTGCAGGATTTCTGAGAACCAAAACCTATTGGCCTATCAAGATGAGGCTGGCCTTGTCACTTATTATTTTCTTGAGTATTGCTGGGATTAGTGGCAGGGGTGGGTATGCATACATTAGGTCCTTTGCCAGTGAAATGGACAGACTGTCTGTTGCTATGGCTGCTTTCTGATAAAACTGGGAGCAGAAAAGTGGCTTTTGAGTGTTCTCTGTTGTCGCAAATAGGTCTACTTGTGGATGGGCCAGTGTATTGAACAGATCTGCCACTCGTGGGGTGGTCATGTCTCTGCTGAGTAAATTTGCGTTATTGTTTTGGGATACGGGTAGATAAGTTGCCTGAATTGTAATGGAGTGTTCTGCACCAATTCCAGATATTCATGGATAGAAGTCAAAGCTTCCAAGACTTTGTACCCCCCTGATGGTTAATATGTTTTACCGCTGTGGTGTAAAAAATCTTTCTCCCTTAAAACTGGGCTGAAGTGTTTCAGTGCTAAAAAAATTGCCAGAAGCTCCACATGATTTATGTGGAGGGGTCTTTGTTTTGGTGCCCAGGTGCCCTGAACCTGAGCCTCTGACAAGTGTGCTCACAACCCTATTAAAGGAGGCATCTGTGTGAAAACAAAGTGTAGGGTGATTTGGAGATAGTGGCAGCTCCATACTCACCTGGGGTGAAAGTTGCCACCGACTGCTTTCTGTTGCAGCTCCCGGGGTGACCTTAATGCGAATGGAATCTGGAAAGGAGGGTTTCCATGAAGAAAGGAGACATCTTTGAGTGTGCCGCATGTGTAATCTTAGATCCCTTACCAGGGAAACTGCTGCTGCTGTGTTGGAACAGCAGTGCTGTTGGTCTGGCTTCTATTTTGAAGTGACTTACAAGTTGACGAATTGTGGTCACCCTCTGCTCCGTGAGATACACTCTTCCTGTGAGTGTATTGAATTGTGCGCCCAGAAAAAACAGAGATTGAGCTATTGTAAACATCCTTTAAATCTATGGACCGTCTTGGAAATGGTGTTTAATAATACCATCTTTCTGACAGGATGTATCTGTTGAGACCTCTGAGATCTAGAAAAGGTCTGAATTTCCAATTTTTATTGTGAATTATAAAGTATTTTGAGTAATGGCCTTGGTCTTGAGAAGATGAGGGGACCTGTTCTATGGCACGGGAAAGGAGCATGGACTTGACTTCTTGTTGTAAGACGTCTGCTTGTGGCCGTGACCAGTCCATTAGTGTTTTGATGATGCCTGTTATAGGAGGCCAAAGGTTGGAATGCTATTTTGTAAGCAAATTGTATGATGCAGAGGACCGAGGGGTCAGATGTTATATTCTGCAAGCTTGTTAAATTAGAAACCCTGCCCCCTACTGGCAGAGGTGAGGGGATGGGAGGCACTGGATGGTGGGAAGTGTCAGAAGGGAGTAAGAGGGTTTACCCCATTTTTCTGAAATGGCCCTGTGAGGGTCTATATGGTCTGGCTCTTTGACCACATTGAAAGTGTGGCTATCTACCAAAATAGGATTGCTGTGATTGATGTCTGAAATATAGTTGTATACTGAAAGAGCATCTTCTGAATGTTGTGCCTCTTATCCCTGTTGAACAGGACCGAATAGCCTGTCTTGCCTCCTTCAAGTGCGTCCTTGAGTCCGGTTCTGAAGAGTGAGTGCCCCTGGAAGGGTAACTCCATTATCTTGGCTTGTATCTGTAGTTAGCGCTGATGTCTTAATTTGGAGATACCTCTGAGCAGCCACCGCACTTGCCACAGCTCTGGCATTGGTGTGAATTGCATCACAGCCAGCTTGAAGTTGTATCTTGGATACATTTTTACCTTCCTCCATTAACTGCCTGGCCAATTCAATATTCTCTGGTATGGGTGTCTGTAGAGCAGCAGACAACTGATTCCATAACTTATGCTGGTATTTTGCAGCATACACTTGGTAATTGTTGACTTGCATACCGCATGTTGAAGCCGTGTAGTTTCTTTTCAGGAATGTCTCCACCTTCCGTCTATGCGATCTGATGCTGGGGGTCTGGAGGATGTAGCCACCCCTGGTATAGATAGGTCACAATCTATCCTGGGTAGTTTAAACAGTCCTTTTGACCGGCAGGCACCCTGTAGAATCTGTCTACCCTTGGGAGACATGCTGTAGCAGAGGCCGATCTCTCCCATATAGACACAATGGGCTTCCAGACTGCCTCGTGAAAGGGAAACCTATCAAAGGCTTTTTTGTCCTTTGCATCAATGATGCTCAGGAAATCATCCTCATCCTTTGTAGTTGTCTGGATATTTATATTGAGAGGATGAAATCCTTCTCAAAACAGCAGCAGCATTCGTATATATTGGCGCAGGAGCCCCTGCATACTCCTCTGCGTCATCGTCAGGGGCGGAGTTAATGATGTCACCTCTCTCCATGCTGACTGCACCTCTCCATTTGTACTGGAGTACACGTTCCCAGCACATATGTTACAGGCTGTGGAGTCTGAGCCTGTTTAAAACTTTCAAATTCTCCCATCCATTAAAGAGCTGCTCCCTGGTCACAGGGGCCATTGTGGCTTGTGAAGTAGATGGCTCTGCAGCGCTGGTTGAGGTCTCTGCAGCGGCTGCATTTGGCTTTGGAGGTGTGTGGTAGGACTGAGGCCCTGCACATGCTTTTGTATACCGAGTGTGTGTTTTTTTTATTAATAAAGTTTGATGTATTTTGAATTTAAGTTTGGCAGGGATGGGGTTAAAATCTCATTCCTTCTAAATCCATGTGCAGAATGTGGCTGGGTCCTAATTGATTCATTGACTGTCAATTAGACCCAGCCACATTATACAATAAAAGAGGACACAGATCCTTTGTTCTGTAGAATTTAGACAAAGGGTTGAGAGCAGCAGGTTGTGCTCTCTGTCCTGCAGAGATAACCTTTGCTTGGGTCTGCTTTTATTTTGTGCATTTAGTTTGTTTATTTTGTTTTGCAAAATAAAAGTGCATGAGAAGCATTTTAAACTGCAATCAAATATTTATATAGCGCACCTCACATCAACAAAGGTGCCTCATAGCGCTTTTTACCACATACATAAGAGAACAAGAAACATTCATAGATATGAAACATTTTAAAAGATGGGTTTTTAAGAGTCCTTTAAAATTTATTTAAGCTGTCAGCTCCTCTGATATTAACAGGAAGGTTGTTCCATAATATTGGAGTGTGACAGAGATCAAATGATTCTTGGTGTTAGATCTCCCTCTCGACCTGTGAGGGTACTGTGTAAAAGGAACAGAGTACCCTTAATTAAATGGCATGACAATTTACTCCATAGGGTAGGTGGAGGTCAGTCATTTAGGAAAGGGGCGAAGCTACGGTATCCAAACTCAGTGACCCAGACGGTAAACTGTGTGGCATCTGAGGATTCGAGGAGCGGATGCGCTTGTTAACCTAGGGGTCATGAGCGAGGATATAAATAGGGGTCATAGCTGACGTGATCTGTTCCTTTTGTGAATGGTTAGGAAAGAACCTAAAAAGAGTCCCTGCATGTAATAACTGTGAGTGTTCTGTTAGTCTGTCTTGTAAAAGTTGTTTGTTTGTTTCGTTTGTTAAAAGATTACCAACACGATCCGGAGCTGCAGCCGCAGGCCAGCATTAAACCCGGACACCAGCACTTCACTTTCCACTGAGAACTGTCTTTTCACCACAAGCACTTAAATCACGCACCGTAGAAACTGTGTCTGTGTCTTTGTGTTTTGTGTGGGTGATAAAACTGGACTTTTTGGTTGCGGGTAAAACCCATGGGTTTTTACAAAACCAAAGTGATACACGCCGCTGTAATCACTTCCAGCATTATTATTTACAGGTGTTTTGCCTTAAGGCTCTGGACATTGTAGTAATTTATCAATAAACACTCTTGCACCTGTTAGTAATTGTCCATCTGATTTGTACCTGCATTGCACTCACCACTTTACCACATGGAGCCAGGCAACTAAAGGAACGCCCCCCATTCAGTAGGACGAGTGCAGAGGCTGTCCCACAACAGGCATTGATCAGCAAGTCATGCATAGCGCAAGTACAGCTCCACACTGACAAACTACATTGGACAGCAAGGGGTCCAAAGGGCAGGTCATCGGTTGCATAGCGTCAAGTAACCCTAAAACCACAAAGTCATGATAGGATAGCTGAGCAGTAGAACTGGTGCTGCTATCTGGGGACTCCAGAGAAAAAAAATGTTATTAAAAATGGAGAAGACTCTTGCGTTACCACTGTTTAAAGAAATAATGCAAGAGTAATACTCCATTCTAACCTTATAGAGCTGCTGACGGTAGTGTTTATGGTGATTAATCCAAATTAACCTTTCTTCAGCCCTACCAGAGAGTCTCCAAACCCTTTTCATTTTTCTATTCCCGCTGCTTGCCTTAACCAACCAGTTCAAAAAGCAGTGACTTAATAAACCTTACTTGATGCTTAAATAGTGAAAATGTGTTAAATTGTATAGTATGCTCGATGGCATGGTAGACATTTTGTTGGCATCTCTCAAGACAGTTTTAGGTGTAAGGAGTCAAACTCAATGTCAGACTGCACATGATAATTACAGTACAAATAAACAAGAGATTTAATGATAGTGAATGCCTTCAGGAACTGACAAGAAGGCTTTCATCAGATTTTGCATTCTGGAGTAAGGGTGTCACATACTACTTTGAAAATTGATCGATGCAAAATAATAAAGTCTGATAAATCCCTAATTAACCTAATGTTGTAAAAGGACAGATTTAATATTGCAAAGTTGCACTCAGAGCTGTATGAGCTATAAACCTACTCCCAAAATGCTTCAGTATGAGCCTAATGCATGAATTTAGATTTCTAATGTGCACAAATTATTAAACTTTCAGACTGCAACTGGTCTGTAGACAAGCAAACATCCCAGGTATCAATGGATTGGAAGGCTGTGGGACTCTATTCCCTGCCAGTGCAACGTACCACAGAGCACCACAGAGGGTGTTGGCAGACAGTTAAGCCACAGAAAGACATGCAAAAGTCCATGTGAAATGAACAGATAGTCACACAGCCCTGCTTACACACAAATAATTTAACATATGGGCACAGGGGAAGCATTTACAAGATATAAAATACCAGTCTATTGCAAAGTACACAAGTTTAAAATATACTGTGATCTTAATAGTGCAGTGTAACAACAACTTCTTTATAAAGCAACTAAACAGTTTAGGCATGTACTGTACAAATGCACGTCCGATTAAGTTTCAGATTTCCAAAGAACATACATCTGCTGTATATGTCTTTGCAGCACATAGCCCTACAGTTTAAAAAAACAAACAAATACAAATGCGCACAGAACCTATGAATTGAGGCCACTTTGGAAGAAGCAGATCTTTTCTAAAAAGCATTATATTATTCAATTTCCAAAGTGGAGATGACTTAGGGATTTTCCCACAGCATATCACCACCATCATGCAACAAAAATATAAAAAAATACACATTTTATCATCTTCACTGTAAAAGAATAAATACTACAAAAATATGTCATTTTTAGGTGGCACTGAGCTAGTTTATGTTTTACTTGAAAGCAGCAATGAATTATCTGGGAATAACTGTAGATGTAGTTACTGGTTTGCAGTTTCCAGGGACAGTCTATTTGAATAACTTTTCAGGGAGCTCTACTTGCAAACTTTTAAAAAAGACTTACTTACCTATTTGGTAAGGCTGTTATTTAGTTTTCCCAGTAGCTCAACCATAAAAAATAAGTCTGTGCACCCTGTGTTACACTAGGCAGAGAATACCAGAGTTGTGGACAATGACAACTAAACGTCCAGACAACAACACTATAATAAAGATCTTCTGTAGAGACAGCAAGCTGGAAGGCGTTGGACATATAAGACATAAGGACTAATAAGTTGGAGTAGATAAGCAGGAAAAGACCACTGTACAAAAAAGAAAAAACAACTTGCAATCCTAATAACAATAATTACAATGAAATTTGGATAAAACACCTTCTCATGGACCACAAACTGGGAACTGGGAACAAACTGGAAACCAATTTGCAAATGTGCAGACTTATCTTAGGAACCTGTAGCTCCCACAAGCAAAGTATAAAAGCTCAAAAGAGGATAATTGCAGAATGGTTATGCATCTGAATTATCTGAGCACTTGTAAATGTGCACATCCAAACTGATATATAGTAGGAAGCCCTCCTCTAAAACATGTTTTAGGGGTGTTTAATAACAATTACTTTTTTGTGAATACTGAATAAACTACACTAAATCACATGCCACTCAACCCTAGATGCAAAGTCTTCTGTTTAGAAAGAAAATAGCACCGCTCTAGCCTAAATTCTGCAAGGTCTGATGTTCAACCAAAGTGGAAAGTCCAAAGGTAATGTTTCAGATGTTGGTTTACACTTAAAAAAAAAAAAAAAAACTGCAAACTACTTACACACACACACAAAAAAATACTAGGGCGTGTGACGGGGTACCCCTGCCCCTGGGTGTATTTTCGGTTATTTTGTATAGTCTGGATTACGTATCACGGGGGAGTTACACTGCATATTGATATGTGAGCACGGGGATGTGGGTTTGTGTGTGTGTGTGTGTTGGAATAGTGGTGACAGGAAGGAAGTTAGAATCCTCCCTGCAAAAACACGTGGGAATGTGGCTGGAGCAGTGAATTGAATAAATTCTTAAATGATTAATTAAGGCTCCAGCCACAGGTGTATAAACAGGGTGATCATGGGTGAGCAAGGGGTTAGTGTGTTCAGAGGCAGCCTAACATCACAGTTAACTTGCAAATGAAAATGCACAAAGATCACAGATTTTAAAAAAATGCTTTACAGTATCTAAAACTGTTGAATGATTAACTTTTACATTACCGTGCCTGTCTCATTCGCTTTGTTTTTGGAGGAAGTGGTGTGCAAATGCAGTGCACAATAAAGACAGACTGATTTGCCAAAAAAAAAAAGAAAACGAGGGCTGTGAAGGTTAAACAAGTCAATTGTAACACTGAAGCAATGGGCTTTGTATCAAAAAACTGGTGACGGAGTCGGAAATCGTGTGTGACAGGTAAGTGCATTCATTTGTTATAAGAGTGATTGATTTTATTCTTAACACAAGGGCAGTAAAACGCAACTGACGTGTATCTGGGTAACGGATAACCGAGTGCTGACTGTATTGCAGAACAGTTTTTTTTTTTTTTTTTTAAACAAGCAAGTATTTTACGGTAATTTTGCTGTAGTGTAATAGATAACTGTGAATATGCATGTCTGCATCCCTTTTCCATTCTGTGCATCCCATGAACGGAAGACAAAATATTTTTCCGTCCAATGGATTTATTTTGCGTTAATGCGACCTCTGCCATGTAGTTTAGAATTACCAGATTTCCAGATCAAAAAACTAGGAAGTTTTTTTTTTTTTTCTTGAATTCACTGATGCCATAGCAACTCTGAAGCTGTTAAAATAACAGTAGTAGCACAATAATAGATACAAAATTAAACATTGGATGTATTTATTGCAGATCATAACAACTCATTATTTTCTTTATATTGCCCAGATACCTGAATATTTACCAGTAATTAAATACGAAGTTACACATTACTTTACTGTAACTTTCAAGATTCTGTCTTGGTTTAAGTTACATTTTTTACTGTATTAAGTATTATGGATACATTTTAAATTTACAAAAAATTACATGTATGTTATATTGATTGTTAAGGATTAAAATTCTGAAAAATACTGCATATTGGTTGGTTGCACAATACGGAAGCAATGTTGCTTCAACATTGTAAATTGGTTATTCAGACAACGTTGATTTAACGTTCTTTCAATGAGCAAAATGGTGTTGAATCAACATCGGACTTCAACATTGAATCAATGTAGCTGTCAACATTAGTTCAACGTTGAATCAGTGTTAGCCTGCTATCTGGGTTGGGTTGTCATCTAGTCAAAACGTTAAATGTACAAAAAAGCAGATAACAATAAAATAGGATCAGCTATTACCATTTAAACATGTTTAAACAAATAAAACAAACAAAGAATGATTAAACAAATAATCCAGAAGATTGTTTATTTTATTTTTGAATGGCGCTTACACAACCTGCTATTACCTGAGCACACTGATAGATTTGTACTTGAGATTTATCAAGCGAACCAGACCAGACTTGTGGGTTTGCCAAACACTGTATAAACAAATCCATTAAAAAAATAAAAATAAAAAAAAATTATGAATGTAAACATATACAGTAAAACCTGTCTAATCCAGCCCCTCTACAAAGTGGCATTCTGCATAATTCGGCACAATTGAGTCCTGACTAGATCCCTATTGAAATGAATGGTGTGATACCCTATACAATCCAGAACCTATCTGTTCTGGAATCCAGCATGATCTTTAAGTCTCTTCTGTCTAGAATGAATGTAAATATGACTGCAATCTGGCCATGTGATTTTCCTTTTCTAAGTTTAAAACTAGTATAAAAAACGAAACAAAAAACAAAAACAAAAGCAAAATGTTGCGTGGACTCAAGTCTGTCCAGCGGCATTCTGAATTGAGCAGTTGTTGAACAGCAAATAAAACATCTAAACGTCCATACAAGCTATCTCGTGAAAGAAAATCATTCTGAAAAGATGCCTCCTAAAAAGCAACACAGAGAAAACCTGTGAATGCCAGCAGAAAGCGACTGAATCCCGCATGCAGGGGTGCTCATCTTCCTATGGGAATGGTTTAAAACAGGCTCATGCTAATAACAGGTAAAGATTGTGTTGTGTTGAGGAACTGTTATGTTTAACGTTTGGTGAGGTATTATTGTGCTTATTTAGTTGTTCTGTCATTTTGTCTTTTTCTTAGGTACAGTTACACAATCAATACCTAGAACAGGTAATATCAAAAACCTGTTGCTATAATTACATGTTGTGAGGATGTTTTTCATGCTGCAGTAATAACAGCATACTGTACCACCCTGAATGTTCTTGGCACTCACAAAAGATGACTGTACTCGGATAACCTGATTAAAACAGCCTGCTTTCAACCTGGACTCTTGTTTATTTAGCAGACGCCTTTATCCAAGGCGCCTTACAGAGACTAGGGTGTGTGAACTATGCATCAGCTGCAGAGTCACTTACAATTACGTCTCACCCGAAAGACGGAGCACAAGGAGGTTAAGTGACTTGCTCAGGGTCACACAATGAGTCAGTGGCTGAGGTGGGATTTGAACCAGGGACCTCCTGGTTACAAGCCCTTTTCTTTAACCACTGGACCACACAGCCTCAAAATGTAGACACAGCAAGAATTTAACCAACACAAAGTATTGGTGTTGGTTACAGTGTTCAATTGCTGGATCCAGTAATGCTACTCTATCACTTGTTTAGACACTTTTACAGTAGATATTGCCCAATTATAAAATTGTACCTTCCTCCACAACAAAGAAGAGTGTCCGCACTGGAACAAACTTTGGGTAGTCCAGAAAACCAAACAACAACTACAATGCATGTTAATGATTTAATAACTGCTCAATCCTATCAAATAAAGGAAAGAAACTTCAGGGAAGGACAGAGGAAATACTAGGAACAAATTCCAAGCAGAAAACAAGACTAGATGGAAACTGAAAACAACTTGGTCAAAGATTCCTCTATACTTCTGGTGTTTGTTTTAATACATCCTTTTACAATATCTACAGTATGTATGCTTCACCCTTTAAAAAATAAGATAATAAAAACAACAGCAGTATTATTAGGGCATACAGTATTGCCACACTATCCACAAATCTAGTGAACTTCATTAAAACCCTATTGTCTTGCAGTAGTTTAACATTACACTGTAGGTTGTAGAATAGGTCAAATTGACAAGGAACTGAAGCATGCACAGCAAATAATCTATTTTCAACCCGTCAATAAAATGAATCAAAAGATTTACAGTAGCTATTGTATTGCTTACATTAATAAATAAAACAGCTTAAATAGTACTAAAACTAATGTTTGTTATTTGGTAGCAGAGATTCATTCCAGAAAATCCCCAATAAGAGCTAGGTTTTCTGTATTATAATGGAAAATTAAAACCATATCACAACAATTGGTATGTGAAAAACAAAACATTGTGAAAAAGGTTTTTGCCACCCCAGACAGTCTCTTCACTTCGATGCTCAGCATTTACTCAAAATCAACAGGAATCACACCTCATGCTCCTTTTCCAGGGATCCAGATGAATCAAAATTTTATTTGGAAATTGAAATATAACAAAGGCAACAGGAATAGCCAGAAGGGAAGTGGCTGCCACATCCGCACAATTTTACGACCTTCAAAAAAAAAAAAAAAAAATACTCCATAAACTATTGTAGCTATTGCAGCAGAAAAAATAAATAATTAGAAAATGATCTTTGGCAATTCATATTTATATGTTTGAACCCTGGAAAGAAAGAACAGCTTTGGTGAGCTGTTATAACGTATCAGGTCGTACCAACACCTCACTTGGGTCTACAGTACTACCAAGTTTCCCACACAGTATCAATAACTGTAAAACAAAATTGACATGCCAACATTGTCAGAACATGTGGTCATAATATCATTTTTTATTTTGAACCAGTCCAAATAGGACTACAGGGGCGACAGACCCTTTCTGGGCCCATCGTCTAGAGAAACAATGCTGACATTGAAGATGTTGAGTTGTCACTGGTTCCAGAGTAGGCAATAATAAATAAAATATGTTGGATTACTGTAACCCGCCCATCATTTTAAACCCTATGCAAATATTTTTCATGCACTCAAAGAAACAACTTATGCTGATTTTCCCAGTACGTTTGCAATACATTTTACAGCTATCGCATTCTGATCATATCAAACTAGACGTACCAAACTCTAACTTTGTATTTTTTTTTTATTTTTTAAATCGACACACAATATGGATACCCAAACAATTCCCAGACCAACGGCTTCAATTTCTAACCCATCATTAGAGTACATGTAATCCAAGTACTGGTCCTGATCACGGTGTTTAATTCCTGTGTCCTGTAATGCTAGGACTTGTTTTAGAAACTGTTACAGTAGATACTGTCCTCTAGCAACTTTGGGGCAGCCCAGAAAAATACAAACAATTTACAGTGTAGGTTTTTTTAAAGAGTGATTTAATTTCCAAAAGAAAATGCAATGAAATTACAAGGAATGGTGGACAAAATACCAGTCCCAAGAAGTTTCCAAGTTCCAAGAAGTGAAAACAATAACTTTTCCTCTTTGTGGTGTTCGATTTAATATAGGTCCCTTTACAACATGTTGGCTACATGATTCACAAACCCTTTAAAAACAAACAAAATGACACCAACAGCTGTGTTATTAGGACATAATATTACCTTACTATCCACAAATAGTGAATTGCATTAAATCCCTAATTATTGTCTTGCGAAGATTTCATATTTACTAAGCCTATGTTGTAGAATGGGCCAAATTCACAAAGAACAGCAGCATACATAGGAAAATATGCCAACAGTGCTTTTAACTAGTTAATAGAACAAATCAGAAATTAAAGGATTTAGCTAATGCTTACAGTAATAAATAAAATGTATAACCATTGTATTGAATGAACGATTTTATCTGCATGGCTATTTGGCAGCAAATCCATTCCGGGAAAGTTTTAATTGTAAACAATTTGAAGTGTACAGTATATGAAAAACAAAATGTGTACAATTATATAGGTACATTATTATTGTAGACCACATTAGAGTTACAGTGGGTTTCCATTGACTGGAACACATCACTGGAAACAAGGAGCTCATGATTCAGGGATTTATTTAAAGTGTAAAAATGATTTTAAAAACTGGGGTACTCTTCTGGCTTATTATAATAAAAACAACAGTAACAACTGGAAAGGAAGTGGCAGGCACAGCAGCTCGGATTACAGTATTGCCAGGAGATGTCAACTTAAATTCTGGATCTAAAAAAAATTCAATAAAAATAAGAAATCGCATGCCACAAACATAACTAACTACAAGGGGGGAAAATAGCATCTTCCACAGTTCACCTTCATGTTGTGGTACCACACAGTATCAGTTAAAAAAGCCAAATACAAAAATGTATAGATTTGGAATAAAAAAAGTATAGTGTTTAATTGTAAAATTTGAAAAACTAAGATAAAAATCCAGTTTGTATAAATAGAATAATTAAAAACAGTTTAAAAAAATGTTTATAAAATTTGAATAAAAAAAATATTAAAAATATTAAAAGTTTAGGTTAAAAAAACGAATTTATAAAAATCAGTTTTTAATCTAGATTTAAAAACAGTTTAGGATTTTGAGTTGTCACTGGTTTTAAATTTGAGCATTAAACAGATATGGTCACAAATGGTAGAGTTGGGTGTCATGTTAATAACACACACACTTACACAAAAAGGGCCACTAAACATATTTCCAAAATCATAAAGCTAAAATTACATTTGATTTTATTCCATAAAACAGTTCTGTCAATAAAAAATAAATTATTGGTTTCATACAATACTTTTATTTTTTTATTTTTTTTAATCAAGGACACTTAAAATGAAATGGGAAGCCTGTCTAATGTGCAATACACAATTTGAAACAAAATCTGTAAAATATAGACCTAGTGCATACCGGTATTTTATACGTATTAGTTAGTTACCTATTTACTGTACTTGAGATGCAACACGCCACTTGATTATATTATACAAGAATGATGCTGGGTATTCTTTTTGCAATGATAATATACTTTGCAAATAAAATGTAAATATGAACTTTTTTTTCTTACCGTATTTGTTTGGTTCCCTGCTGTACTCTAAGATGTGTACAGCTGCTGCTGCTGCTGCCGTTTCCTGAGCAACAATGTTGTCATTCCCATTCCCAGCCCATCGACCCCCAGGTACAGTGTCAGTCGACACCCTATTGTTTGCTTCTTCAAGTCTCCCAACAGGGATAACTACGAATCTTTCAGACATAACACTCCTAGATATTTTCTTCTTAACTATCCCTCGGTGAGAGAAACTTTCAGAACGTCCCAGCTAGATCAATGTGATCCAAAGCCAACACAGTCGAATGAAACTGTACGCACAAGAGAACACAAATGACACTGACTGATCCGTGGATTAAGGGGCGTTGCTAAATCAATACTCTCCTCCTATTGGCTACTCTTCCAATTGCGCCTAGCTCATCCGCGCCAAATACAAAAGTAACAGCTGTTCAATTAAAGAACACTTACGTCTTAAAGTATAAAAAATGAACACTTAGCATCCATTGTTATCAATTGTATTAAGATTCTACATATTGACATATACTGAAATATACATTGAGGTTAATTAAAAAAATTCCCCGAATATACAGCGAGTATAATCAACTCACAAACATTACATTTAATTAAAATTGAATCAAACTGAATGCAATTAATACATAACAGTAAACAAAAAAAATAAAATAGCAATATTATCAATCGTTCACTTTCCATTGTAGCCCCTGGAATAATACACTCCACTAATGCTTTTCGCATATCCATTGAAACACAGGTTAAATTAATACAGTCTGAATTTTAGACATTTATATAAACACAATTGATTATTAAACATAAAAGTACATATGATACGGAATGAGAGTATTTTAGGAATGTGAATGCAAGGTGGAAAGCGTTGTATTAAAAATAAAGACTACTGATTCAGCGACTCTGTCCCACAAGTCTTTCTATCAAAGGGTTCTCTCTCCTGCAATACTTAAGTCATACAGCCCTGCTCTGTACAAACGCACTTGCTTTTCTACATGTCCTGAGGTAAAACTAATATCATCCATAACCTTAACACACTCAGTTATTTGATATATAAAGATAAAAAACAACTAGTTAAATTCTTTGTCAAACTTGTTTTTTTTATAAGTCTTTATTAATCTAAAAAAAACCCTGAAGAAACGTATAGTGAAGTAAACATAACATAAACACATTTGTGTTTGTTCCACTTTGTGTAATGTCTCCCTATGATAATTGTAGTCCCTTATAATTAACTGTAGTTAACTATGGTAAATGCATAGTAAGCTGGAGTTAACCAATGTAAAGCATTATTTTGCTATAATTACCATAATTACCAAAACCGTTGGGTACTATGTGTTTTTGGCAGTACTAATATACCTTTTCTCAACAGCCTTATTTATATAAAAAAGTGGTGTCATTAACACAAATCTAAGTGACTTATGGCTCACCAGTGAATGTTTAGACTGCACCCTGTAATGCTACTAGCTGTTTAGTGTGCTTGGGAGTGGTGCTTTTATTTTAGTCTTGGATATAGAATGTATAGGTTCTAGTTTAGAGTTGTGCTCTAAGCTCAAACTTGGCAGAAGATTATTTAATCAAATTATCCCCCTAAACACCTACAATTATAGTTCTTCCAGTCTTGTGGAACACTTTTGCGTTTACCTCAGAAATTGCTTCCTAAGCATACAGCTGTTGAATAGTACTGAAACGATTATTTTAATAATGAGAATCTAAATAGTTTTACACAATCCGGGCCTAGATATCTCCAGAAGGATTTCTGTTGACATTTTGATGTCACATGCATATATTTTTTACAGCCTATGTTCAGTTTTCCCAGTCAAACACAGGTTCGCAAAAATGAGTCATAATAGAATTTGACAATTTCCACATCCCACCGAAAATGATCCCTAGTGCTGTACCAATACTGTATATACATGAGTGATTAGGTTTCTCAGCTTATAAAGATTTGCAAATGTTGGGTCTTAATTAATTAAAGCAAACCAGGACATTGTGTCTTTTTTACAAAAAACTAAGTTAAGATGATGCTAAGGTTGCGACACAAACCCAGAAAACTAGGTAAATTGGGGTTACGTTTTTACAATAAAGCACACTTAACTGAGACATGGTCGACCTGGGCATTGTAGCATAGACAAGGAAAGTGTTTCCCCAGTACCCACATGTGTAATAGTTGGTCTATCTACTATTGTGGAGTGTACAAATATGTCAATAAAATAAATAAAACCAAATAGCAAAATATGTCCAATTTAACTTATCATATAATGTTAGCGCTGTACTGTGAACATCTTATTCTAATGTTACATTCTTGTACAACACTGACAAAGTAAATATATTTCTTGATTCAGATACAGCTGTGGTACACCTGTACTATAATTAGCTTTAGAATATAAGCAGTGTTTTCCCTCGACACCAGCAGGGAAGTAAAATGCTCCATGTGTTGTACCAGTATTAACCCTATCCCTGCCAATACACGTGCAGACTGTGACTGGGACTTAATTGATCCATTAACAAGCAAATAAGCCCAGCCACAGGTGTATAAAAGGGAGCGGTCTCTGGACTTGTGGGTTGGTCGAACCCAGGGCAAGGAGCAGAGCACAGCAGCCAAACAAAAAGGAAGGCCTATAATACTCGACTTGCTGTTTTCTACGATTACCATACCAAGTTTTGCTAATCAAACCCACAATAGTGAAAGAGCACAACACAGTTACTTCCAGACACATCTGGTATAGAAAACACTAGGTTTTTAAATCATGCTTTTAAATAATACACTTCAATCTTTCTTTTCAGGTCCTTTACAAATCCTATATCTTTATTTTATAAAGTATAGTTCATTGTATTCAAGGGGTCTTGCTATAGAGATCTCAAAACACTGCCATCTTTCTGTTTCAAATATGCAAACATCAAAGTACCGTGCTAACACACAGTTTGCTATTTTGTTTGGGTACTCGGGGAGACTCCACACTTTTCTTGTTTATGCTACAAATGCATGCCTAGTTAGAAAAAGACATAACCCCAATTTCAAACTTAACATTATTGTCATTTTTGGAATGAATTTCCATTGATTTTGTAATGGCAGTTAACCCTGTGGGTTGAATCTAACTAGCCCTTGTAAGGTTATCTTTAGGCTGCATAATGAAAACTCTGTTGTTGTTTATTATTTTTTCTGTTTTAACTACACTGCCTTATTAGCTTGTGCTGCATATTTTCCTTTGTGCCTCTACCTGTTGAGATGCATTGTGCACTTTGTGTTTTACATTTCACTACTGAACTGTTTTTTGAATTGTGATAAATCTCGGTTTAGACATTTTTTAGCACAAATTATTGAAGATAATCAGAAAACGGGAATATAAGGAGGTGCCTGCCCGTCTGGCTTTCTATACATATGTATGTCACTTTTACAGTTTTTATTTATAGAGTATACAGGGATGAAATTAAGTCTGATTACTGTTAGAAAGCTATATGAAACGACTGGACCTCAGACTTACAGTATAACTTTTAATTAATGTTTTTCTGCAAGTACAAGTGGATTTTGTACTAAAAGGTCTTCAAAAAATCTATTTAAAATAGGCTTTGTAAACTGAAAATAAAAAATGTATTATACCTAAATAAACATGAATTTCCACAATTAAATGCTTCAAAATAATCATTCTGAAAACTAATAGTACTTTAAACATACACTGGCACAGAAAACATTCAAATTCAATAGATGCCAGTATAACATGTAAGCATTAGTAATTCAATAGTACTGTTGTGCTAAATTACTTGTTTATTTCTTGAATTTAGCTTTTTTATATAAATACACATCTTTTTTTTAATCATGTGGATATTTTAACTTTAATAGCTAAAACATAATATAATTTACAATTGATAATAAGAAATAAACCAAAACGTACATCAGTTCAAACTGCCCGTATATAATGTAGTCAATAATATTTTAAAACTTCCAAACCATCATAAAATATAGCAAAATCAATCAATGGTTTTGTTACCTGTGTTTCATTTCTCAATTTACACAGTACAACAATCCTAAAAAGATGGCAAGCATAACAGAAAGTAATCGGCCACACACATATATATTTTTTTTATAAACAAATATCAAACTATTAAATTCTTAGTCGAAACACTATGCACTCAATAGTTCTACAACATAACATACATATCTAATAGAAACTATACAAAATATGTATTTAAATATCAGTGCCAAACTGACCTGAAAAGGTAGACATTAAACAAGTAACAAAGCCCACACAGCTCCTGTAGTTTATTATTTCTGCAGCATAGGTCACAGCGGAGGCTGCTCTAACCAATTTACAATCCTCTGCTGGACACGGCACTCAATTAGCAGAGATCAAAACACAGAGTTGATGATAATGTCATACAATAGTTGAATCTTACACAGACGGTTCACAGACTTCAGTCCCTTACATCCCTTGCAGTATCCATTATTATCACTGTCAGCAACGCTTTAATGCATTGTTTTACTATTTTATATACCAGTACTTAATTTATACTATATTATGTGAAATCGACTCCCACTGCCACACCAAAACTCAAAGACTGATGATTGACAGGGACGGTTGGGTTTTGGAATTTTCTACACATGCTCAGATTACATTTTTAAAACCTTATTAATGTAATATCTTTTCACTTCGAGCTAACAATAGGCTCGATTCCTGTTACAGTTCTTTTGTAGAGACACTCAATAAACATAATCATTTTACAGAGAATTTATTTATGCTGCTGTGAGGCAGTCTGTGGCAGAGTACTTCATCATGACATCAAAACTTTCATATCCTTCTTTGGATCAGGTAGAAATGGGACCTTTTCTGCTGTACCGAAACATGTGCCGGAAGTAGAAAAGTCAACAAGCTGACATTTAAATAAACAAAACATACATGGGGCAGTTTCAAAGCAGCCAGTATAAATCCTTAACAAAACAATATACTTCCTGTTTATTGGTACTGTAGCATATTGTAACATACTTCGGTGAGTGGATGCCTGCCTAAAGAAAACACACTACCCAGCAGGTATTCCAAAACAACCCTACCCCCAATCCAGGGCTATAACTTCTCTTTGGGTTTATTCAAGTTGCCTCCCTGTCACTCCACAACTCTGAATTGCCAGCCAACAACTAAATGAAGACACAGATAAACAGATTACAAAACCAAAAGGTCAGATGTTACTAATTGTATGTGCTAGAGTAGATAGATAAATAGCATAGAGCACCTCGCCAAAAGGGCAAGTTAGCAACTACTCTAGTTCGAGACTAATTATGTGACTCATATTGATCCATTATCCTTTGACTGTTAACCACAAGCACAGATTTATTTTAATACACTAAAATTATAAAACATACCAGTGCCCAGTTATAATTGGTACTGAAGCTATGGGTATAGTGCACTCGTGAGACCACACTTTGAGTACTGTGTTCAATTCTGGCACCCACAACAACAAAGACACACTGTGGCGCTGGAGAGAAACCGAAGAAGAGCAGCCAAATTAATCCCAAGGCTTAAAGGTGTAATATACGAAGATAGGCTGAAAGAACTGAATCTATTTAGCTTGGGACACATAAGAGTTTGGGGGTGAGGGCATGACTGAACATGTAAACATTTTAAAAGGAGTTGACATAGCTAACCCTCACCAATACATTAAGCGCAGTACAGACACCAGGACCACAGGACATAACTGGAAACTAAGTGGAGATAGACTTAGGACAGAGGGAAGAAGATACTTCTTCACACAGAGAGTGGTGTATGGAATGGTGTACCTAGTCATGGTGAGGCAGAATCACTTGGATCCTTTAAGATTCAACTCGAGAAAGTTCTGAGATCAATCAGCTACTAGGAACCTGACAAGCTTAGATAGGCCAAATAGTCTCTAGTTCATAATTGTTCTTATATTCTTATTTTAATTCATATGTACTCCAGTCTACAATTGTAAAAAAAACACTAGGGAGAGCATTTAATCATTTTGAATAGTGGTGTTTTATATATTTAGTCTGGCAATGAAGGTTAACATATTTTGCCTTTTGTGTAAAGTACTATTGGCTGGAAAAGAGGTAATGAAATAAATAACCCACTGCAGTAGTGTGGAAGACGGTCTCTGTGAAGGTCAATTAAAATAGAAACCCATTCACCCATTCATTTGTCACTATAATTAGAGAGTTGTTGAAGCATGAATGTAGGCCACAGCCTTGAAAGCACATCCGGTCTGGAGGTCTCGGCACGGCACACTCGCACTCCAGAGGGACTTTATTATTGCTGTTGCATTACTGTTATTGTACAGTGCACGGGCTACACCATCTAGGGGTAGGGGGTGGTAGTTTGCTATGGGGAGATTCGGGGGGAGTTAACGGGGTGGGAGAGCGGAGAGGGGTTGTGTGTGACCGTGGGTGTCTGTGGGTGCTTGGGGGTGGGAAGGTGCAGGAGATTGGGGTGCCTAGACTGGGTGGGTATAGACGGGTGTTCACCGACCCCCCTTTTTCCCTGAAGGTCTGGAGGTAGTCTGCCAAGTCTCAGAATTGGTGGGGACTGCCGAGCACAGTGATTGGTGGGAGCTGAAAACAAAAATTAAATTAAGTTCAGATATAGCGACCCTGGTCATTACATTACTATACCAGTAGTTTTTTGGGTGTTTAAACCATTGCCTTAAACAGAGTAGGTCCTCTAATCCTACCCAGCTGCCTTGCTTGAAAATCAGGCAGCTATGTTGATAAATCTCTCAGCCAGAGTGTATTACTCTTGTGCAACTGGTATTCACGCAAAGACAATGGGTGTATCATTTTACTTAACTGTAATAGAGTTTTCACTGGAGTTGTTTCACATCACATTAAATTACAAGCTGTGGCCAGTTATAAAAAAAATAAATCTCTTGAAAGTATATTAGAATGTCAAAAGTACATTAGGATTCAGAATTGTAGAGGAGTAACATTGCTGCCTTTTCCTAAATAGGTTCCCATTATCCAAAGTACCACACTGTCACCTAGCCTTTGGTTAGCTGGGTGAGTAGGATTCTTTTTAAAGCTAGAGATTGTTTTTAAAGCAAAAGAGTCCCACAAAGATGTTCCATTTTCAGTCAAATATTTTCATTAAAGAACAACTTAGCATGTCTTGGGTATGCAATATAAGTTATCTTAACTGGTGCATTCTTCTTGATGTTTAGATTCACTTTGTATAATTTTCTGTTTCAGTCATCAAAGTAGAGATCGCAGAATCCTGTCAAAACTCTAAGTACACCAGGCAGTGTAACCACCAACCTGTTCCTTTACAACACACTGCCCCTTGTGGTAAGAGTAAGATATATTACATACAGCAAATGTGGTATTTCTTTTATCAGCCAGGGGCAGAGGGTTGCAGGGGAAGATGTTAATGATTACATTCTGGTGACCATGATGTGCAAGGGTGATTTTTAAAAAGCTACCAATATTGCTTCTATCACATTTGTATTGGTCAAAGCTGCCTAACAACAATGGCTTGTCCATCGATGTTCATGCTGAACCTCAAGAAACCTCAAATGTACTGTGTGAAAGTACAGTGAACTCAAAAGACACTGTGTGGTCCAGTGGTTAAAGAAAAGGGCTTGTAACCAGGAGGTCCCTGGTTCAAATCCCACCTCAGCCACTGACTCATTGTGTGACCCTAAGCAAGTCACTTAACCTCCTTGTGCTCCGTCTTTCAGGTGAGACGTAATTGTAAGTGACTCTGCAGCTGATGCATAGTTCACACATCCTAGTCTCTGTAAGTCGCCTTGGATAAAGGCGTCTGCTAAATAAACAAATAATAATGTTGGATGGAATTTAATTGTTATGGTTACAAACTAGAGAAAATGATAACCTGCACCATAGATATAACATACAGTTGGCTAGACCATCCAAAGTTTTTTTTTTTCTATTAGTAAGCATCAGCGCCATCTAGTGCACAGCTGCAGGTTGTCTTGAACACAAAATGAAAATTGATCCAAGGTAGGTGATGACAGGATATTCAGATAAAAATAAAATATCTGGGTGGGTTTGGGTACTTTTACAACAAACAGGTAACTGCATCTCTGCTTTTCATAGGTGTGAAAGCAGCAGTAACCTACTTTTAAAGTTTAAGCACATGCAATCTGTACATTTAAATGCAGCATTATTAAAATGAAGCAGAGTAATGATTGCTGACATACCAACAGTGCCAGTTTGAGCTGGACAGAATGACCTTGGCACTACAATAACACTGATTGATACATTGTACAAAACTTGTTTCTGTAATGACATGCATCAATTTGCCTGTTTAAATATAGAAGCTTCATTTAATTAGCTTCTCAAGCAATATTATACAATTAGGAGTATTGGTGTGTGTTGCTGACAAACAATTGTACTGAGCCTGTGCTATGTCTTAAAAAAATCTGTCATAAAAAAACACCTTGCGGTTAATTTAACCAAGGCAACTGTTAAACACTAGAACCAGCAGTAGCATCGGCACCTGAGGCAGCATCTCCAGCGGTAGCACCAGCACCACCAGGTATTCAAGAGGTTGGTCATGGTGGAACTGTTTGGGACATTATAAATCCTGGTCTCCACACTGCAGGAAAAAAAGGGTAAACAAAATGTTTTGAAGGAGGTTCCAGGACCCACTCCATACGCGAAACGCAAAATCTCTGAGAGCATATTGTGTGCCTTTCGTTTATTGATAGATGAGCATATGGTACAGAATCGCTCTTATGAAATTATAATTTGTTTGCGTTTCGATTTGAAGACGACCAGAAGCATTCACCTTCAAAATGATACATTTGCCCTGGCATCCGGAGTTTGGAACCGCTTCATTGATAACAACATTCTCTGCTACAAACCGAGAGGGAACATTACAGTTTATGAGCAACTTTTTCCAAAAAAAACAATGTGTCGGTGGACTCAATATATATCTAACAAACCTGCCCAATTTGGAATCAAGTTTTGGCTGGCAGCCAATGGTCAATGGCTACCCCTTACTTGGGCAAGGATGAGACTCACCCAGCTAACCAAAGGCTAGGTGACAGTGTGGTACTTCGGATAATGGGAACCTATTTAGGAAAAGGCAGAAATGTTACTCCTCTACAATTCTGAAGCACTCTGACTGCACGGAGACCTGCACACAGAGCTGTACTCCTCTACAATTCTGAAGCACTCTGACTGGACAGCGACCTGCACACAGAGCTGTTCTCATCTACAATTCTGAAGCACTCTGACTGTACAGAGACCTGCACACAGAGCTGTACTCCTCTACAATTCTGAAGCACTCTGACTGGACAGCGACCTGCACACAGAGCTGTTCTCATCTACAATTCTGAAGCACTCTGACTGTAACAGAGACCTGCACACAGAGCTGTACTCCTCTACAATTCTGAAGCACTCTGACTGCACGGAGACCTGCACACACAGCTGTACTCCTCTATAATTCTGAAGCACTCTGACTGCACGGAGACCGGCACACAGAGCTGTACTCCACTACAATTCTGAAGCACTCTGCACTCTAACAGTTTACAAGTGCAAGCCAAGAAAGACTATAATTATGCTCAGCTCCCTTTACCCGTCAGTTACCGTAGGGACATTTTAGACCAGATAGCACGGAAATACTCAGCGAAAGCTGGGTCTCGCAGGTGGCCTGTTCATTTGTTTTACAATGTACTGGATCTCACAGGCATCAACTGTTTTATTCTTTACAAGGAATGCATGGGCAAGAAGATAAGGAGGAGAAATTATATATTGCAGCTAGCCAAAGAACTTCGGCAGAAACAGAAGAAGAGTGCAAAGCAGGTAGCCACGAATGAAGGTAGTGACCCCGGTGCCAGCTGCAAGCGATGGCAATGCCAGGCTGCCAAATGCAATTGTAACAAGACTCTTGATAGCTGTGCCCAATGTGCAAAGGCAGTGTGTGGAAAGTGCATTGCATATGTGGTGAAGCGCAACATCTGTGTGAATTGTGCAAACACTTAGGCTTCTTTGATAACATGTTGTGCTGTTGTGATTGTATATAACAACCATTTATGTTAAAATGTTTGTTTTTATTTGCATAGTTTGAGCTTTGTTATATCTGTATATAAAGCCATTTAACTTCAATTGTTTGTTACTTATTTGCATTGTTTCAGTTGTACAGTTTTGTATATAAATAATATACCTGTATATACATTTATTTCTTTTCAAAGGTTTGTTTTTTAAATTGTTATCATTTTTTGCAGGTGCGCTTTATATAATATGTCTGTAAAAACTATGACTTATATCCGATTGTTTGTCCTTTCATTATAATATTTATGTTATTTTTAATACAGTTGTGAAATTGACGGCTCATGGTAGGGCGTATAACACCGGTAGTTCTAGTGGTAAACAGTGCTTTGAAATGTGTTATTCTCTAAAGACACCCCATACAATGTGTTTTACAATGCAGGTAATAGGCGCCAAACTAGGGTTTATCTTTGCAGATTTGCTGAGTTGTATGTAGCAATTACTGTATTCAGGTGGGTTTTGTGCTGTCAATGTTCAACAACTGAAGCTTTCTATTTGAAATTCATTTGAAAAAATGGCAATTCATGTCACCCGTTTTATTTTCAGCCACATTGTTGTAGAATGACTCTTGAAACAAAAATGGTATTTACTGTTTAAGTTTAAGTTTTATTTATATATATATTTTTATTTCACACTGCCCATAACTAGATGTTTTTTTTCTTCTCCTTGAAATCATGTTTTATAACATGCTTTCCTTTGTTTTTGCAATTTCCTTTATATAAATATTTTGTCATACATTGTTGCTTACTTGATCTTTTGGGATTTAAAAGGAAGAAAAACATGGAAATGTGTTTTTCTTACTCAGTTGGCAGGTAGCAGCTTCCTGTGTCAAAGAGGTTAGAAAAAAAGAGAAGAATCCCCTGTTGAAACTAAATCCCCCAACTGCCCCACTCACCACCCTCACAGTATGCCATGGTATATCAAGTCTTTCAGCAATGTACTGTATAAAAAAACATAGGTCAGTGTTGTAAAGCACAGATAGCTATGATAAAGCATGGTACAAAACAAACAAACATGATAAATCACAAAGTATGGCATGTGAAAAGCATGGTAAACAACCGGTTAATTTCTTCCTAGGTTAGCTGACTGATTATACCACATGTGTGGCAAAGTACCAGAGAAAACGATTTTGTTAGTTATTCACACAGTAGCTTGCGATGGAATAACTTTTAACCACAGCTTTGGGAGTGTGTGTTCTAAGGCGGAATGAGGTGTGAGTCATAAGACAAGAGAGTCAAGAGGAGAAAGCAGCTGCTACCCGTGCTGGTTTACACCAGCATGATGCTTGTTTTTGTTTCATGTCTGTGTTGTCTTTTTGTTTTGGCCATCGTGCCTTTTGTTTTATAAAGTGTTTCTGTTTTGTTAAAACCTTTTGTTTATAAGTAAAACGCGCTGCAGCACTTTCATATCATGTCATCTCATGTCACCACAAAGCCGGCCTGTCACACCAATGTAATCATTTTCTTTTAGAAAAATATTCTAACATTTGTGAGAACAAGGTGAGTCCACCCTCACAAATAAACAACTGGATCTGATGGACTCACTGGTGTTCAGGACTAGCCATTCTGATTTTATTTTACTAATATAAAGGAAGTATGAACTACAATTTTCAAGTAATGCATGGAAATCATTATATATATGTAACAAAATATAAGGGCAACAAGTGAGTGTGAGTTTCATTGGAATAAAGTTTGGCATGCTTGGCCTAGTTGCAGGTAAAATGGTATTGAAATCTTTCGAAAATAATTTGCAAGCATTGCAAGTTTCTTTGGGGTTTTTTGCACTGAATGTTCATTGCAGACATTCTTTCAGTGGTTTGAATCTACTGGCCATGCCTTGCCACTCCTGACGATTCACTTCTGTGAATTTTAAAAATCAAAGTTGCAGGTTCCATCAACACTTGAAGGAATATACAGAATGGAAAGATTTTGTATACATTGTTTTATTCAGAAATTCATAAACATCGTGAAGGGCTACTCCATTGGATGAAAAGTGCAATAAGCTTACATGAATACAAAAAACAAAATCTGGTTATATAACCTAAATTAGCTAATGTTGTCCAAAACTACTGTCTTAAAAATGGTAGATGTAAAACAGAGAATCGGTCAAACTGATGCTGAAATAAAAAGTTGTCTGGGTTGACTATGATCCACGCAGAAATTATATAAATCATCTTCTTGCTAGTCTCAGTATCTCAGGTGACAAAATTACAATATCTTGAAGAAAAAGACTGCCCTATGTTTCTTCAAATTGATTAATGAGCTTCGCCAAGTCTGCCTTTTAAAGTTTTAGTGTTGGTAATGATCCCTTTAAGACCTGTCTAGGGCACCTGCCCAATAAATGTCACTTATTGAGCACCACCCTTTGGATTGTTTGGGAGTGGCTGGTACAGTGAAGGGTAAAATGATTACTGGTCTATAACGAGCCTTGTTTTATGCACAACATGTGTGTTGTTTGAAACCGGAAAATGTTTTATAGAAGTTTACCATGATAAATTTGCACTGTAATTTTGTTGTTTTTCAATGCTTTTCCCATGGTCATACGTACTATGCATTTACCACAGTTTTTCATGGTTTGCCATTTTTTTAAATATGCTTTACCATACCTGTTTGGGCTTTACAATGCTTGTCTATGCTTTATCATGCTTGCACTATGCTTTCTTGCATTTTGCTTTGCTTTTACTATGGGGAACATATATAAGGGATATGCTGGGCAATATGTAGCTTTGATAAGTTACACATTGAATAAGAACACATAAATAAACATCATGCAAATAAACACGGTACTCTATGACTGTTTGTGGAGTATCCTCTAGTTATTAACCCTATCTTACTGTACATGGATTGAGTCCAAAACCAAAAGAGATCAACCCAACTTAATTATCTGAAGAGCATTTCAATTTATCCGCTGGGAATTGAATTACCATGTCAAATGAATCATTTTCCTCTTTTAAGCAAAAAAAAACATACTTGGCCTATGTGTTGGCAGACATTTTGATTTCTTCATTGATATGTAACAATACGAAAGAGGTTCCACTCTGATACTTTACAATGAGAACATAGATAGGGGCTGGAAATGCTGGGAATACTAGCAGGGCAGTGTTAAAACTGTGAACACTCCCTGTATGTGTCTCACCATTTTTTCCTCAGCAGCTACAGTAGCTTTTTTCCAATATATCTGACCTGATAGACATTTTCAGTAGGTTCACATGTTATCAATGTTTGCCATGTGTGAGCTTGAAGGGCATTGACCCACAGGCTAATTGTACATCACAGAGGTTCTTCAAAACAGATTTTCCCTGTTTCATCACTGCTATTTGTTTCAACTTCAGAGCTTCAAACAGATGTCACAAGACTTCAGAGGCATTCTAGCTGAGTGGACAGAAATCATATTATTATTAATTACTAGCAGACGCCCTTATCCAGGGCGACTTACAATTGTTACAAGATATCACATTATTTTTTACATACAATTCCATTATTTTTACATACAATTACCCATTTATACAGTTGGGTTTTTACTGGAGCAATCTAGGTAAAGTACCTTGCTGAAGGGTACAGCAGCAGTGTCCCCCACCTGGGATTGAAACCACAACCCTCCGGTCAGGAGTCCAGAGCCCTAACCACTACTCCACACTGCTGCCCATCATAAGGTCATTGTTATGAAGAATATGAATCACTCCAGTAACTGGCATGTCTTCTCTTGACCATGCCAAAGCAGGTTGAATTCAAATAATAATAATAATAATAAACTTTATTTTGTATAGCGCCCTTAAAAGCAATCATCTCAGAGCACTTCACAATTAATAGTACAGCAATAAATAAACAGATTATACATAAAAATGCACAAGGAAATAAAACAATCATAAAAATCATAAAAACGCCTTTCTAAAAAAAAGTCTTTAAATTAGCTTTAAAAACACTCAAACCAGCTGAGTCCCTGATCTCTAGTGGAATAGAGTTCCATAATTGTAAGTAAAAATAATGTGATATCTTGTAACAATTGTAAGTCACCCTGGATAAGGGTGTCTGCTAAGAAATAAATAATAAATAACAATAATAATTTGGGGGCATAGCAACAGAAGGCCCTGTCGTCCATAGAGCGCAGGCGAGCAGGCGGGACACACAGCAGTCTGAGATGAGCAGAGCGGAGGTTGCGAGTGAGAGTGTAAAAAGATAAAAGATCTGACAGATAAGTCGGAGCTCGACCATGAAGAGCCTTATATGTCAGCATTAAAATGTTAAAATAAATTCTAAACCTGATAGGCAGCCAGTGCAAGGCCTCCAAGACAGGAGTGATGTGATCTCTTGAGCGGGACCGAGACAAAATTCTGGCTGCAGAGTTTTGAACAAATTGAATTTTAGTGAGGATGCTATTAGACACCCCAGCGAGCAGGGCGTTACAGTAATCGATCCTGGAGAAAACAAAAGCATGAACCAGTTTTTCAGCTGCAGGTAGAGAAAGCATGGGACACAGTCTGGCAATATTTCTAAGGTAAAAAAAAGAAACCTTGACAGTATTCAGCACATGCGATTCAAAAGTTAACCCAGAATCGAAAATCACACCCATATTTTTCATCTTAGACCTGAACTCAAGCATGGTTCCATCAACAGACAGATTTAAAGCATTGGTTTTACCTAGCTGGCAGGGAGTACTTAACAGCATTACCTCAGTCTTGTCACAGTTAAGATGTAAAAAATTTTGTGACATCTAATTTTTTATATCAGAGATACAGGTAATTAGGGCAGAGGCAGCCACATTGATATCAGGTTTAGAATTAACATAAATTTGAGTGTCGTCTGTGTAAAAATGATAGTGTATGCCATGAGACCTTAAAATGTGGCTGAGAGGAAACATATAAATACTAAATAACAGGGGGCCAAGGATAGAGCCTTGCGGGACACCAGAAGTTACTGCCCCAACCTCAGAACTAAACCCACCCAGGGAGATAAATTGTTGACGTCCTGTTAGATATGATCTAAACCAATTGAGGGAGTGCAGTGGGAGGAGGCAGTGCCAGAGATATCAAATAAACACTCTAATCTATCAAGTAGGATCTCGTGATTTACAGTGTCAAATGCCGCACTAAGATCCAAATTGATAATGCACCTGAGTCAGCAGCCATTAACAGATCATTAGTGACTTTTGACCAGGGCAGTCTCAGTGCTATGAAGATGCCGGAAGCCAGATTGAAAGAGTTCAAAAAGATTGTTAGCAGTGAGATGCCAGTTTAATTGTCTAGTGACAGCTTGTTCTAGTAGTTTAGCTAGAAAGGGCAAATTTGAAATGGGACGAAAATTATTAACATTATCCAAGGCCATATGAGGTTTTTTAGGCACAAGCGTGACTGCAGCAGTTTTAAAAGCAACCGGAACCACACCAGAACTCAGGGACTCATTTATAATAATTAACACCAAGGTGCAGAGCAGCTCAAAACAGGACTGAAAAAGAACAGAGGGGATAGGATCCAACAGACAACAGGTGGCTTTCATACCAAGGGCCAGATCTGTAAGAGAATTAAGAGTGAGAGGGGTAAAATAGGATAGAGAGGACCCCACAAAGCCAGACAGACCGAGAGACTTTGCCAGAGGGGTCTGAGAAGAAATACTAATATGTAGACGAATATTGTCAATCTTAGACTTAAAAAACTCTAAGAAACTATTGCATAGCTGATGTGAAGCCGGTAATGTGGAGGGGCAGTTAGGCTTTAACAATCTATCAATAGTAGAGAACAAGTGTCTAGGATTGTCTTGATTATTAGAAATAATATTTGAAAAATAGCTCGATCTGGCAGTTGCCAAAGCAGCCCTATATTCAACCAGAGATTCCTTCCAGGAGCGTAGATAGCCAGTAAGACCAGAATCCCGCCATCTACGCTCGATTTTACAACAGCCAGCCTTGAGAGAGCGCAGCTCCATGGTGTACCATGGAGCATGGTGGGTATTGTCAAATACTGAAAGGAAAACAAAATTCTACTTCATATTTGTAACCATTGGGTGTTATTCAGGGGGCTGGTGCAGGGGCTTCTCCTTAATCAACCAAGCAATATGTCAATTAACCAATCTATCAATTAACCCCCCTATTTAAGTCCAGGGTCGAATCTCATTCTCTGTCTGTTTTTTGTTTGCGTTTGGGTCTGTTTTTTTGTTTGTTTACATTATCGGTACGTCTGCGTTGGTTCTTTCTACATTAATTGTGGCAGCAAGCATTCACAACACCTTCTTGTTCTGGCTTCCAGTGATTCCCTGTGCAAATTTGGTAGCGGGTTGTCTTTCAAGGTTAGAAATTAAAAGGTCTGTTTCTGTTAAAAGTCTGTTTCTGCTGTCTGCCTAAATGCTTGTTTACCTCTAGCCTCTGGGTGGGCTCCAATGAAGGTGGTGCGTGCACATTGAATTATGGGGTAGCACGACTGAATCACGGGATTGTTTGTCCTATCCTGCTTGCTGTGTGCTTTTTAGTTCAATCCTGAGGCTGCCAGCTAGGCCCTGCTGACCCGTTTAGGCTCCAAAATTAGTAGCAAGGCGTTCATTCATCCTAAAATATTTCATTACAGCTGCGCCCTTACGCTCATGGCTGTGTTTGTTCTATCTACATTAATTATGGAGTGGCAATGCTTTGTTACCCACACCTGTGAGTGGGCTTCAATAATGGCACCTGTAGGGATATGTGCATTGAATCATGGGATTGATGGTCCTATCTATCCTTGATTTGTCCGCTGCCAATATTTCATGCTCATGCCATCACGTTCTATCTTATAATGCCTCCCTGTGCAAGCTGCAAGCTCACTATCTCAAATCAAGCTCACTTTAGCAAGTCGAGCAGTTGCCGTTTCTGCTGCTAGGGGTCTCCCTTGTCCCAAGAGTGAAATTCTCCAGTTCTCCAGTCATATCAGATTTTGGTGGTCAGTTATTTTATATATATATTGTAACAGTGTATCAGTGATGAGCGCACGAGGAAAGTATCAGAAACGTGGGGATTCTGATATCTTGCCCCTGAGCTCAAAACTAGAAAGATGTGTGTTATGGTGGTAGGGCAGTATGCTCTGTAGCAGGATTGTATATTAAAGAAACTTCAACTCCCATGAACTATTTTTATTATTTATTTCTTAGCCGACGCCCTTATCCAGGGCGACTTACAATTGTTACAAGATATCACATTATTTTTACAAACAGTTACCCATTTACAGCTGGGTTTTTACTGGAGCAATCTAGGTAAAGTACCTTGTTCAAGGGTACAGCAGCAATGTCCCCCACCTGGGATTGAACCCACAACCCTCCGGTCAAGAGTTCAGAGCCCTAACCACTTCTCCACACTACTGCTACCCGGTGTTCAATAGTCAGGTGAGCTATATATGAACTACATTTTTTATCATGTTCTGATGAAGACAATATGTCGAAACGTGTAAGTTTATTTAGTTTTTTTTATTTATACCTTGTTCTTTATAAAATATGAATAATTGAGAGACATTTTTGGGATATATGTTTCTTTCTGCATTCTTCAGTGGTGGAAACATCATACAAAGTATTTTTTTCTTTCTATATATATATATATTCATCATCATCATCATCATCTTCATCTTCAGCCTTTTTCAATCCACTGCTGGATGAAGGCCTCCCCAAGATTCTTGGTCGCTTTATATCTCTTGGGATCCAGACTAGTATCTCCTTGGTCTGTTCTTCTTGCTACATGTCTGACCCACTGCCATTTCAGTTTTTTCGCTCTTATAATAACATTGCATACTTTTGTTTGCGTTCTTATCCATTCCTTCCTTTTCCTGTCTCTTCTTGTTGTTCCCAGCATGCATCTTTCCAGACTCTTTTGAGTCGTTTGTAATTTTTGAGTCATTTTTGCATTGAGGGTCCAGGTTTCGCATCCGTAAGTTAGCACTGGCAGCACGCATTGGTCAAAGACTTTCCTCTTGAGGCATAAGGGTAGTTTCCCTTTCAGAACCATGCTTAATCTTCCAAAGACACTCCAGCCAATTTCTGCTCTTCTGTTGATTTCACACATTTGGTTCTCCGTTGCCAAAACTAACTGTCCTAAGTACACATAGTTATTGACTTCTTCAAGCTTGATCCCATTGACTTCAATTGCTTGTGGAGTGGTATATTTATTGAACATGACTTCTTCAGGTTCATTTTCAAACCCGCTTTGATGCTAGACTCGTGTAGTTCTTGTATTTTTGTTTGTAATCCTTCTGGGCACGTTGTAAATATGAGGATGTCATCAGCAAATCATAGGTGATTCAAGTAGGCTCCATTGATCTTTAGCCCCTTATTTTCAAATCCAGTGTTTTGAAAATGTCTTCTAGGGTGGCTGTGAAGAGCTTTAGGGAAATTGTATATATATATATATATATATATATATATATATATATATATATATATATATATATATATATATATATATATATATATATATTATTCTAATTATGATAACTTAATTAAGTTTTCTTCATTTTGCTTAAATTCCAAGAACACTGCACCACGGTGACCTCCACAACAGCATACTATTGAAGATAAGCCTTTGAATAATAATATACTGTTTGTGTGTGTGTGTGTGTGTGTGTGTGTGTGTGTGTGTGTGTGTGTGTGTGTGTGTGTAATGTGTAATTAAACTTGAAAAATAAACTTTCTGGAACTTGTACATAACATATAATTACGTATGTGGTACCCTGCCCTGCGGTGAGGGTCTGAGCCCTATGGTGTGACCTTGCCCTGCGGTGAGGGTCTGAGCCCTATGGTGTGACCCTGCCCTGCGGTGAGGGTCTGCCCTGTGGTGTGACCCTGCCCTGCGGTGTGGGTCTGAGCCCGGTTGTGTGACCCTGCCCTGCGGTGTGGGTCTGAGCCCTATGGTGTGACCCTGCCCTGCGGTGAGGGTCTGCCCTGTGGTGTGACCCTGCCCTGTGGTGTGGGTCTGAGCCCGGTTGTGTGACCCTGCACTGCTGTTGTTTTTCCCTACTGATCAGCCAGTAAGAATGCCCTACCACCACAATGAAGCTGTGTAATCAATTCAGCTTTTTCATTGTTTCAAACAATGAATGAATATGTAACATCTGTTAGTGTAACATATACAGGTGAGAACATTTGGATTAAAGTATGATACAGTATAGCAGTATGATACATTATAGCTCATTCAACACAAACCAATATATTTGGGCTAGTACATTCAATCTTTCTAGCCAGGGGACCATGTAGTTCTTAGCCGGTATGCATATTATTATCCTTCACTGGAGATGAAATCCCCTGTGAAGGGGGTATAGTGGTACGTACGTATGTCACACTTCACACATTTTTTTACATATATTTGGAGAACCACTTATCCAATTGTCATAAAACTTGGTATTAATATCATTTAGCATAAGTTATTGAGAATATCAGAATCTGGGTATATGGGGCTCTGTCCATTACCCATCCTTCTGTATGTTACACTAACCTTTTTGCATATATCTTATTAGATTGTGATTAAACATGTCTTTGCTAATTCTCATTATTTACTGTTCTGTACATACTGTCGATACTGTATATGTTATTACCTTTTTCATCATACTGATTGCATTTCCATTGAACCCCCCTCCCGAGATAAAAAATCTGCATTTTGATGATGTTTCCCCGCACGATGCTTCATCCAGAAGGCAAAGGTTTGCAACACCACATACCACGAGTTATCCGAGCGTTGACATCCCTCATCGTGTTAAGCTACTTTAATGAGGCATGATCAGTGAGAAGTGAGAAGCGCCGTCCCAGATAATATCGAATGGACTGTACTGCCCATTTGATAGCCAGACACTCCTTCTCTATGACAGAGCAGTTGCGTTCTCTAGGTACCAACTTTTTGCTAATATATAGCACAGGATGTTCTATTCCATCAATCTCCTGGGAGAAAACTGACCCCAGACCGACATCAAATGCATCAGTCTGGAGGATGAATTCCTTACTGAAATCAGGGGAAATCAATGCTGGAGCGTGACATAGTTGCCTCTTTATCCTGTCAAAAGCTCCCTGACACTCATCTGACCACTTTACTAAATTTGGTGCCCTTTTCTTACTGAGATAAATCAGGGGGCTAGCAATAGTGGAAAACTCGGGGATACATCTACGGTAATAACCTGCCAGCCCCAAAAGTGATCTCACCTGAGCTTTAGTCTTTGGAGTCGGTGTATCCACCAAAGCCTGGACCTTGGAGGCCACCAGCTTCACCCGACCATTACCCATTATGTAACCCAAATATTGTGTCTCTTGCTTGGCAAATGCACAGTTCCTCAGGTTGGCTGTTAACTCTGCTTCTCTCAAAGACTGAAGGGCGTCTGACAATCTGACAACATGCTCCTTCCAGGAGGAGCTGTAAACTACCACGTCATCAATATACGCAGCCGCATATTTCTGATGTAGAGCAAGCACATGATCCATCAATCTTTGAAAGGTAGCTGGAGCCCCATGCAGCCCGAACAGCATGGTTCTGAAATGAAACAAACCTTCCGGAGTGGAAAATGCGGTTTTCTCTCAAGATCCCAGAGTTAAGGGAATCTGCCAGTATCCCTTCGTCAGATCCAAGATTGAAATAAACCACGACCCACCCATCCGGTCTAAGAGATCGTCCACCCAAGGCATGAGGTATGCGTCAAACTTGGAAATCGCATTCACCTTGCGAAAATCCACACAAAAGCGAGTGGTACCATCCTTTTTCCCTACCAACACAATCGGACTGCACCACTCACTCCATGAAGGCTCAGTGACCCCAAGTTCTAACATAGCCTCCACTTCCTGGGTAACTGTCTCTCTCCAACTTTCTCTCCTGAACCCTCACACCTGGCAGAGAGATAATCACATGTTCAATAACAATTATTCTACCAGGCAGTTCCAAAAAAACATAATTGAAACTCCCAACTAACTTCTGCATCTCCTGTTTCTGACTGGGTTCTAAATGTTCCCCCATTACAACCTCCGCTTTGCTAGGCAGATGGGCACTGGGACCAAAATCATCTTCAGCGTCCCTCATCGTAATGAGCAGGGCCTCCCTTTCCCTCCAGGGTTTCAGCAAATTAATATGGGAGATTTTGGTTTTATTGCGGCGCTCAGGCTGCCTAACTTCATAATTTACCTGTTCAATTGCCCGCACCACCTCATACAGGCCCTGCCATTTAGCACATAGCTTCGATTCACTGGAGGGCAGGAGCAGTAATACTTTATCACCAGGCCGAAAGGTCAGAATTCAAGCATTTTTGTTATAATGCCGCTCCTGCTGATGCTGAATCTTAAATTCTCATGAGCCAATCAACCAACCAATTCCAGGTGGTCCCTTAACACCATTACATACTTGACTTAATTTTTAGGGGTAGTTTGAGAACCTTCCCAACCTTCTTTTACCAGATCAAGAATGCCCTGGGGTTGTCTCCCATACAGTAACTCAAACGGGGAAAACCCTGTTGAGCTCTGTGGCATCTCCTTTACTGCAAAAATAAAGAAAGGAAGAAGCTTTCCCCAACTTCTCTGTTCTTGATTTACAAACCTTCTCAGCATCTGCTTCAAGGTCTGATTGAACCGTTCTACCAAACCATCGGTCTGCAGATGGTAAACCGACGTTCGAATAGAATGGATTTTCAACAATTTGTAAATTTGTGCTAAACATTATGGCATAAAGTTAGTCCCATGATCAGTCAGAATCTCCTTGGTGATCCCTACTCTTGACATAATCTGCACTAACTCTTTTGTCACTGCCGTGGCACTAGTGGACCATAGTGGTACTGCTTCAGAGTATCGTGTGGTGTAGTCCACTACTACTAAAATATGCGTATACCCTGAATCAGAGGGACTCACTGGGCCCACTATGTCCATGGCAATGCGTTCAAAGGGGAACCCCACCAGGGGCAGTGGAACCAACAGGGCCGGGTGAACTTGACCCAGCCTTCTGACACTCAGGGCATTCCGCTACATATTTCCTCACCTCTCCATAGATCTCAAGCCAAAAAAAACAAGCCATATTCGCTCCAGAGTCTTTTCAGTACCGAGGTCCCCCGATAAGGGAATATCGTGGGCCAACTGCATCACCTCGGCACGAAAAGGCAGCGGAACTTTACAGGAAGACCTGCTTTACAGGAAGACCTACTGTATGCCCAGAGCTTGGGTTACCCTATACAGTAAATGCCCCGATATAGCATAGTGAGGAAATGTGAGCAGCTGAGTAGCACCAATCGCCTTCCCCTTGAAAGACCGAACCTGCTCCCAGAACTTGCATGCGCTAGCAGGGCCGCAGTAGCCTGTGCACCTCCCCCCAGGTCACACTGAACTCCTGCTCCCTTCCCCTGTCTTTTCCCAGGTAATGTGGCTTCTATCAAAACCCACCCTTGTCTTACTGCCATCCCTTCCTGTCTTTCCACCCAACGCTCTGGTTTTGTTTTTCGAGGGTGGAACCGGGAAGGGAACATATCAGCCTGCAATGGAAAGATGTCGCCAATTACATCTTCCTTTGCACTTAATACTTTCACTGGGACTGATGTCGGTTTATCCCTTAACAAATGGTTAAACCCAGGCCAGTCCTATCCCAAAATAACTGGATGGGCAATCTATCTGCGACAGCCACGATTACGTGGTTTGTCTGACCTGCAATAGTCAAATAAACTTTTGTGGTGGGGTATACCTTGGTATATCCATGGATACAGGAGATGACCACTGAAGCATATGGCCGCCAAGATACACCTTTCAAGAAAGCCTTCCGAATAATAGTTTGCCCACACCCCGAGTCCACTAAAGAGCGGGTACTCCTACTGTCGATCATTACTGCAATAATGCAAGGTCCCTCCAGACCCTTCTCCCCAGGCTTACCTTCAGTGATTGCCAGATACAGTGATGCCACGTCACATTCCATAGTGGCTGGACATACCCGGGTGATGTGGCCGTACTCGTGGCATCAGAAGCATTTGGGGGGAGAAGATGCTGACGGAGCTGACTTGTCCCGCTGCCCAGGGGCCGGCGGATAGGGACATATTGCTTTACCCCACTTGGGGGCCAAGCTCGACCTCCCTTTTTGTGGAGGTGGGTTGCCTGATGGGGCCCGTGTAGATTCCAGAACCGACGCTGCTGGTTTCACTGGTGAAAAGTTGGGGTTTGCCGGAGCCTGGACCCAGTTTCTAGAGGGAGGCACAACGTCTGCCGACGACGATTTGGTGTCTTCGTAGGCCTCCACCAACTCGATCGCCCTCTCCAATGTGGCGGGCCTATGCTGGGCCACCCAAGCCCTGGTCCTCGGTCCCATGATACTCACAAACTGCTCGATCGTGACTGTCTCCACGATCTCTGCAGCTCTTTTCTCATTGGGGCAGAGCCAGCGGATGGCCTAATCTTGCAGCTGCTGGCTCGCCATGCGAGGATGAATGTCAGGAGACCTTTTGTAATCCCAAAACCGTTGTCGATGTGTTTCACTGGTGATGTTCAGGCGCTGGAGAATTGCCTTCTTGATATTGTCATAATCCTGCGCCGACATATCATCTAATGTGCGGTAGGCAGCCTGAGCCTCCCCTGTTAAACAAGGAGCAAGCTGTGCTGCCCACCATTCCCTAGGCCATTTAGCCATCAAGGCTACCCTCTTGAATGTCACCAAGAAGGCCTCGGGATCTTCCCCCAGTGACATCTTCTGTAATTTTGGCTTTGGAATTGTGGGGGGTGAGATGTCGTAAGTGACTCTTCAGCTGAGGTATAGTTCACACACCCTAGTCTCTGTAATATGCCTTGGATAAAGGCATCTGCTAAATAAACAAATAAATCATAATAATATTGCTTAACCTCTTTGCTGCCAAGGGTAGTTGCCACCTCCCTGGCCACAAGAATTATACAATTTTTGCAATACATTCCTTTAATCACCATTACTATATCCGGCTTTTTGTGTATCCAAGCAAACCTATATATCATTTTGTTCAGCACAAACTTTCCACTGGAGCAAACCCTGTGTATATACTATATCTGGTAAGATGACCAAAATATCGAATTATAAGTGTAAAAAAAGGGGGGCAATTCATACATTATCATCTCGGTTTTGTTCCAGATTGTCCCTTTTTTTCATAAGGCAATGCTGAAAGCTATATATTGTTGAATTTGTCTTTCAACATACCTCAATAGGTTTCTAATTTACAGAAAGTACGTCTGTAACCACAATATACAACGAACAAATAAATGACATAAGTAAGGAAGATTTCTATTAGATTATAAATGGTTACTAATAAAAAAAGGTTTCCAACTGCAGTAACTGGAAGCTTGTTTTTCTGTAACTGCAGGAAATGCAACAAACAAAAATGTATGTTGTTGGTAGTGTAAACGAGCCTGCACCACTCGTGGTTCGTTGCCCCTTTAAAAACAGACCCAGGACACAGGAAATGGATTTTAAGTGCTGACGCGCTATATTTAATTCACAATAAACAATAAATAAACTAAAATAAACAAAAACCAAAACAAACACCTAGCTCCTTTGGAGCACTAAGTACACAGTATGCAGGTCCCTGACTAGCTCGCAGGACGGCTAAGCCGTTTACCTGGCATAAACAAAACACACAGTAACAACCCAGAACTCACACTGGAGACTGCTCGGAAACAGCGCACACCGCCTCCTGCTTCCTTCTATACAGCAGCCCTGAGCAGACTGACTGCTTCTCTTAAATACTCTGCACCTGGTTCTGATTTACAATTACCACCAGGTGCAGGGGATAATTAACAATAAAATAAATCAAACAATTACACAGAATGTGCCTACGCACGTGTTTTGTGCAGGGAAGATATTAACCCCATCCCTGCTTTCTTACAGTAGTTATAAAAAAAAGAAAAGAAAAATCTGTCATGATAAAAACATATACCAGGTTGGGATGAATGAAAAAAAAAACACTTAACACTTTGGTAAAATATTGGCAAAAAAAGTACTAAAACACAATAAATTCTCTTACAACAACTCAAAAGAGCTTCCCAAAATTATTTCTCAAAAAATAGCTTTATGTGTTATCTAAATTTGTATCTTGATGTGTTCAGCCAAATGTGAGGTGTAATAAACTTGGTAATCGAAAGTAAAATAAATAAATAAATAAAAAGAAGAACGAGTTCAATGTGTGGTTTATCCAGATACTGTATGTAAAGGAAAGAAAAAAACTGAGGAAAAAAACTCACAAAAGTATAAAATACAGGGAATATATCACACATATAAATGTCAATTCTTGGAGAAAAACTGATATAACATATTGATAAATATACAGAAGACTTTTTTTTAAAAGTTAAGCAACGAACAGCAGTCTTAACCACTCCACCTTGTCTCACCACAGAAACTACAACAACAGAGCACTCTAGTCATGCCACCCAAACCTTTTTTTCGTGCTTTTTCGTCATTTTGAACCAATAAAATGATCAGAAAATGTTCCAGCCCTCACCCCATGGTTCATTTGTTGCAGGAAAGGGTCCCAATCATGGCAAGCTTTTTTAAATGGTTAAAAAAAAAGACAGTAGCTTTTCAGGGCACCTCAAAGAGTTGGGGCACTGAAGTGGTTAAAGGTGGTTTACAGTATTAGGACTCCTATATTTTGGATGCGGTGTACTTTAAGCTTACCTTTCATAACAAATTAACATTGATAGACTGTTATTCTTACAGTAAATACTATATTACTAATTACTATTGACTTATTTTAATTTATGAATTATCTTGCTTGTATTATACCTTGTTTCCATGATTACTATGTCCATAGTGTGTCAACATGATACTTAACCAGCACAGTAATGAAAGCACGCCAAGTTGTCCCCATGAAATATATAAATCTGTGTAGATAACAGAAATGACGTAATACGTACCATGGTAACCATGGTAACACATGGTATCGAAGACGCGTCAAGATGGATATGTTGAATTGTTTTTTTTTTCTTTTTTTAAGTGATGATAGCAAACATTTCTGCTTTTATTAAAACAAGCACATCTACAAATAATCACTGTTTTTCAGCTGCTGCAAATCTGTAACTTTCCCTCTATCTCTCTTCCATTTCAATAAGCCTTGTGAATGGCCAAAATGCTTTTCTTTTTTCTTCTTCATAGCACCTGGAAACATTTATTTCTATTCCGGTAGGCTAGTAAGATAAAGTGACACTTTTATGTTCCTAACGGCAGTATTCAGTTGCTTTTGGATGTTATATTCTCAACATGTTTTTATCAACATTTTAATTTGAAAATCCTCCCACGGAGTTCTTTGTTTGTTTACCGACATTTTTTCAGTTTCGTTACACATTCTTGCACACCCTCCCTGGCTCGGGGCAGCTACCGTTTCATGCCATCATCAGGTACGAAAGGATGCTGGCACAGCATGGTGCTGACATGCCAGGGCACGGTATGGGTTTTTACAAAAATCATGGAAACAATGTGGCACACTTTCATAACAGTGACAGAACAATGCCAGCGGTGCTGCAGGTTTGTGGAAACAAGGTATTACTGATCTTTGTCTTGATCATATCTTACCCAACTCATGCTATACAATGAAAAAGACCAAAAAACTTAGACCGGGGAGAAATTAGAAAAATCGCAAAATTTCAAGTGAATTAATATCACTGAGACAAACTGGTATGGAGTCTATCAAAGGTAACAGTTATTGGAATGCTATTGTTTTCAAGCTGTATCTACCCTCCATAGGAAACTGTTACTTTCACGTTGTTAGAATGACTGAGCTTAACTTTGAAAAAGGGTGGAGCCTTCACCTGAAAATTCTGCCAAACTTTTATCTCAAATTAGTCTTCGTAGCAGTGGCGACATCAGGGGGAGGTTAGGGGTGGCGGGCGCCACGTCTGAAATTTGTCCGCCTCCCCTAAAATACCCACTAAAAACTACATCTCCCAGAATACCATGTCTTCAATTACTAGGCAATAGTACACGAGAAAAATCCACCCAACAAAGCATTATCCAATCTATGGTTAGCCTTGTCACCTTTACAGCCAATCAGAGTATTAATTAAGAAAAACTGAAAGCTACTCAGAATCATTGTCACTGCTGTTGGCAATTGGTTGAAGCACAAACACTTGCGTGAGAAACAAACGAAACTGGACCCATGGCTTGTACCAACTGCAGTAAGAAAGGTGCCTATACTATTAAACTAAACTGTTTTATAACATAAGAATTTTCTTATGTATGTATTTCCTTATTTTATTTTGCTGTGTGTAAGCTTGTAAGCTATTCCATGGTACATTTTAACAAGTTAACTGAGATTAAGAATTTCATGTTAAATACAGGATCCAAGTAATGCAATTCCAGAGTCAGTGTCAAACCTCAACAGGGGTGTGCAATTTTTGAAAAAAACTTGTTGTCCAAGGGACAAAATACTAGAAAAAATCTACTTGTCTGTGACGAGTCAAAGGGGTTTCAGGCTGTAATACAGCCTTCCGACAGTAGAAGGCACCAAGGACTTCCCTTACCAAGATCACGTGACCATAACAGAAGTCACCTTTATGAGGGTTGTCACCTTGGTGAAGGGCAGAAATTCAAGTATGTAGATCCTGGTCACTCGAGACAAGTGAATTGTAGCAACACTTGTCAGTCTGCGATTGGTGTTCCACTACAGAGGCGGGACTACTGTATTCCAGATTGGCCTTTGAAATACAGGCAAGGTTACTAGGCTGGAGGGAGATGTGCTTGTGCCATAGCGAAGAGGTTTGCTATTGTTTTGTGTTTTGTTAAACTTTTTGTCTTTGTTTTATTTATGTACGGTGGCCAATCCACAGAGGACTGAGAGGGCACACGGAAGAATATTATTTTTGTTTGATCCAGCACTCCCTCCCTCACGCTAGTTAATTTTTGTTATCTGTGTAATAAAAATAAACATATTCAGGTGCCTCACATTGTCCTTCTTAAAAATCTACCTGCCTCTCCCTGTCGCATAAAACACACGCAAAAAAGTAAAATATAACTTGTAGGATTTTTGGTTTTATTTAACAGTGAACCCAATCAATCAATTAGTGATTAACAAATTCTTCAAGATACACAAAAGGTTCCCTGTGTCCCACCTCACCTCAACAAATGTATAACTTACATTAGGGAAATGATCCTTTCAGTGCAGTTTGGAACACATTTGCTAGTAAATTTAAGTAACATACTAAGAGTACATCTATAATTATTATTATTATTATTTATTTCTTAGCAGATGCCCTTATCCAGGGCTACTTACAGTCGTAAACAAAAATAAATCACAGTAAAAGTATTAATACAATTAAGAGCAAGATAAAATACAATTACTTCGGTTCTAGCAAGTACAAGTATATGACAAAATACGATTCAATAACAGAGCAGATAACAGTGTCAGTGATAGTTACATCAGGATATAATTAAATACAAAATTACACAAAATACAAAATACAAAAAGACAGGTCGGGAGGTGAGGGGACAGAGGGAGTTGAGGGAGGAGGTGAGGGAGTCGAAAAGGGTGGAGATAGCAGATTCTACTGAGAGTTGGGAGAAGGAGTCGATAGGAGGGAGGTGAGAGAGAGCGGTGGAGGCAAGGACAGAGGGGGAGAGAGAGCAGAGGTTACGGTGAGAGGTGACAGTGGGGGTAGGAGGAGCAGGAAGAGAGGGGAGAGACAGAGAAAAAGAGATGAAATAGTGATCAGAGTGGTCCAGGGGGGTGACAGAGAGGGTGGAGGGGCAGCAGGCCCTGGAGAAGGTGAGGTCCAGTTGACGGCCAGCTTTGTGGGTAGGGGGGGATGGAGAGAGACAGAAGTCAAAGGAGTGAAGGAGAGGGAGGAATCCGGTAGAGTGGCTGGGTTTGGAGAGATGGATATTGAAGTCACCTAACAGGACAGTTGGGGTAGACAGAGAGGGGAGGGAGGAGAGTAGATAGTCGAGAGTTATTCCAATATATAAATAGCTTCTGCGTATTTTTTGTACCATTCTTTATCTATAAGCTGAATCCAACTTGTGATGTACAGGTGTTTTAGTTTGTTGCATCATAGATATGAAATCATTGCCAACTATTACTGCTGCTTTGTGGAACTCTGATTTTTCTTGACATTCTTTCAGTTTTGTAACTGCTGAACCCCAGATTTTTAAAGGATGTGTGCATAACCTGATGAGTTTCTTTGCATTTTGTACTGTTTTTCTACCAAAATGCACACAATATTTACAGTAGCCACCATCAAATTCTGCAAAGACTAAATATGTTTTTTCTTTTGTTTATTTCTATTATATTTGTTGATTTACAGTCTGCATTTTATTTTAATACAGACTCACTGTATTCCGTACACTAGAGTAAAAAAGACGACCTACCATAGAAACTGAAAGGTAGGCTATTTCCTTTTTAGTTTCTGATATAGGGGAAATGCATCATCTACATAATAGTTTTTGATTGGTTAAAAATAGGCCAGTAATATTTGAGAAAAGTTAAAAAAAACAGGCGTATGTCAGGTGTATTGAATACAATGAGAACTCACTGTATTCTCTACAGCTTTTCAAAATTGCTTTTGGTGTTCTGTACAGTGTCTTTTCTACCATTTTCCTTTAATGCACCTGTGTAACAGGGCAAGCAGCCCTGTACATTGTTTTGTTTATTTATTTTTAGAACGGGGTCCCCCTCCGCCCCTGTATTTGTTTTGTATTATTATTATTATTATTATTATTATTATTATTATTATTATTATTATTATTATTATTATTATTATTTATGACAGCGGGGCGCAGTGTATTCTGTTATCTCTGTGTTTTAGTTATGTGTTTTAAATGACGGCGAGTGCCATGGGTTTTGTTATTTTGTTTATTTTTAAAAAACGTGTTCTGGCAGAGGCGAGATTGGTGCTCGTCCTCTGCCAGGAATAATTTAAACTCGTGCAGAAGGTGGCCATCTCCCGAATTCGTTAAGTGATTAATTTGGTTGCTAATCGGGAGATGGTCACCTGAATATAAAAAGCCTGCAGCTCTCCAGCTTGTTCAAATATTTTATTTCTTTTTGTTATTTAAAAATAAAAGCAGTAGCGGCCTTTAACTGAAGTACTTCCCTGGTGTCAGTTTCCCTTCCTGCTTCTGTCTGACGTCACCACCCAGCCACCCTGTCACACGTGGTGTCCAGTGTGGGATCACCAGCGCCTCCTAGACTCAGGCAGAAGTAGGGTACTGCAGTTTTTTTTCCCCCCGTTTTTTTTCGTTTTTTTTAGTATTACTTTTGGAGGAAGAGGAGAAAAGGGAGGAAGGAGGATGGGAGGAAAGAGGATGGAAAGGAGGAAGAGCTGCAGAAAGCAGCAAAAGCGGCGGCAACAACTGCCACCAGGGGATGTCGGACCTAGGTATGTGGTAGACGAGTGGTGCCCTGGTTGTGGGGAGTTTGGGCACACCGTGGCCATCTGCCCCACCCAATACCAGGGAGAGGAGTGGGCTGCCCAAGTGAGCCAGGACCAGGTACCCCGGGGGAGACCCCAGAAGCGGGAGCTACCAGCTGCGGCCACAAAGCGGGAGAGCAGCTGGGATGCCATCATCCGGGCGGTCATGCAGGACTGCTGGTGCCCCATCTGTGGTGAGCAGGGGCATTCCCCACTCAACTGCCCTCTCCTGACAGAGGGGTACCTGCTGCGCCCATTCCCACCAGCAGAGGGAGAGTGTCTGCTGGTCCCACCACCACCCACAGCAGAGAAGGTAGACCTGCTGTGCCCACCGCCACCAGCAGAGGGAGAGTGCCTGCTGGTCCCGCCACCATCATCTCCACAGACCAAGGGAGAAAAGGTGAGAAGGAAGCAGAGAGGGGACACGGACCTGGAGAGAGAGTCGGTGCGTCCACAGCCCAAAAGGGAGGAGGCCGAACGTCCACAGCCCAAGAGAGAGGAGCCAGTGCGTCCACAGCCCAAAAGGGAGAAGGCCGAACATCCACAGCCCAGGTACCTGCCAGCAGAGGGAGCATGCCTGCTGGTTCCGCCGCCACCAGCAGAGGGTGAGTTCCTGCTGGTTCCGCTTCCACCGCCTTGGGAGGACTGTGTGTCGCTCCCACCTCCACCAGCAGAGGGAGAGTTCCTGCTGGTTCCACCTCCATCACCGTGGGAGGACTGTGTCGCTCCCACCTCCGCCAGCAGAGGGTGAGTTCCTGCTGGTGCCACCTCCACCTCCATGGGAGGACGACGTGTCGCTCCCACCACCACCAGCAGAGGGAACATGCCTGCTGGTTCCGCCTCCATCGCCGCCACCAGCAGAGGGAGCATGCCTGCTGGTTCCGCCTCCATCGCCGCCACCAGAGGAGGGAGCATGCCTGCTGGTTTCACGGCTGCAGCCAGAAGGGGAGGAGCCCCTGCCGCCTTCGCAGCCAGAAGGGGAGGAGCCCCTGCCGCCTTCGCAGCCAGAAGGGGAGGAGCCCCTGCCGCCTTTGCAGCCAGAAGGGGAGGAGCCCCTGCCGCCTTCGCCAGGAGCAGAGCAGCAGGAGCTGCCTCTGCCTCCACCACCTGAGGGAGAGGAGCAGGAGCTGCCTCTGCCTCCACCATCACCACCCGAGGGAGAGGAGCAGGAGCTGCCTCTCCCTTCACGACAGGACGGACGGGACAGAAGGCTGGCGGTCCTCAGCTGCCCTGCACAGGCTGCTAAAAGGGCAAGGGGGAAAACGGCCGGGTCACCGTGGCTGAGAAGAGGGCCAAACCTAGCCCCACCACTGGTCCTGGCTCCCCTCCTGCAATCGCCTCCTGAGGGACCGCTGCCGCCCTGTCGTGCACCGCCCAAGGATGCCAGCCTCGCACCGCCCAAGGATGCCAGCCTCGCACCGCCCAAGGATGCCAGCCTCGCACCGCCCAGGGATGCCACGCCCGCTCCACTCAGAGATGCCACACCTGGATCGCCTGGGGCTGCCTGTTGCTCCGCATCGCCTGGGGCTGCCTGTTGCTCCGCATCGCCTGGGGCTGCCTGTTGCTCCGCATCGCCTGGGGCTGCCTGTTGCTCCATACAGGGTACGAGGGAGAAGTGGAGCTCCCACTGCCGCCTCTATGGCCAGGGGCTCCTCTCCCAAGTTCGCCTCCCGAGGGTCCGCCGCTGCTGCTGCCGTCGCCTCCCGAGGGTCCGCTGCTGCTGCCGTCGCCTCCCGAGGGTCCGCTGCTGCTGCCGTCGCCTCCCGAGGGTCCGCTGCTGCTGCCGTCGCCTCCCGAGGGTCCGCTGCTACTGCCGTCGACCCCCGAGGGTCCGCTGCTGCTGCCGTCGCCTGGGGTCGCCAGGGATCCTGCTTCGCCTGGGGTTGCTACACTGTGGCCAGAGCTCCATGAAGGGAGCTGCGGACATGAAGAAAGGGGAGGTCAGGAGACCAGCTCCCCAGCCGCACTTGGCGGCGGAGCCCCACGGAGGGAACTGCGGCCATGAAGAAGGGGGAGGTCAGAGACCAGCTCCCAAGCCGCACTTTCACGGCAGGATATTGTGTGGCGGGAGCCCCGGAAGAGGAGCTGCCGGCCACGAAGAAGGGAGGGAGGTCAGGAGACCAGCTCCCTCGCAGCAGTTTCGCTGCCGGAGATCGTGTGGTCGGAGCCCCACAGAGGGGAAATGCGGCCATGAAGAAAGGGGAGGTCAGGAGACCAGCTCCCCAGCCGCACTTTCGCGACAGGATAATGTGTGGCGGGAGCCCGGAAAAGGAGCTGCCAGCCACGAAGAATTGGGGTGCGGACCTCCCACCGTGGCTACCCCATGGACACTGTGCTTCCCTCTTCCGGGACTCTGAGACTGAGGGGAAGGTGGCCGTTGGGGCCATGTGCGTTGCACAAGGGGATATGTAACAGGGCAAGCAGCCCTGTACATTGTTTTCTTTATTTATTTTTAGAACGGGGTCCCCCTCCGCCCCTGTATTTGTTTTGTATTATTATTATTATTATTATTATTATTATTATTTATGACAGCGGGGCGCAGTGTATTCTGTTATTTCTGTGTTTTAGTTATGTGTTTTAAATGACGGCGAGTGCCACAGGCTTTGTTATTTTGTTTATTTTTAAAAAACGTGTTCTGGCAGAGGCGAGATTGGTGCTCGTCCTCTGCCAGGAATAATTTAAACTCGTGCAGAAGGTGGCCATCTCCCGAATTAATTAAGTGATTAATTTGGCTGCTAATCAGGAGATGGTCACCTGAATATAAAAAGCCTGCAGCTCTCCAGCTTGGGGTTGGTGTTCAAGAGGAGGAACGAGGCGGAGAGAAGCGAAACGAAAGTAAACTTAAAAGAAAATCCAGGAACAGTGAAGGCAGTTGCTCAGCCTGACCTGGGTCTTATTTGGTATTTTGGGTTCGAGATTTGTTTTGTTTGAATATTTATTTTTGCTCTGTGAGCAAGTGTTTTTTTTTGTTCAAATATTTTATTTCTTTTTGTTATTTAAAAATAAAAACGGCGCGAGCGCCTTTTAACTGCAGTACTTCCCTGGTGTCAGTTTCCCTTCCTGCTTCTGTCTGACGTCACTGCCCAGCCACCCTGTCACAATCTGTAACACTTGTTTAATAATATTAATGTATCAAAGTAATTACTAACAATTATTCTTAGAACAATAATAACACTGCAGAACTAAACTATCTGACACTAGTAATAATAATAATACCATGTCGAGATAATATATTGGGGAAAAAATAAACAAGTGAACTCAGTCAGAAAAAAATGTTTTAATCATTTAATATTTCATTTAATTTAATGAACAATCATTAATGAATAACTAAACTTTTTTCTTTTCTTTTATGTAATAAACTTCATGGGGCGGAGGGGAAGTTGGGAACAAACTGAATGAACTAAAAGAGCACTATGTGTTTTAGCTGTTAACTAATTAAGTTAATCCACTCCGCATCTATAACTACATAAGTCACTGAATCCCCATTAAACACTTAGACTGCATTTGTGACACAGCCATTCTTCTTCAGGTGGCTCTTCAACAGCTGCACATCTAGTGGAAGCAGAGAGTGCAGCAGTCACACTGAACCCAATGTACAGAGCTGCTTCTGCACCCGAGTGTTGTACAGTGTGTTTGGTCCTCCTCAGAATCCTCACCATCCACAGTACTGTTGTTGTTGCTGCTCTTTGCAGAATCCCATCTTGATATTTTCCTCTGACACAGCCTGTGTGTTGCCATGTTTTAATACTGGCTCTTGCCAATCACCAGATCCCCCCGAACTAAACCAAGTCGAGAAGCAATGGTAGTAAATGCTTTCTTCAATGGCCCAAACACGCTGATGTCAAGTGGCTACAGTATGTGTGTGTGTGACAGAAATACAGAGATTCATCCTCCACACCGATGCGTCGGATGTTGGTTTGGGTGCGGTCTTGTCCCAAAAGGTAGACATAGTAGAACACCCGATATTATATCTCAGTAAAAAGATTCTTCCTCGGGAGCGTAACTAGGAGTGTTTGGCCATTAAATGGGCTACTCACTCTTTATGATATTACCTGCTGGGACATTCATTTGATCTTGTCACAGACCACGCCCCACTCAAGTGGTTAAGCACAATGAAGGACAGCAATGTCCGGATAACTCGGTGGTATCTGGCATTGCAGTCCTTCATGTACCACATGGTACACCGTGCGGGGAAAGACCACCAAAATGTGGATTATTTTTCCCGGGAGGGGGGAGTAATGGGAAAGGTAGATTCAGCCGAGTGTTCCTTCGGCTCCACTCTGAGTGGTGGGATATGTGACAGAAATACAGTGATTCTTGGTGGCAAATCTCCCTCCCGACCTGTGAGGGCGCTAAGTAGCGAGAACAGAGTACCTTGGACGGGCTGGCCCGACAGTTCTTCTTCAGGGTTCAAGGGAAGTCGGCCAGTTAGAAAGGGGGCGGAACTCCGGTGCATTAACTCATTGACCCGGAAGGGAAACAATGTGGCAGTCGTGGATTGGAGGGGCGGCTGCACTCGTTTACCAAGGGGTCATGTGTGACGGCAGAAAAGGGGACGGAGAGACGCAATCTGTTCCTTCGTTTTGGTTAAGAGATATAACCAGGAAGTGCTGTGTGAAACCTGTGATAAACGTATTGTGAGTGTTTTTTTGTTCTGTAATTGTTCTTGTTTGTTTTTGTAGACAGCTAACATGTTCCAGAGCTGTCGCCAAGGGCCAGCACAAACCCCGGAACAACACTGCACTATTGTCACATATAAACTTGTATCACCCACCATGAGCGTTACTGCACGCACCCAGGACTGGTGACTGTTAGTATATTGTAGGAAGGACACTTGTGTTTATTGTTTGGGACTGCAACCCTGTTATTATTTACCCCGCGCACTACACATTGTTGTGTATTGCCGGGGATTATTAATTGGTCACCAGACCTGAATTAAAAAAATAAACAGTTTTCCAAACTGGATTATAAACCTCTCTGTCTGTTGATTACGCACCGCAGCACTCCTGCACCTGTACACAATAAACCACTTTGCCACAGTGTGTTGTATGTGCTGGCAGACAGAGGATCTCTCTATAAATTTTAATCACTTGCTTGGAGACGTGGGCGTCAGTGATCCAGGATTAAAATTAGTGGCCTTTCAGCAGGTGCATATTTCACAAAATGGCAAAGCCATCTCTGGAAGAGCTCACCATCCATATACCTCTTTTCTGACACACCATACAGTGCCTTGGGTGGCCCTTCTAAAGCTTGGAAAGCAGCGAGGGAAAATAATGAGGGGGGGCGGGGGGGGGGGGGGAATTGAGTGGCCAGAAGCGCTAATGCAGCAGTGTACTGTGATGTGATCCCTTGTACTAGTCTGCTGCTGGTGCACGTTTCCTTCCCTTGGAACACAGCACCCACTCCCATGATTTGGGTTTGTCACCAAATACTGTCTTATCACAGTTATAAATTAAATTTGGTTTTCCCTGCAAATTGCATTTGATGAGCAGGTCTTCATACATTTTGAAGAAGCTTTGTATAGCTTCTGGGGTTCTAGCATGGCCTCTTCATCTTTCAAGGTGGTCTGGCATTCTTGAATAAATTTCAGGGCGGTGCTTCCTGAAGCGTGACCACCAATTATCACTCAGACCCTTCTCTATGTTCACAAGGGTTTGTCTTCCACGTGCCTGAATGATATTTAAGGCCAGACATTTTATGACTTGATGTGTGAGTGGAAAGTCATGGTCTGCCATCCATCAGAGGTAACGGATTAGAGCTGCCTCATCAGAGGTGGTGAGAGCACTGTTAGTGTGCTGCTTGTTGCAGTATTTCTGCTTTTTGTAGTCCTGCAGAGTAGTGTGGGGAATACTATATTTCTTTACTACAGAACACAAACTTCCTCCTGCCTTTACCTCTTCTACTGCTTTCCCTAACTCTGCTCTTGTATATTTTTCTTTTTCTTTGCTATAGCTGTCATTATTGACCCTGACTGCTTTTCACCTAAAAACAAAAATCACTAAGAAGACTTACTTTATATAACATCTTGAGAGTTTCAAAAACGAAACTCCAAAATTATAACTTACATGTGTAAAAGAAAAAGACATTAAGTTACAGCAGGTAAGTTTTGAAGTAGTGCAATTATGAGAAACTTAAAGATAAAGATATAAGTTATGTAACTTAAGTCAAACAAAATGAACTTAGAAGTTTAAGAGATATGTAACTTTACATTAAAAATGCCATAGACATTAATGGCTGGTTTCACAGACCCAGATCAGCACTAATCTTGGACTAATGTACTGAATGTTAATTTAGGTAACATTAAGTAAAGCTAATGTACTGCTAATCAGGGTCTGTGGTCTGAGTCTGGCTGTAAAGTTGTGATTTAATCCCAGCCTAAGTTCCAGGTTTCTCTCTCTCTCTCTCTCTCTCTCTCCCTCTCTCTCTCTGTGTGTGTGTGTGTGTGTTTAGACTTTTAGACTGTGGTATTTTGCTTTTATTATCGCTGTTACTCTGCTCTGTAAAAACGTATATCCCCTCTTTGCTGGGTAGCAGCGTTGCTGCATTTGCACTTTGCAAAATAATTCCCATTAATGTGAACCTTATTTAACTGTTTGCAATCTGTCTACCTATTTATAGGTGAATGGAATGATTGTCTTAAACAAGTACTTTGTAAACATTGTGTTGCTACTTTAGGATTTTTACAATAAACAAATGTCTTTTAAAATGTATTTGGGTGATTTTTTTGGCGACCTTATTCCTGCTATTTAATCTGTTTTCTGAATAAAAATAACTTAGAGGTATCATAACTGTGCCTTAACACACTGAACTGGCATAGTTGCTCTACATTTTGTGAAGGCACGTGTGATGCTGTTTGTGTAGGTGTTACACAGTGACTGCTTTTGCCATGTGAAACAGTGCAGGTAATACAAGAAAGCCAATGCTGCAGATTCCAGATACAGAAAATATTGTTTGTATGAATATTGCTGATAGCGTTTGGAGAAATATGACTTGTTTAAGTTCCAGTAATACATGGAAGGTCCCAAATTAATTCTATAACAGTACTGTATTCTAAGTTTATTGGTTTTACAAAGAACATTGGTGAAATAATTAGCTTGACAGCAAACATTGTGGGAATGCTAATGCAGTTACTGAACTTGTTGCCAATCACAAGGACTATGATTTCCCAGTGTTATGTCCGTATGGCCAGTCTTTGGGGAGAATTTGTCATGTGCTTAGTAATGTCACTGTCCACGTCATTGATGATGTCATATGTGATGTCAGGTGTGATGGGAAACATACACATAAGTTAAGGTTGCCGAGAGTGCTGAGTTAAGGTTGCGTGGCTACCTTAAATTGCCATTTTCTAACCTTTTGGACTTTTGAAACTAAACCTTAACGTTACTTTAACAAAGTTTTTGCCATTGAATATTTAATTATATATTTAAGTCGGTATTTAACGTACCGACTTGTTTCAGAACAGTTTTTAATCACCTTGTGTAAACATCCACGTGTTAACCACAACGAGAAAGTAAACTCCAGCTCACACTGACAGCCTGACTCTTGCTGCAGCAGCCTAAACAGCAGTTTGATTGGTAGCATCTCCAATCATTCATATGCGCATGGCTGAAACAGCAATTTGGTTGGTAGTGAGGATGTGCATGCTGTCATGCACACTGCAGAAAGCAGCGTTCACTTCTACAACGGACTTTCCCCACAAAATAAAATATAAAAATATGAAATGAAATTAAAAAGACATAGGAGTTTATGTTGACTCAGAAATGTCTTCATCTAGACAATGTGGGAAGCTATAAAAAAGGTCAACAAGAGGCACGAATATATTGTGAGAAGTGTTGAATTTAAATCAAGGGAAGTAATGTTAAAACTTTACAATGCATTAGTAAGACCTCATCTAGAATATTGTGTTCAGTTCTGGTCACCTTGTTACAAAAAGGATATTGCTGCTCTAGAAAGAGTGCAAAGAAGAGCAACCAGAATTATCCTGGGTTTAAAAGGAATGTTGTATGCAGACAGGCTAAAAGAATTGAATCTATTCAGTCTAGAACAAAGAAGACTACGCGGTGATCTGATTCAAGCATTCAAAAGCCTAAAAGGTATTGACAAGGTATGGACTTTTTTTACCTAAAAAAAGAAACAAGGACCAGTGGTCACAAATGGAGATTAGATAAAGGGGCATTCAGAACAGAAAATAGGAGGCACTTTTTTACACAGAGAATTGTGAGGGTCTGGAACCAACTCCCCAGTAATGTTGTTGAGGCTGACACCCTGGGATCCTTCAAGAAGCTGCTTGATGAGATTCTGGGATCAATAAGCTACTAACAACCAAACGAGCAAGATGGGCTGAATGGCCTCCTCTCGTTTGTAAACTTTCTTATGTTCTTATGTTCTTCTTATGTTCTTAAATATCCGGCAAGATAGAAAATCCTCCCACAGGCAGCATATTTTTAGCATCCCTGGTGAGAAGTAAGGGGGCCAAAAGACAGCCCCCCCCCGGCACCTTCAAATATACAAATGTGACAGGCCTTTTCTTCTTCTCGAAGCTGTACTCATTTTTTTAAATAAAAAATGATACAGCAGTGACACTCTGCGTAAGTGACGTCACAGAACGACAACAATACCTGTGATTCTCTGACTTGACTGGATTCAGAGGGTGGGAGCTAAATACTTATACAAAAGAGAAGCTCAAACAAAAGAATTAGGAATTTCCTGATTAGCCTTGTTAAACAGATGATTTAGTCTGTTCCCGCAAATTACCTTTGATGTCCCGGGGTCCCACGGGAATCCAGTACCGCTGCAGGGCTCTACTATAAAGCACTATTGTTTTATCAGTCAACTGGCAATAATTTGAAATGTTGAATAAATTGTGACATTTAAAATCAAATACTGAATGAAGAGGTCTCTAAAACCTGTACTGTATGCTTGATTATTTTCATATTAGGCCAAATAAGCTTGCCAGGACTACTTCCAGCAGACCTCAGTTGTTAATAAAGAATTGCTTGGTACGGCCTATACAGTAGAAAGTTACACAAAGTTACATCACAAACTGGATCTTCACTGCTGAAGTCTCGTGAGACATAAGGCATGGCTTTCGGACTTGTTTACACGCAAAAAAAACATCTTAGTAGTCAATTTGGGCAGATTTTCAGCGTGACAAGGCGATTTACCCACCCGTTTAAGTCACACTATGTTTTGGCCGCACGCTTCCTATAGCGTGAGGAATGTGTGTAATATGTGTGCTCTACGTCACATTCTCAAGACAATGGAGAGAGAATATGGAGTTCCTAAACTGCATGGAAACCCCGCCAAGTTGGAGTTTCTAAACTGGATGGAAACCCTGCTTATGCCAGATGTTAATGCAGAAAGCACACAACTACAACATGTATTCAAGGTTGCTGACACAGTATAGTATAGTGTGTGTGTGTGTGTGTGTGTGTGTATATATATATATATATATATATATATATATATATATATATATATATATATGATACTCTATAACAGAAAGACAATGACATTGTATTTTAAAAGGCTTTTATTTTTAGTACTAGAAAAAACTACAAAACAGTTTGCTCTTAAAAATATTCAGAAATATAACAATTGAAATATTTGAGACCCCGAATACTTAACACAAATATTTTAAAATTATAAATGCAAAAAGAAAAGCCAAAGCACAAGTATAAATACCTTTTAAAAATGACATACCAAAAAACTTATACTTTTATGTTACATTACACAGCACCTTTTTTACAATATTTTTTAAACTGAGCTGATCCATTTAACAATGTAAGTGTGTTGAAACTTGTTGTGCTTGTTAGAAAATATACAGACTTACATCTTAAGAACCTTAAAAGTGTTGCAGTGTCCCAAATACAGGTGAGATTACTGGTTGAGCTATATTCTCATCCCACTGCAGCTTTATTATTTATTTATTTTTTTTGGTTTGCTGTAGATTGGGTTCAAAGTAAAGCTATTTTAAGCACATGTATTGATGGATGTAAATTAAAACCAGCAGCCACATTGTACAGAGTTCTTCTGACCTTGCAGAATTAAGCTCATGAACAATCTCTTCACTTAATATAAGGTAATTCAAGAAAACAACGTTAAGACAAGCATTTAGTGAACATTAACCATTAATTAATATGACAAAGACCAAAATACACAATTTCTGCACTAAAGCAATTTAAAACATTTGTTCAGGTATTGGTAACTTTACATTAAAAGTCTGTAAAAATGTGACAGAACTAATATAAAAAATATATGAATTGCTTAAAAAATCATTATACATTAATAAAGCTCCATTATAAAGTCAATAGCCAGAAAAAGAACAGTAATCAAGAAGTACCACAGAACAAATTTAACTGAAATGCTTGAAAGAAGCAGACAGACACCAAAAATTGTGGGTACAGCAGGTAGGAGCTAAAAAAGGGGGACCAAAGTATGTTTGGTGAAAAAAGGGAACGCCTCTGATGAAGAAAACCTTGTACCTAAAGTTAAACATGGAGATGGTTCGATCATGATATGGGGGTGTTTTAGCAATTCAGGGGCCGGAGACATTCATGCTATTCAAGATTTGAATGCAGCCATGCATCAAAACATTCTACAAAGTACAATGATACCCTCTGCTCATAGGCTGATTGGCAGATCTTCCAACACGACAATGACCCAAAGCAAAAGGATAAATCAACTCTGGAATTCTTGAAGAAAACAAAGATAAAAGTTCTGGAATAGCCTTCGCAATCATCAGATCTCAATCCAATAGAAATGCTTTGGACTGTTTTGTTTGTTTTTTGATAAAGATTATTTGTTGAATTACAACAAATTGTATATTTTGCTTTTTGTTTTATTAAAAAGATGTTAATGCTTGTCCTAAATCTGTTATCTTGAATTATAAGAGTAGGGTGCCAATACTTTTGTCTATGAGTGTATATAAGTTTGGACCACAAGCCGAAATACGACCCTGTCAGGCTGGGGTTAATTGATTTTTAGATGGCTTGGTCTTGTCTTGCGAATGACACCATTGTGATGCAGAAAATTCACTTTACCCAAAGCCGTACATGTTAAGCCATTACAAAGGATTTTCATATAAATTGCTCTGAACTCTTTATGTTTTTGTTTTTCAATATACTTGCTTACAGTCCTTTTAGGAGCTAATAAATGATCAAATGTCAGGTAAATCATATCAAATATCAAAATTGGCTTATAAGTCAATAAAATGAAATACATAAATGTATTTAAGGCATGGGCATATTCAAAACATCGTTCCTGAGATTGAAATGCGCCCCACCCACCCAACATCACACCAAATCATAGGGTGAGATGAAAATGCCAACTGTTCCTTAGCAAGTCTGCCAAGGCCTCTAGAAGTTTGGTCCTTTGTTGAAGGGGTTGTCTCTGAGCCGGTTGTAGACGCTGTTGCAGCTTGTCATGTCACAGATACCTGGTGTACCAGGTTGGCCATGCCTTCCTGGGGTGCCAGGTGACCCAACTTTGCCTGACTCTCCAGGGGCTCCCATAAGACCTTCACCAGGCCTCCCTCGTGGCCCTTCAGGACCTGCCATTTTTGACAAAATACATTTTCAAGGTGCATTGTAAAGACAACAGAACAGGCACCAGCATACTGTATAACAGGAGAATTTGGCTGATATTAAATTCAGCGGATTTGTTACCTTGGCAGATTTTGACGGTTTTTGAATTGGCATTTATCACTTATCACGTTCACAAAGAAAAATGCCAGTTTTGTATTTCTACTTTTAGTTTTAATAAACATTCAAATACATGTTTACTTAATGAAACCTGTCTTCTAAAACAGTATCTCATTTACAGTAACTCGTTATAGCATCTACAATCGTTATGTAGTCCTTAATTTTAAGATTGTTATCGTTATATAGTCTTTAATTTTAAGATACCAGTATTTGTAAAGGATTAGTAGCTGCAGTACACTTTAACGATAGGCATTTGCTAACTCTCAGTTTTAAAACGTAGCTCTGGTTCACTAACATAACACAGTGGAATGATCACAACATAATTTAGTAATTGTAGGGCAGTATTGCCACGTGTGAAAACGTCAACAATAAAGCCTAAACAAAAATGTTTTAAATTTAAAACTAGTTAATAGACTAGCAACCACTGGCAAAATCAAAACATATTGTTTAGGGACGTTGCGATGCCTGCACAGTGGGTGTCTTAATAGTAGTATCTATAATGAATCGACAATAACAATCCAAAGCAAATTTGCTTTTGTTACAGACTTTCTAACAAGTCTGGAATAAAGTATTTCCTTGTGGTAAGCACCTCGCCATAAACATTTTGTGCACAAGTGACTTTTTGATTCAGTTGTTTATATTGGGAACAATTGAAGGAGTGTTCCCTGTTTTTTGTTGCACACTGGTTTGTTTCCATAATGGAGGACTTCCCAACACCTAATCACTAATCAAGCTTGCTGTTTATCCTATACTGATGAAAAAAAATGATTTTCCTTTGACACCTGTTTTGGATACATTACCTAAAATACATACACATGTTACTAATCCACCTGATAGGCCAATGGTGTCTGGTAATCAATCAATTTTGAACCATTGAGTCAATTTGTTGATTTCCAGAGTAAACCTATAGTCTCAGAATCACCTTCCTATTTGTCTGAATCTAGAGGTGTAATTAATTTACTTGCCAGCTACATGATTCCTAATGATGCATTCCTTGTAACCTTTGATGTCGAAAGCCTGTATACCAACATATCACATAGAGAAGGTATTGAAGTAATGTCCAATTATTTTTCTTTGAAGACAATTAATCAACAAACTGATTTTCTGTTACAGTTAACTGAATATATTCTTACATCAAATTATTTTCTTTTCAATAATAAGTATCATTTGCAAATCCAAGGCACTGCTATGGGCTCTACCTTTGCACCTAATTATGCAAATGTATTCACGGGACATTGGGGAAAACAATACATTGATGACAAGACTATTAACCCATTACTACAACATGTTGGGTTATGGAAAAGATACATCGATGATATTTTGGTTTTCTGGACAGGTTCTGAAGAAGACCTTCACTCATTTAAAAATTATATGAATGAAACTAGATCTTCATTAAAATTTACTATGGAATATAGCAAATTGGCTATACACTTTTTGGATTTGTTAATTTCGACTTCTGATGTTGGAACAGTGAACACATCTATCTTTAGAAAACCCACAGATAGAAATACTTTATTACAAGCTTATAGCTTTCATCCTAAACATCTGATTAGAAACATACCATGTGGACAATTTTTAAGACGTATCTGTAACAAAAAAACAGATTTCGAAACGAAAGCTTTGGAAATGTATGATGGCTTGCTTGATAAAGGCTACAACACACACGTTACTGATACAGCTCTCTCAAAAGAACTGACATTAAAAATCAAGACCAGCTACTGACAATCAATAAAAATGTCCATACAAATAAATCTGATAGTGTTTCATTTGTAACGGAATGTAATCACATGTCCAGTGATATCAAGAGTATAATATACAAACATTGGAAAATACTGAAATATGATCCTCAACTTCATCCTTTCATTAATTCCTTACCAAAAATCTAGTTCAGAAGTTGTAATATTAATGATAAATTGGTTTCATCTATGTACAAAACACCTTCAGATAATGGAAATTGGCTTAATAAATCTGAAATACACATTAACTTCCAATGTGGTAAATGTGTTCACTGTTCCAACACTTATTATATGAAGTTTTTTTCACACCCATACCCAGGACGCAAATTCCCTATAAAAAGTGTTATTAACTGTAATTCGACACATATTGTTCACTTGCTTAAATGCCCTTGTGATCTCATCTACGTGCGACAAACTAAACGTAATCTAAAAATCAGAACTGCAGAACACAAGGCAACGATAAGAAACAGCAATATAGATGACACAATAGCTGGACATTATAATGAATTAACCATGGTTCTTCATCTAACTTAAAATTTACAGTCATTGAAAAAGTTACAATATCTGCTAGAGGAGGCAACATTGTAAAACAGCTTAAGAGAAGGGAAGCATTTTGGAATCACACACTAAATTCTGTTGAACCTAATGGACTCAATGAGAAACTTGAATGAAACTCCTATTTATAAATTATAATTACAAGTTTGTTACCTTATACATTTGTAATTATTATTTCTGAAGTGTCAATCTCTGTAAACGATGTTTTAACTTGATGAAATTATTAGCACCTGTTTTTAATTTAATTAGTGTTAGTGATGGTGTTGTAATAGTAAATGATGATCACCTGTTGAAATGTATTTAAATGTATTTCGCTACTTCACCACACTGAAAACTAACAAACCTGATGTCGAAACGCGTAGTGCTGTACGCAAATTCTTTTAACATGAATAAAATATCAATTTTAATTTAAAACTTGTTCCTTTCATCTTATTTAAACTGTGCATTATTTTGAAAATATTATTTTGAAAGATCTATGAGAGTGCTGCCGCGCCTGTCTTCTGTTGGACCAATTGACTTTATCAACTACTTCACAGACAAATTTATTTTTTTAAATACATACATATATAAGCCCAACAGAGTGTCCATATATGGAGTTGAGACGGCAACAAGTTATTTTTTTTTCCTAATGACTTTGAGCAGAATAAACTGGATGAATAAAAATCAATTCAACAACGTCTTGGATTTCAGTAATTTTTCAAGGTCTGTGTCTGAGAGAGGTGGATAATGTGCAGAAGTGGCTTTTGTGTTTTTCTGTAGCGTTTACAAACCACTAAAATACATTATCTGAAGTGACAAAGTCGGGGTGAGTATAAAGATGAATTTTAACCCCATCCAAGCTGCAAAACAACAGGAATAAAACATTGTTTTTTACAAACTAAACAATATGTTTAAATAATAATACAACACAAATACAAAATAATACATACACACACAGGGGAGGGGTGTACCCTGTCACGCTTTCCTAACTTTCTTTCCTAACATTTAGGACTTGGTGGAACCTTTCCTATCTGTCGGTTAGAAAAAGAAAATGGTTTGCAAGATCTGAACAAACCATTCTGGTGGCAGCTACCTGAAGCTCAAGCTGTAACCTGCTCTATTCAGACTTGATCAGTCGTTTACGGATAAGACTGGTTTTAGATAGGATTTCCTAACTAATGAGACACTGCTGTAGACACTGCTGACTTAGAAAAAATGTTATCCTAACCATGAAAGATATGATAGGAAAGCAAGTTACGATATTGTTCTTGGGACATCAGGACTACATAATCCAGAATGCCGTGCACTCTCAATTAAGCAGGGAATGAGAAGCACCTAGTAATGATTAAAATGGAAGCATTTAATCAGGTCTGGGACTCAGTCCGGGTTGTCTGTCTGAGGGTTACGACCTGCACTTATTGGAAAAGCCACTTACTGTTGTCTGGACGCTTGATTTCACATTAGAGGACAGTGGAAAAAGACCTAAAGTTGGCAAAGCACACCCCACTTTGCCACAATATCTATATACTGTACATACATGCCAACAGTCCCTATATGGCTGGGACAGACCCAATTTCCTAACAAATGTCCCGCGTCCCGATGCATAGGAAGAAAACTCGATATTTACACTTGGAGATTCACAGCTAGTCTAGGTCGTTCGCTCTTGCGCCGTACTGTTTGTTTATTTTCCTCTCATGACAGGGTGGAATGCCCTGCATGTGTAAATAGTGTTTTTTTGTTTATTTATTAATAAAATAGTGTGTTTTATGTGTGTGTTGGTGATGGGTACGGGTACGGATTTAGGACACTAGGGAGCCAATTGGCAGATCGGCTTGGCTCAAAACATGGAGGTTGTTGTGGAGCCAAAATGGAGCTAGTTGCCAAACACAGTTAGGAGGGTGTGGTAAGTGTATTACTGATTATTCACAGGTTGGTTAATGATTGGCTGGAGTTGCACTTGTGTGTTAATGGGTTTATTGGGTAGTGGTGTGTATAAAAGCCAATGGTGTTTTAATCAGGGAGACACCACCAGGGAAGTGGATGTGTTGGGGAGATGACAAGCAGAGAGCAGCCCAGGTAGGACAAGACAAGACAAGACAAGACAAGACAAGGCAAGGCGAGACAAAGGTGAGACGAGACGAGACAAGACGAGACGAGACAAAGGCTCCTACATGTTACATAGCCACTCTCCAAGATAGTTTTTACTTTTATGTATGATTTTGTGTTTGTTACTTGTTTTGTGTTCCCTTTTTATTTTGCCCTGTGAACAGTGTTTTCAATTATTTTTGTTAAATAAATGCGTGCCCCAGTGCTTAAACCCGCAGCTACTGTCTCTATAACCCTTTGCCATCCTGTCACATCTGTCTTTAGTGGCTGCTGACCCTCGTGCACTGCACTGCCTGGCAGGAATTGTGTTCACATGACCAGATCTCAGTTTATTGACATGTCATATCCAGTCATATTGCAGAAGCGTATTATTTCCTCACTGCTGCTGCAATATGATTTGATGTGTATGATTTTGAGTAAAATGTGGGAACCAATGGAATGTGAATGACTGGAGTTAGCTACACCCTTCATTTTTGTACAGCATTCGTTGATCATGCAAAGCATAGTGTTGAAGGTTCTGAGATATATATTAAATAAAGTCGGGCCCAGCAAATAAAAATGGCATCTATCAAAGCAACAACAAAAAAAAGGAAGTTCTTGTTTAACAGTGACTGGAGTAAAAAAATATGTATTCTGGGGGCAGGGGCAGTTAAATTGCAGGTTTAAAGCATAAACATTTTTCAATCAATTAATGTGTTTCTCAACAAATCAATTAATATATTACTAAAACATTGCAATCCGTTGTAATTTTTACCTGCTGGACCAGGTGGGCCAGGTAAACCAGTGTGTCCTTCACCTTTTAAACCTCTGTCTCCCTTCTGCCCAATATCACCTGGTTATTGAACAACAAAAAAAACAACATTATTGTCAGATTCCAGGATGGTTACATATCACCTAAATTACTCTGCCACAATAGACAGATATAGATAGATAGATATAGCTATAGTGGCAGAGCAGGGGGAGGAGAGTAGTCCGTAAGGTAAGGTGTATTACAGGACTACATCCCCCAGAATGCCTCGGGGCTGATTGGCTCAGAAGCCAGTAATGAGGGACCCCTGCTTGTAATTTAGGCAGGCAGATGTATAAAAGCATGATGAAATGTTTGCTGTCTGGCTGTGTGAAGGCTAATGCCTCTGAAGAGACCTGTGTGAAGAGACCTATGTGAAGACCCGTGTGATGAGACCTATGTGAACAGCTGCCCCCACTGAGCTGGGGGAGATCAAGCAGCTCCTAACCTCATCTGCACAATACTGATGAACTAAGAACACCTGCTTAATGTACATGAAGCCTATATAACCAACAATGCACTGTATATAAAGAATAAGAGGGGAAATTATATATATATATATATATATATATATATATATATATATATATATATATAGTAACAAAATTGTACCACTCAAGGTTCGTGGCCCCTTTAAAAACAGACCTAGGACACAGGAAATGGAGGTTTAAAGCGCTTCTGCACAATTTTTTAATAATAATCACCAAAAACCAAATAAACAAAACAAACACCTAGCTCTTTCTTGAGCACTAGCTAAACACAACACAGGAACCTAAACTCTATTGCAGGACAGCTAAGCTGTTTACCTGCCAATTAAACAAAATAATCAAACAAAACAAACCAGGTTTCACACTGATCCAAAAGATTTACACTACCTTTTCCTTACACACGCTTGTGCACACAGCAGCCCTGAACAGACTGGCTGCTTCATTTAAATACCCTGCACCTGGCTCTAATTTACAATGATAATTAAACAATTAAACTCAATCAATGTGCATTTGCATATGGTTTTAATGCAGGGAGGATATTAACCCCCTCCCTGCTATCTTACTATATATATATACAGCTCTGGAAAAAATTAAGAGACCACTGCAAAATTATCAGTTTCTCTGGTTTTACTATTTATAGGTATGTGTTTGGGTAAAATGAACATTTTTGTTTTATTCTATAAACTACTGACAACATTTCTCCCAAATTCCAAATAAAAATATTGTCATTTAGAGCATTTATTTGCAGAAAATGACAACTGGTCAAAATAACAAAAAAGATACAGTGTTGTCAGACCTCGAATAATGCAAAGAAAATAAGTTCATATTCATTTTTAGGAAGAGTTCAGAAATCAATATTAATAATCAATAAGGAAGCAAGTTTTCTTCCAGGACAACCTTGTACTTGGCTTGATTCATGCCAAAGCTGCCCGATTCCAGCCTTGCTGAAGCACCCCCAGATCATCACCGATCCTCCACCACATTTCACAGTGGGTGCAAGACACTGTGGCTTGTAGGCCTCTCCATGTCTCTGTCTAACCATTAGACGACCAGGTGTTGGGCAAAGCTGAAAATTGGACTCATCTGGGGGTGCTTCAGCAAGGCTGGAATCGGGCAGATTTGTCTTTGTGAAGGACGCATGAATCAAGCCAAGTACAAGGTTGTCCTGGAAGAAAACTTGCTCCTCTCTCTGACAATGTTCCCCAACTCTGAGGATTGGGTTTTCCAGAAGGACAATGCTCCATGCCACACAGCCAGGTCAATCAAGGTGTGGATGGAGGACCACCAGATCAAGACCCTGTCATGGCCAGCCCAATCTCCAGACCTGAACCCCATTGAAAACCTCTGGAATGTGATCAAGAGGAAGATGGATGGTCACAAGCCATCAAACAAAGCCAAGCTGCTTGAAGTCACCCAACATCAATGTGAAAGACTGGTGGAGAGCGTACCAAGACGCCTGAAAGCTGTGCTTGAAAATCAGGGTTATTCCATCAAATATTGATTTCTGAACTCTTCCTAAGTTAAAACATTAGTATTGTGTTGTTTAAAAATGAATATGAACTTATTTTCTTTGCATTATTCGAGGTCTGACAACACTGCATCTTTTTTGTTATTTTGACCAGTTGTCATTTTCTGCAAATAAATGCTCTAAATGACAATATTTTTATTTGGAATTTGGGAGAAATGTTATCAGTAGGTTATAGAATAAAACAAAAATGTTCATATTACCCAAACACATACCTATAAATAGTAAAACCAGAGAAACTGATAATTTTGCAGTGGTCTCTTAATTTTTCCCAGAGCTGTATATATATATATATATATATATATATATATATATATATATATATATATATATATATATTCCCCTCATTCTCTATATACAGTGCATTGTTGGTTATATAGGCTTCATGTACATTAAGCAGGTGTTCTTAGTTCATCAGTCTTGTGCAGATGAGGTTAGGACAGGGTGGGCAATTCGGTCCTGGAGGGCGGTGTCCCTCCTAGCTTTTGTTCCAACTGTGCTCTAAATTACTTAATTAGACCAATAATTGGTAGTAATTTCCACGTTGATGCCGTTGATGATGTGCTGGGGGGTGTCGTGTCTGGGCAGCAGGGTGGCGACGATGCCGTCGGAGAAGCACTGCGCGGCTTTCTCTGCCAACCTCCTCACTGACCTCACTGATGCTGGTGTGGATGGTGCGGGGGCTCCCCAGGGTGGGCCTGGTCAGCAGCTGTAAGCACACTGTCCTGGAAACCCTGTGTTTGCACACCTGATCTACATGACACGCTGGCTTGGGAACAGCCACCGCTCGTCTAGGTATTTCCCATTTGAATCAATGAGAATGGCCACCTCGGCACTGGGCTCTTTTGTAGCCTGTGTTTGGGGGGGGTCTGTGCTTCACGGGCCATCTCGCTAACAATGGGAGTGAACTCAGTGTGTGTGTGTTTAGAGGGGGGGGGTTGTTGGGACAGTGTGTGTGTCAGTGTGTGTGGGAGGTGTTGTGGGGGCAATGTTTGTCAGTGTCAGTGTGTGTGGGAGGTGTTGTGGGGGCATTGTGTGTGTGTGTCAGTGTGGGTCAGTGTGCCGGCACTGGCTGGTGTAACAGTGGTCCTGGGCTGCTGTATGGTGGGGGGGCAGTGCTCTTTCAGAGGGTGGGTGTGGAAGGGGTCTGTGTGCCTGTGTTGCTGCTCTCTCAGGCCCTTCAGCTCCCTGGTCATGCTCTTCACTTTGCTCTGCATCTCCTCTCTCACTCCAGCCAGCTCGCTCCTCATGGCCTGGTTGTTCTGCTGCAGTCCCTTCACCTCGTCTCTCAGCTCACTGACTGCAGCCCTGCTCTCCCTCTTCACCTGTGTGTCCTTGTCTCAGCTGCTGGGTGAGGCTCAACATCAACATCAAATCAACAGTATGAAGGTCACTCTTGAAATCAGGACTTAAAGGATGTGTTGCAGTAAGAATACCTCGGTCAAGAAAGGGGAACAAGACTAAAAGGCTAAAATATGCACAAGAACACAGAAATTGAACTGTAACATGATGATTTGGACTGTTGATGGATGACGACACCTGTGCCTTCTGCCAGTTCCGTTGTCAATTCGACGCTTGTCTTCTTTCTATTCCTTAAGGATATTATCTTTAAGTATTGCTCATCCTTGTTAGACAGCTTTTTGGGTCTTCCAGTCCTGGGTTCATCAATTACAGATGATGTTTCTCTGTACTTGCTGATTATGCTTCGGATACCACACCTTGAAAATCGAGTGATGCAAGCTATTTCACTCAATGTTTTTGCTTCTTTATGCATGCCAAGGTTGTTATAATAGTAGAGAACACTAGTGGAGGCTTTGAGTAAATTGCTGATCCTCATAATGCATCAGAGTAGAAAAATGCAACATGTTTAAGACTTTTGCACAGGAGTGTATATACAGTACTGTGCAAAAGTTTTAGGCAGGTGTGAAAAAATGCTGTAAAGTAAGAATGCTTTCAAAAATAGACATGTTAATAGATTATATTTGTCAATTAACTAAATGCAAAGTGAGTGAACAGAAGAAAAATCTACATCAAATCCATATTTGGTGTGACCACCCTTTGCCTTCAAAACAGCATCAAGCATCAATTCTTCTAGGTACACTTACACACAGTTTTTGAAGGAACTCGGCAGGTAGGTTGGCCCAAACATCTTGGAGAACTAACCACAGTTCTTCTGTGGATTTAGGCAGCATCAGTTGCTTCTCTCTCTTCATGTAATCCCAGACAGACTCGATGATGTTGAGATCAGGGCTCTGTGGGGCCATACCATCACTTCCAGGACTCCTTGTTCTTCTTTACGCTGAAGATAGTTCTTAATGACTTTAAGCTGTATGTTTGGGGTCGTTGTCATGCTGCAGAATAAATTTGGGGCCAATCAGATGCCTCCCTGATGGTATTGCATGATGGATAAGTATCTGCCTGTACTTCTCAGCATTGAGGAGACCATTAATTCTGACCAAATCCCCAACTCCATTTGCAGAAATGCAGCCCCAAACTTGCAAGGAACCTCCACCATGCTTCACTGTTGCCTGCAGACACTCATTCCTGTACGCTCTCCAGCCCTTCGGCGAACAAACTGCCTTCTGCTACAGCCAAATATTTCAAATTTTGACTCATCAGTCCAGAGCACCTGCTGCCATTTTTCTGCACCCGTTCCTGTGTTTTCGTGCATAGTTGAGTCGCTTGGCCTTGTTTCCACGACGGAGGTATGGCTTTTGGCCGAAGTCTTCCATGAAGGCCACTTCTGACCAGACTTCTCCGGACAGTAGATGGGTGTACCAGGGTCCCACTGTTTTCTGCCAGTTCTGAGCTGATGGCACTGCTGGACATCTTCCGATTGCGAAGGAAGTAAGCATGATGTGTCTTTCATCTGCTGCAGTAAGTTTCCTTGGCCGACCACTGCGTCTACGGTCCTCAACGTTGCCCATTTCTTTGTGCTTCTTCAAAGAGCTTGGACAGCACATCTGGAAACCCCTGTCTGCCTTGAAATTTCTGTCTGGGAGAGACCTTGCTGATGCAGTATAACTACCTTGTGTCTTGTTGCTGTGCTCAGTCTTGCCATGGTGTATGACTTTTGACAGTAAACTGTCTTCAGCAACCTCACCTTGTTAGCTGAGTTTGGCTGTTCCTCACCCAGTTTTATTCCTCCTACACAGCTGTTTCTGTTTCAGTTAATGATTGTGTTTCAACCTACATATTGAATTGATGATCATTAGCACCTGTTTGGTATAATTGTTTAATCATACACCTGACTATATGCCTACAAAATCCCTGACTTTGTGCAAGTGTACCTAGAAGAATTGTTGCTGTTTTTAAGGCAAAGTGTTGTCACACCAAATATGGATTTGATTTAGATTTTTCTTCTGTTCACTCACTTTGCATTTAGTTAATTGATAAATATAATCTATTAACATGTCTATTTTTGAAAGCATTCTTACTTTACAGCATTTTTTCACACCTGCCTAAAACTTTTGCACAGTACTGTATATACACACACACACACACACACACACACACACACACACACACACACACACACACACACACAACTCTTTGGTCTAATGCTACTTGGAATACGCAATAAGTAGGATTGCAGATAAGAACATAAGAAAGTTTACAAACGAGAGGAGGCCATTCGGCCCATCTTGCTTGTTTGGTTGTTAGCAGCTTATTGATCCCAGACTCTCATCAAGCAGCATCTTGAAGGATCCCAGGGTGTCAACTTCAACAACATTACTGGGGAGTTGGTTCAAGCCCCTCACAATTCTCTGTGTAAAAAAAGTGCCTCCTATTTTCTGTTCTGAATGTCCCTTTATCTATTTTCCATTTGTGACCCCTAGTCCTTGTTTCTTTTTTCAGGTCAAAAAAGTCCTTGGGTCAACATTGTCTATACCTTTTAGGATTTTGAACGCTTGAATCAGATCACCGCGTAGTCTTCTTTGTTCAAGACTGAATAGATTCAATTCTTTTAGCCTGTCTGCATTCGAAATGCCTTTTAAACCCGGGATAATTCTGGTTGCTCTTCTTTGCACTCTTCCTAGAGCAGCAATATCCTTTTTGTAACGAGGTGATCAGAACACAATATTCTAGATGAGGTCTTACAAATGCATTGTAAAGTTTTAACATTACTTCCCTTGATTTAAATTCAACACTTTTCATAATATATCCGAGCATCTTGTTGGCCTTTTTTATAGCTTCCCCACATTGTCTAGATGAAGACATTTCTGAGTGAAGATAAACTCCTAGGTCTTTTTCATAGATTCCTTCTTCAATTTCAGTATCTCCCATATGATATTTATAATGTACATTTTTATTGCCTGCGTGGAGTACCTTACACTTTTCTCTAATAAATGTCATTTGTCATGTGTCTGCCCAGTTCTGAATGCTGTCTAGATCATTTTGAATGACCTTTGCTGCTGCAACAGTGCTTGCCACTCCTGCTATTTTTGTGTCGTCTGCAAATTTAACAAGTTTGCTTACTATACCAGAATCTAAATCATTAATGTAGATTAGGAATAGCAGAGGACCTAATACTGATCCCTGTGGTACACCACTGGTTACCTCGCTCCATTTTGAGGTTTCTCCTCTAATCAGTACTTTCTGTTTTCTACATGTTAACCACTCCCTAATCCATGTGCATGCATTTCCTTGAATTCCTACTGCGTTCAGTTTGAGAATTAATCTTTTATGCGCGACTTTGTCAAAAGCTTTCTGGAAATCTAAATAAACCATGTTGTATGCTTTGCAATTATCCATTTTCGATGTTGCATCCTCAAAAAAATCAAGCAGGTTAGTTAGACACGATCTCCCTTTCCTTGTGTTTGTTTCATTTACAGCTGCAGTTTGTGACCAATGTTGAGGTCAGTATGTTCGCCATAGCCTTTGTTACCTTTTATTCCTGGAGTGCCATGCATTCCGGGTGCCCCTGGGTACCCCTGCCTTCCCACCCTTCCTGGATACCCGGGGCTTCCGGTGGGTCCCTGGGGACCGGACGGTCCTGGTGAACCTGGTGACCCTGGCTTTGTTTCACATTGTTGACACGCAGGTTTCATGGTTTGAAGAAACTGAGGTAATTGGTCTAGGGAACACAATGCATGTTCAGAAAATGTGTTAAATATGTTAACAAAACATGTTTTATCTTAGAAGGTCAGGTTCATCACTGGAAAATGTGCCATTGAACACATCTATAAGATGTTCCTGGTCTACAAGCTGTAGCATGAATAACAATAATAGATAAAGTACTTACTCCTAAGAACATCAGTGCACAGCTTTATTACGTGTTCATCTGTTAAAGGCTTTCCCTGAAAAATAAATAATGTATTTAATGAGTCTATATTGTTATCTCTTCAGTGTATTTCTTGTTAATCAAGGAACCTGGCATACTGTACATACAGGTTTCCCTGGAAACCCAGGTACGCCTGGTTGTCCTGGTATCCCTTCTCGTCCTGGAGGTCCACGAGGTCCAACTGGTCCAATTGGTCCGAAGTCTCCCTTGCTCCCCTGAGTCCCTCTTCCTCCAGCATCTCCAGATTTGCCTTTCTGAGGGTCAAGAAAACAAACTGAAGATATAGATATAGATAATATTGCCGCACAGAAGACCAAAAATACATTATTTATATTCAAAAATCTTTGTCAAAAGAGAAGAAAAAAACATGAAACATATTCACAAGTCTAAAACCATTTTTTATAGAAATGGTCAGTTTCCCAGGAATTTGAACACACATTTGTCCTTGTCCTCCCATGGGGTTAGGGAGTAAGGTTGGCTGGGGCTAGTTCTCCTTATCATGCTTCAGCTACTGCTACTCGTCAGGCGTCAGACAAGTCTGGGTTGTAACACCCCAAATAAAAATATGGTGGTGATTGCGAAACGACAAGCAAAAAAAAAAAATTATCAAAGAATAATTAGGTAAAACTTACGCACCTCTCCTTTTTCTCCATCGCGTCCAGCTTGGCCCTGTGAAATGGTGACACAATGGGTTAAAAGTTATACTGATTAAGATTAAAAATAAGACACTACAGTACATGAAAGGCAGCTTACTTGTACTCCTGGGGCTCCAGGACTTCCAGCCACACCATGATCACCCTGAAATAATATGGCATTAAAAAAGATGAAGAAAAAGGATCTCAAGACAGTGCGAACTGAGGGAAGGCTATGGTATTGGACCTTCGTATCTCCATGACTTGCAGATTGAACTGCTAGATCACAGATCACATAATGCTTCTCTGATGATGCTTCCTAAAGCCACCTAAAAATCAACTGGGCCAAAGGCATACAGTTGTTATGAACTCAGTTCCACCACGCTTGAATCTGTTGCAAGACTGTGGCAGTGAGATGAAGCAAAAATGCAGCAGCTTTGCAATTCTGTTTATTTCTGACTGCCATTGAATCAATCCTGTTTTTTTTCTGACTGCTATTGAATCAGCTGCACTTCATCAGTCCTGCCACCAGGTGGCAAAAGAAAGCAGAAAATGCATTAAATAAAACAGCAGGGAGCACCAGAGTTGAAGAATAAGCATTAAAGCTAAACTGCATATGGTTTAAAGTTATGCTTTGAAGTTAATTGATTGTTCATGCTCATTCACACGGGAGGAGTTATAGTTACTGAACTAAAATCAATGTAGCAGACTGTATAAAAAGTGCTTTCAAGTATAAATACCCCACAAAACACTCATCATTTTGTAGGCTTCTGTTTCCATGGCAAGATATAAAAAAGCAGAATATAGAATAAAGTACAATAAAGAATCTGGAAAAGTTCAGTTACAGATAAATATCAAATGAATTCTTTCAAGTGCTAGCATCTGAATTAGAAATGGAAATATGCCTATTTAATTAAATTCCTCACCAGGGCATGCACAATGAGCAATCACTTACAATTATCAATTTTGCCCTTGTTGGTACAAGCAACTCAAAATCTGGCTGTGCAAATAATAAACACATTTATATAAAAAAGGATATGAGTGTCCAGTTTTTTTTTCCATTTCCCCAAAAGAAAACTTCAACAAAAGAAAATAAATACCTGATTTCCTTTATCTCCGGGGTCTCCAGTTTCACCCTAGAAACACATTCATATAAAAAATGTATTGAATTAAAAACAAGTCATTTGTGTTCAAATGCACACCATTATAGAGACACAACTGTATATCTTCTAAAAGAACATAAGAAAATAAAGGCCAGTTAAGCTCCTGTGAGAGAGAAAGAATGAATCTTTATTATAAATCTCCCTCCCAACCTGTGAGGGCATTATGTAATGGAAACGGAGTGCCCTGGACTGGATGGCCTAACAATTCATTCCCAGGGATAGGTGGAAGTCGGCCATCTAGAAAGGGGGCAGAGCTACTGTACAGCAAGTCATTGACCCAGAAGGGAAGCGATGTGGCAGCCGCGGATTGGAGGAGAAATGGTTGCACTCGCTAACCAAGGGGGCGTGACTGACGGTACAAAAGGGGACATAGCAAGGTGATCTGTTCCTTTTGTTATCGTTAAGCTGAACCGAGAAAGGAGTACTGTGAACTTTCCGTGAGTGTTTTGTTTGTTATTGTCATGTCTAAAATCTACTTGTTTGTTCTTATTAGACGGCTAACACGATCCGGAGCTGTCGCTAAAAGCCAGCACAAAACCCGGACAACACTTCACCACTGTGCACGAATAAATTGTATTGTAAATTGTATTTATTATTTTGGGACTGCAACCTGTTGTTTAGACAGACATTGTTGTGTATTGTCTGGGATTATTCTTTGTGGTCAACAGACCAGGATTATAAAATAAAACCTGTTTGGATCGTGAACTTGGTTGTCTGTCTTCTGCTTCATAATCACATCACCACTACACCTGCGCACTGCAAACCACTTTGCCACAGCTCCACATTATTCAAGGCACATCTTTGTGTACAGGGTTGATAAAGGTAATTACTTTGTATCAGCAAAATGATTTAATGGTAGTTTCTCACCTTATGTCCTTTTAGTCCAGGATTGCCCATTGGTCCAGGTAAACCCTGGAGTCCTTGTTCTCCTGGCATTCCCTTTAACAATGAAAACAAAATTAAACTCAGCATTGAGATTTAATGCAAGACTATCCTAGTATCATGAGCAGTGCTCTCTTTCTAATTTAAAGAGACCATTTCAAGCCCATATAAGTTGTAACAATTCCTGCAACATGCATTGGACCTTGCTGTGCTGTTTCCTATCTGCACAGATCACATGAAATAACATTCAGTACTTATTCAGAATATGAACTGCTTTTGGAAATTCCAATCTGTTCCGAAGCTTGGTGGTTCACATTTTTGTCTCCAGTCTTCATTCTTTCTGGTGATGTAGCAGTATTGTACACTCTGATAAAAGTCATTCGGTGCACCTATTATTCTCACTCAAAAGTTCCCGAGCTATAACAGACAGTAGCTCCTCAGGTTACAGTCTGCCTGACATCACGTATGGGATGAATGCACTCAGTGACCTATTGATTTTACACATGTTTTTTTTTTTTTTAGACACCAAAACAACCTTGTATTAAAAGTTTCATAAAATGGCTAATGCAACAGTAATTGTAAACAGGAAAATTAAATACCAAGACCGCTCTGGTTGTTAACTGAGGTATGAACAAGTGTTCGGTTGTCATCTTGTGCCCTGTTCCTAACTAGAATCCTGGTCATTCCGAGCTGACATTTAGTGTAGACTATTTATTCATTCATTCATTTTTTAATGCTATGGTAATGTTACTGTAATAATGGAAAAAACGACTTAGAAACACACGCTTGAATCATTAAGATATCAACCAACTCTGAAAAACATCAATAAAAAGTATCTTTCTGTATGGCAGCAAGAAATAAAACTGAACAGCATTTCACCTTTTTTTTAATTGTATGTGTTGTATTATTATCGTTAGGGCTACAACATAACTTTGACTGACATTATCTTTCATATATTATTTTATTCTCGACAGTGGTCAGGACCATGGGTCTTGAAAATGCACCTCTTAATTAATAATTTGCAAATGATTATAACAAACATGACTCTAAGAATCTTTATCATTACTAGTCACTTTAGGAAAAAGCTGACCCGAGTGTCGTTCTCCTCCACTGACAAGGTGGCAGTATTTGGAAAACAAGGCCGTGTTACTTTAAGTAGCGCATTGAGGGCTAGAATTTTATTTCCACGACCTAAAATCGAAAATATGTGAACAATTTGCTCAGTTAACCCAGCAGACGGCAGGTCTCTCCAAAATGGGAAACCAAGAGACTGGCACAACACAAAAACGTTTTCAGGTAAGGTTAAATTGTATATAATTGAAAAAGAATGCATGTTCGACACTATGAAGGTTAAACTATGATAAGGAGTCTTTACATTGTAAGTATACAAATGATAGCATCTATATTTGCTTTCAAATTGATTTCCATTTGTAATATTCTTTTGGGCGAAATTTACTTTTTATACCGTCAGAGCAAGCCATATATTTAATAGGAAATGATAGAGCATAGCATTTTCAAAGTTCTACCTAATAAAGGCCACATCTACAAATACAGAGATTTAACAGAGATGTACAACATTAATGCTCAGATTTCCATCTGTTGTCAAAACGTTGTAATAACACAATAATATTAAAAGATAATTTAAAAATTTCTCTTAAGGAAGAGACTGCTAAAGCTGAATGTCCAGATCAAAGAAAGAATTCATTTTCACTAAGTAGTTTGTGATTATGTCTGAGTACACCTAATTGCAATCAGACTGAGTGACAAGGCTGTGTGTTCAAAACAGTAATGAAATGTATTTGGCAGCTGACTGGGTAATAAACTTACACATGTCTGAATGGAACCATTTTTTTTAATGTAGCAGACACAGGGGTTTATTTAATGACCTAAACAGTGCAGGTAAACCTAAAATTGTCAATACATATTACTTACTTAATACCTGATTGTTTCACGGACCTCATTTCATTAATATGGATTCATATAGTTACAGATCCACCCGTTTAGACCGTTCAAATAGACAGTGTTGGTCTGCGGGGGTTTGAACTCCAGCCCCTATCCCTGTCTGTGGTATGTTAAGGATCCAGAGGCTCTTTACCAGGTACTTACTTTTTCTCCTGATAGACCTGTCAATCCTGGTACACCACGCACCCCTGGAACACCCTGAACACAGATACAGACAGCAGTGTCATTGTTGGATATTGAATCTGTTTGATCTTTAGCAGAGTTTAACCAAATTAAAAGGACACTGTTCAACTAAAGGTACGTAATTGTATTAAAATATATGTATATAACTACAGAGCATATCCAGTGTGCAAAGATAAAACTGTCTTCTGACAGCTGACATAAAGTCGAGGATGTCATACTAGAGAGGTAGGCTGTTCTCTCCAAGTACACTGATGCTACCTACAGTAGAGTTAGAGCTACCAGTATTATATGACAAGTGTTTTGGTCATAGTACGTGCAGCTTCTGCTCTGGGTGTGATTTCACCCAAAACACTTATTTGGGAGACAGGCTGCTGTTGCTGATGAACTTTATAACTCTTGTTCCAACCTGTACTGTATTATGTTATCGCAGGATAAAGGATTAGGAATCCCTATGAAAGTTACATAAACAATATTATATCTTTATTTTTATATAGCACCTTTCATAGTGGACCACCATCACAAAGCGCTTTACAGAGGTAGGCTGTGAACTGTGCATTATATGCAAAGTCACTTACAATAGGACATTGATTTAACATCTCATCCGCAGGATGGAGCACAAGGAGGTTAAGTGACTTGCTCAGGATCACACAGTGAGCCACTCAGTGGCAGGATTTGAACTGGTGACCTTCTGGTCACAATCCCAGGACTATAACCACTGGACCACACTGCCTCCCAATGGCAGACAAGAACATTTTTCTATTAGTTTTTAAATTGAAACAGCATACTTTTTAAAATGTAACAAAAAGATGATCCAGTGTTTCTCCTGTGTCAAGGCGTGTAGGAATAATTTGATTAAAATTATTAGACAGTTTATATCAAACCTTGGGTCCCTCTTGCCCTTCAATCCCAGGTGGACCTAGAGGTCCTTGAATACCCTGAATGAAAAAAAAGTGGTTTCAGTGTTATTATATTTAATTCACTACTCCTACCACTCCTGTCAATAAAGGAGGGTGGCACAGCATGTGTTCAATCAATCAATCAGTCTTTATTTTTGTATAGCGCCTTTAATGAGGGCTGCCACAAAGCGCATCACATGAAGGAAAAAATAATAAGAATAAAAAATAACAATTCCCTTACAGTACTGGGCAGGTCATTCCATAATTTCTATGCCATATAGCTGAAGCATCTATCAGTTTTTTTCTCAATAATGGGTATAGAAAGTAACCTGGCATCCTCAGATCAGAGTGACCGATTGGTGACGTATGGTGTTAAAAGATCTTTAAGGTAAGGTAGAGCAAGGCCACTTAGAGCCTTATAGGTTAACAACGACACCTTAAAATCTATCCTAAATGGGACAGGAAGCCAGTGTAGGGTATGCCAGCACAGGAGTGATATGATCTCATCTATTAGGGTTGGTTCATACTTTTCTCGCAGATGAATGCAAACATCAGGCGCAGTCAGCTATAAAAGCTGTGCAGCTTGGTCTCTTAACTATGACTCCCGACTACAGCATTATAAAGGGGGAGCACTGTAGTTATCTATCAACTCTCTGACTGCTCCAGAATGAGTAAAATCTAAAACAGACAAAGCTTCCAGGAACTGTTTAGGAGTTGATCAATTTAGATCTAGTTTTAATACAGCATGTTGACTGTTTCATAGAGTCGGGTAATAACATTTCAAAGACAAACGCAGAGTGATCTGAAATCGTTAGATCATTGATGGACAGATTCTGAATAATTAGACCACAAGTGATAACCAAGTCTAATGTATGGTCATGAATATGAGTAGGACCAGTAACATGTTGAATAAAACCCAAGGACTCTACAGAAGAAAATCTCTACCAAGAAGATCTCTCTCTCCATCAACATGTACAGTACTGTGCAAAAGTTTTAGGCAGGTGTGAAAAAAAGCTGTAAAGTAAGAATGCTTTCAAAAATAGACATGTTAATAGATTATATTTATCAATTAACTAAATGCAAAGTGAGTGAACAGAAGAAAAATCTAAATCAAATCCATATTTGGTGTGACCACCCTTGCCTTCAAAACAGCATCAAGCATCAATTCTTCTAGGTACACTTGCACACAGTTTTGAAGGAACTCGGCAGGTAGGTTGGCCCAAACATCTTGGAGAACTAACCACAGTTCTTCTGTGGATTTAGGCAGCCTCAGTTGCTTCTCTCTCTTCATGTAATCCCAGACAGACTCGATGATGTTGAGATCAGGGCTCTGTGGGGGCCATACCATCACTTCCAGGACTCCTTGTTCTTCTTTACGCTGAAGATAGTTCTTAATGACTTTCGCTGTATGTTTGGGGTCGTTGTCATGCTGTAGAATAAATTTGAGGCCAATCAGATGCCTCCCTGATGGTATTGCATGATGGATAAGTATCTGCCTGTACTTCTCAGCATTGAGGAGACCATTAATTCTGACCAAATCCCCAACTCCATTTGCAGAAATGCAGCCCCAAACTTGCAAGGAACCTCCACCATGCTTCACTGTTGCCTGCAGACACTAATTGCATCGCTCTCCAGCCCTTCGGTGAACAAACTGCCTTCTGCTACAGCCAAATATTTCAAATTTTGACTCATCAGTCCAGAGCACCTGCTGCCATTTTTCTGCACCCCAGTTCCTGTGTTTTCGTGCATAGTTGAGTCGCTTGGCCTTGTTTCCACGTCGGAGGTATGGCTTTTTGGCCGCATTCTTCCATGAAGGCCACTTCTGACCAGACTTCTCCGGACAGTAGATGGGTGTACCAAGGTCCCACTGTTTTCTGCTAGTTCTGAGCTGATGGCACTGCTGGACATCTTCCGATTGCGAAGGGAAGTAAGCATGATGTGTCTTTCATCTGCTGCAGTAAGTTTCCTTGGCCGACCACTGCGTCTACGGTCCTCAACGTTGCCCGTTTCTTTGTGCTTCTTCAAAAGAGCTTGGACAGCACATCTGGAAACCCCTGTCTGCCTTGAAATTTCTGCCTGGGAGAGACCTTGCTGATGCAGTATAACTACCTTGTGTCTTGTTGCTGTGCTCAGTCTTGCCATGGTGTATGACTTTTGACAGTAAACTGTCTTCAGCAACCTCACCTTGTTAGCTGAGTTTGGCTGTTCCTCACCCAGTTTTATTCCTCCTACACAGCTGTTTCTGTTTCAGTTAATGATTGTGTTTCAACCTACTTATTGAATTGATGATCATTAGCACCTGTTTGGTATAATTGTTTAATCATACACCTGACTATATGCCTACAAAATCCCTGACTTTGTGCAAGTGTACCTAGAAGAATTGATGCTGTTTTGAAGGCAAAGGGTTGTCACACCAAATATGGATTTGATTTAGATTTTTCTTCTGTTCACTCACTTTGCATTTAGTTAATTGATAAATATAATCTATTAACATGTCTATTTTTGAAAGCATTCTTACTTTACAGCTTTTTTTCACACCTGCCTAAAACTTTTGCACAGTACTGTACATTAAAATCACCTACAAGTAAGATCCTATTAACAATAGTTGTTGATAAAAACTCACTGAATTCATATAGAAAAGAAGAGTTGGTTCTAGGGGGACGACAAATGACAGCAGCCAAAATAGGAGTTTGGCCTTAAAACATAAAAGATAGGATTTCAAATGATGTATAAACCTCTGTTTTATCATGACAAAAATTCACCACATCGTCCCTTAAGCCGCACTTTCTGATAGAAGGAAAAACCTGAAGGACAGGCCTCTACCTCTACGTCTTGCTTCAACCACGTCGCAACTAAAGCAAAAATGTCTAAGTTCATTTCAAGAATAAAATCGTTAATTAAAACTGAGTTGTTTGCCAAAGATCTTGTATTAAGTAAGCCAAGACAAAGCATGGTTGTTGCAGGGCATGGTAAGTTGACAGTGTGTGATGAAGTCATAACTTCAACAACATTTTCAGTACAAGAGCCCCGAGTGGAAGCTGCTGATTGATAGCGGGGAACTGACACTACTTCAGTTTGGGTAGATTAGATGCTTCAGTTGTGCAGTCTGACCACTGTGAGTCAATTCTTCTGAAGACATACCTAATCAAAGGCCATTACAATAATTCTCAATGTTTTCTGCGTTAAGTGGGGTCTTATCGTTTTTTTATTTATTTACACAACAGTACGAATCAACAAAATGAGACTGATTATATGCATTATTATTTTTAATTAGGTTAACACTAGACAACCCTAACCTTAATAAATATTATAAGGCAACCTTTCTATGATCTGAGCAGACTAATAAGACATATTTTCATGTACTGTACTACAGTCTTGAATTAACTCTCTTTTATAAAGTAAAGAATTCCATTTTGAAATGAGAAATAAACTTTTTTCTTCTTTTTATAAAATAGAAGTTACTAATGCATACTGGAGTAAGCACATTCACCACATACGGATATGTTAGATACAGTGCCTCACATGGTCACTAGAGGGCAGCAATGAATCATTTACCAAAGATAAAATTTCACTAACCACAGTACCTTGGCTTTTGTAGATGTTGGGTTTGTAAAACAAGACATGTGTTCCTAAGACACACCCCAGAAATATTTAAACATACTTGCTTTGTGTAGAGATCTCAAAATAGCATAGCTCCAGTACAGTTTACCCTCTCTGAATTAAGTCCTATGCCATGTGCTTCATAGAACTATATATTTAATACAGATTAGGTCTATTTTCATAGAGCATCTGCATTGTTCTTTCTTTATATTTACTAAGAGAAAAAAAGAAACCAACCTAAATGACTTGCAATTAATTTCTACCAAAATATTGTCCTTGTTCCGTTCATTTGGAACGGAGCATGTGCAGTGGCTGATTTAGGGATTGGGTTAACATTAGCCTTTATTTTTAGCACATACATCCTGAGAGTATATTTTTTGTCCTCAGTTTATATATATGCAGTTTTGTATTTATCCGTCCAGTTTATATTAGAAACTACCAAAATAAGAATCAACCACTAATCATGAGGGAATGTCTTCAAACAAGCAGAGCAATGTGATGTTGTTTATTGACTGTGCAGTACAGTATATAGGCCTAGAAGATAGGTGAATTTGTTCAGCATATATTTATCAGTTTGTTGAGTGTCCTACTAGTATGGCTGCTTATGATCAATGCAGTATATTCTGTCAAATGTTGGGGTGAATGTTATGATGGAAGGATAGATTTTTCCACAGACTAAATACATATGTTCATAACTTAAACACATGACATGTTACATAAAGACCACTTAAGATCAACAATCCTGAGAACATACACACATGTCTATCTTTTATTGCACAGCAATTTGGATCTATAGAGGTGCAGCAAATGATGTCAGCAATCTTTCATTTGTGTCAGAAGCAACAGAAGTCAGTCTATTTAAATATAGTCTCCCTTTTGTTTGAAAAAGAAACATACAACATTGGACCAATAGAAGAAAAATATAAGCTATACAGTTTGTATATTGTGTGTGTGTGCTAGGACAGTTTGTATATTCTGTGTGTGTGCTAGGACAGTTTGTAAATTATGTGCATATGTATGTGCTAGGACAGTTTGTATATTCTGTGTGTGTGCTAGGACAGTTTGTAAATTCTGTGTATATGTATGTGCTAGGACAGTTTGTATATTCTGTGTGTGCTAGGACAGTTTGTATATTCTGTGTGTGTGCTAGGACAGTTTGTATATCACATTGGTTTTCTGTCATAAAACATGCCAAATAACAAATGGCCTATCCTATATGAACAGGTTACTTTAGCAGCTGAGGTTGTCATCTGAATCTGACTCGCTAAGAAACATCGCTATAAGGGAGTGTACATGTTTCTGGCTTCCTAATTATAATACTGTACTTACATACTGCAGCTTTTCTTAAGGTTTAGATCAAGGATCATTGATCACAGAGAAGCTTCGATTCAGCTAAGTGTAGCAACCAGCATGAAGCTATTTTATACTCCCAAAAGTGACGTTGTCTGTGATGTAAATACAGCAGGAAAATCTATTCTCATAACCTTTGGGTCCACAGTGTTTCTGTAGAGATCAGTTCTTTCAATATGCTCTCAACCTCAGAGTATAAAATGTCGACGATGGCTTCTCTAAATTACCACTATCAGTGTTCCAGTGTTTTTATAGAGATCAGTGGTTTAGCCTACAAAAATGATAGATAATCATCTGTTAGTTTTATTATTTTCCATTAACTTGAGTTACTTGTCCTGCTACCCATCACTGGATGTTTTTCAGTGAACTGAATCTCTGGTACTGTATGAAACCACCATATTACCAAGGGACTGCTTATTACAGTCTGGTCTGGATTTCTTTGTACTAAACAGTCCAAATTAAAAGCAAATGCATATACAGTATTCTTTATACACACACTCTTCACAAGATCAATAAGTGTTTTCTATGACTAAGTCTTGCAGGCTATAATGCAGAGTATAACTGCATTGTTTTTGCGTAATAAAAAAGGAAAGTAAAATCCCCATGGAAAAGAGTAACCACATCACCTGCTGGTAAGAGTAACCACATCACCTGTTGGTAAGAGTAACCACATCACCTGCTGGTAAGAGTAACCACATCACCTGCTGGTAAGAGTAACCACATCACCTGCTGGTAAGAGTAACCACATCACCTGCTGGTAAGAGTAACCACATCACCTGCTGTTAAGAGTAACCACATCACTGTGCTCCTGCATAACAGTGTAACAGAAAGAGAAAAGGAAGACTGCTCTATGTACTGTACAATGGGATATAGGTAACATGAGTTACCAGTACATGTCAGGCAGGCGAAGAGAACCAACCTGTGGTCCTTGTGGTCCCATTACTCCTTTGGGGCCAATGATACCACGCTCCCCCTGTGAGAAATGAAAAAAATGCACTCTTTTAACTTTTAGCATCACCAATGGCCCTTTACATTTCACCACTGATCATTTTAGATTTTTTATCCACAACCCCAAAGCAAGCCAGCAAGGATGTGACAGAAAGTCTGATTTGACTTACACTTAAAGAGTCAATTTTCTTGCACTTATTTATTTTTTATTTTCCCAAACTAATCCTTCATCAAAATGATTTACTATGAACTGCTACACAACAAATCTGGATGGATTTAATGGAACGTTTTAAAAAACGTCAAATAATGAACATTATTCTGTGTCGTTGATAAGTGTGTATCTCTCTCTATAGCACACTTCACCCCTATCCTATGTTTAGACGGGGAATGTTTTTTTCCCTGATTTTATGCACTTAGTTCTAGGCAGCTATGTTCAGAATAAAAATAAAGAAATACACGCACAACCACACAGATGTGTATATACTACAACAATCTCTGGAGCTTAAAAAGCACCTGCTAAGTTTGCAGTTAGACACACAATGTGGATTTTTGAAAATGGAACCCAGACAGTGGTAAGGTACCAGGAAGCCACAGTTAAAGCTTTCTCTACTCTGTATAGTTTAATTTGTAATCTCTAATTTAGTTCTACCAGCAAGAGTTTTTATTTTTGACCATGAATGATCCCTCACCTTGGGCCCCACAGGTCCAGAAGGTCCGGGAAGACCACGGTAGCCCTGACAACAAGAGAAAGAATGTCTCTATAAATACATGTGTGGAACTTATGATAACAGGAGGAATAAGTCAGTGATTTTAATGACACAGGTTTGTGTTAACAACACTATGGATATTTTCTTATACAGTACTTTCGCATGCTTCCACTTCCAGCACCCTAATGCTAGCAAGTCCGAACTGCTAATTTATTTCACAAATGTGTATGCATTAGATTATATAGAAGTCATTTATAATATGTGGTTGCACAAAATCACCCTGAGGGTGTCTGCATTTCAGAAACACTGTGAACCTACTGTAACCCAGTGTGTTTCTATGTGATCTTTTTTTAAATTATAAACTTGAAATAGGTGGAATACATTTTAGCGATAGAGAAGAAACATTAAAAGTATACAGTACATTGCACAATTAGTAGCCATTACAAAACTAGCTCACATTTAATAATTCAACTAAAATCTGCAACATTATAACAATAGTACTGGGTTAGCAGCAAATCCACTGGTCAAAATAGGATAGTCAATATTCATACTGTACATAAGTGACGACCCTCTATATATGACCTTTATTTTTAGTGTCATTCCTATCTATCATTCTTTTTAACAAAGATACTGTCTCAAATATTTATTTATTTGTTTATTTAGCAGACGCCTTTATACAAGGCAACTTACAGAGACTAGGGTGTGTGAACTATGCATCAGCTGCAGAGTCACTTACAATTACGTCTCACCCAAAAGACGGAGCACAAGGAGGTTAAGTGACTTGCTCAGGGTCACACAATGAGTCAGTGGCTGAGGTGGGATTTGAACCCGGAACCTCCTGATTACAAGCCTGTTTCTTTAACCACTGGACCACACAGCTTCCTATTATAAATAACGTATTTACATATGAATTCATTTATTTACTTAAAACTCTTATTAAGATTACTGTAGTAACTATTTTTGGCCTGCATTATTTACACATGGCTCTGCCTTGTCTTATTCTAAATACGGCACCACTGTGAATATATATTTCATATTGTTTGCAGGTAATTTCCATTTCAAAATCCCTCTCACAGCTGTGCTTTGAACTTAATATAACTTGAAATATAGTAGCCCAGCAATTGAATGTAACAAACTTCAGTGTTGCCAAGTATTGTATTATTATGCCAGAATTAGTTAATGTATGTACAAGAGTATATACAAAATATGAAATGTAAAACGCTGTAAATTTGTTGTCTCACCACTCTTAGTAATGATGATCATGAACATGTATTTACTGTTTTGTTCAATAAAAAAAATTGGCATTGGGATATGAAGCTTTTTACTTGCTCGACTACATTGACAGTGAAGAACATGTATGATATTACATATAGTCCTAGCCACAACTGTAAACAAATATAAAGATGTCGTTAATATGAAGAAAATCACAATGACCTACATACATCCCCAGGTTCTGATAGTACAAACACCTTGTGGTTAAGAATAGGGTAACAAACTTTTATTACAATTGGATACAATTTTACAGCTTATGTTAGTTGTGTTGGCCTCGACAGCCTGATTCCAATTGGACAGCTGTCACAAATATGAAGTACAGTACTCTCCCTTATTTAAAACTGGCAACACTCTTTATTTAAACACTGTGTTACCAGTAGCGTGTGGCCCCTGCTTTTACTTGAAATGTTAGCTAGATGATAGATGATTATGAAATGTTCAAAATGTCATGAATGTTTTCTCTTATTCCCAGTTGTGTTGATACACAATGTTCGCTTCATTTCAAAGGTTTAATATAAAAAAATATATATTAAATGATTGCACATGAGCAGCCCTCAATGGGGTTTCAATGGAGAGTAACATGAATTATGAATTGTGACTCCCACACAGGCCCAATGTTTTCCAAGTCTCAATGAATCATTTTAAATCTTTTTTTTTTTATTTTTACAAAAACACACAGTGCTACATAAGAACATAAGAACATAAGAAAGTTTACAAACGAGAGGAGGCCATTCAGCCCATCTTGCTCGTTTGGTTGTTAGTAGCTTATTGATCCCAGACTCTCATCAAGCAGCTTCTTGAAGGATCCCAGGATGTCAGCTTCAACAACATTACTGGGGAGTTGGTTCCAGACCCTCACAATTCTCTGTGTAAAAAAGTGCCTCCTATTTTCTGCTCTGAATGCCCCTTTATCTAATCTCCATTTGTGACCCCTGGTCCTTGTTTCTTTTCAGGTCAAAAAGTCCCTGGGTCGACATTGTCTATACCTTTTAGGATTTTGAATGCTTGAATCAGATCGCAGCGTAATCTTCTTTGTTCAAGACTGAATAGATTCAATTCTTTTAGCCTGTCTGCATATGACATGCCTTTTAAACCCGGGATAATTCTGGTTGCTCTTCTTTGCACTCTTTCTAGAGCAGCAATATCCTTTTTGTAACGAGGTGACCAGAACTGAACACAGTATTCTAGGTGAGGTCTTACTAATGCATTGTAAAGTTTTAACATTACTTCCCTTGATTTAAATTCAACACTTCTCACAATATATCCGAGCATCTTGTTGGCCTTTTTTATAGCTTCCCCACATTGTCTAGATGAAGACATTTCTGAGTCAACATAAACTCCTAGGTCTTTTTCATAGTTCCCTTCTTCAATTTCAGTATCTCCCATATGATATTTATAATGCACATTTTTATTGCCCGCATGCAATACTTTACACTTTTCTCTATTAAATTTCATTTGCCATGTGTCTGCCCAGTTCTGAATGCTGTCTAGATCATTTTGAATGGCCTTTGCTGCTGCAACAGTGTTTGCCACTCCTCCTATTTTTGTGTTGTCTGCAAATTTAACAAGTTTGCTTACTATACCAGAATCTAAATCATTAATGAAGATTAGGAATAGCAGAGGACCTAATACTGATCCCTGTGGTACACCACTGGTTACCTCGTTCCATTTTGAGGTTTCTCCTCTAGGAATAGCAGAGGACCTAATACTGATCCCTGTATTAGCAGAGGACTTAATACTGATCCCTGTGGTACACCACTGGTTACCTCGCTCCATTTTGAGGTTTCTCCTCTCACTAATCAGTACTTTCTGTTTTCTACATGTTAACCACTCCCTAATCCATGTGCATGCATTTCCATGAATCCCTACTGCGTTCAGTTTGAGAATTAATCTTTTATGCAGGACTTTGTGAAAAGCTTTCTGGAAATCTAAATAAACCATGTTGTACGCTTTGCATTTATCCATTGTCAAGGTTGCATCCTCAAAAAGTCAAAGCAGGTTAGTTAGACCACGATCCCCTTTCCTAAAACCATGCTGACTGTCTCCCAGAGAGAATACAATGGGAATACATAGTGCTTGTGATCTGGAATTGCATTAAAAAGCAACAATGCAGTGCATAATTGCAGGAGAGAATATTTTTCCAGTGTATTGTTATAATATTAAGAATAACAATAATATATCTACAGGTGAAATCAAAGTCAGGAGATGACATGAGTGGTTTACGCAGTTGAATATGGTATGCACTCCAGTTTAGGTTAATTACACAACCCAGTACACAAACGAGTTGGATTGTTTTTTGGGGGATCGAGGGAGAACAGTTCAGACCATGTTTTAAATGATTTTTACAGTTTCAGAAGCATGTGTGTATGTGTGGGGGTGCTTTTTGGTTTAATAGCTGTGGTTTGGTATTACTCTCTTACAATTTAGCCTGTGGCTATGTCCAATCCTTGGCCCTACACCTCCTGTCTGTGAAAACCTTAATTTTAACCCTCCATTTAAACTACTCAAAGATGCATAGTGACTACATTTACAGTGACAACTGTAATTGTAGACCTTGTATAATGAATTGCTTTAGTATGCCCGGAGTGGTGGGTGATTGCGCATCTAGGACTGAGGGTCAAGCAATATGTCCTGAATAAAGCAATATGACCTGATATTTCAATTATGATGAGGAAGATCTCGTTTTTTTCTTAAAACAGATTATTATTAAAAAGAAAACTATTTTATTCAGGGCTAAAAAAAGGGGGGGATTTATTCTTGGGTGGTCTTCTCTTTGCCTTCATCGCTAGTTCTGGCAGCTCAGTGTGGAAAGCACAACAGCAGTCGATTAGCAGGAAAAGTGTATTTATTTTTGCAAATTGTTTAAAATCGACAGTTTATACAGGGAACTTTTAATACCAACATTTGGATTCATGTCAGTATAGACAGTACCTATGTTTTAAACACTAAAGGCTTATTTTTCAGTAGCCTTTGAACTGAATGTAAACTTTCAAATAACCCAATAGGAAATAATGTGTAAGGCCTAGCTGGCATGCTGCATTTTCATAAAAAAACTAAAACAAAAATATGCCTAAATGAGTATAATGTACACCGAATTCTTTTAGAGAATGGATGCTTACCATTATCAGCTAAATTGTGAACCTTTCAGGTGCCTTCCAATTTCCAGCAGCTGCAAAAGTGCTGCCTTGGCAAACACACATGGTGAATCTTTCATTGTTGCTACATGTGGCACAGAATTTAAATGAAAAGCTTGACTTTTAACATTTATGGAAGCAATAACTGTCTGCTAACCGCAACAGCTGTCAGTTCATGAATATATTTTTGTTCAACAGTTGAAATATGTCTGCTACTGTATGATTTGATATATCCTGTGCCACAAATAAAATCTGTACATATGAATTCCCCTTAATGTAAATCATCATTAACACATTTGGATATGAATTTATGTAATGGAAAAAATCCAGCTCCACTGTAAAATACGATTACACATGCCAGAAGTACATAACTGTCCCACATCAAGTAAATATGGGTCTTTGCAAAATGACAAGAAGGTTTAAAACACAAAAATAGTTTTTTTTGAGGAATTTACAAAATAAATCTTACTTCAATCAATATAAAGGTCCTGGATTTGAAGTTTTGAATCATAGGAAACTTGTTTTTCATTTAAAATCATATCTGGTACGAAACTAGGTTCAATATATTTTTGCCTTTGAAGAAGTCTGTTACTGTTTCACTTCCTGTGTCACATTACCTCAACAGTGTCTTTGGGGTTGTGACTGGGTACCCCCACCCCTGGGTGTATTTTGGGTTATTTCATATAGTGTGGGTTATGTAGCACGGGTGATTTAAAATGTAAGTTGGTATGTGGGCACGGGGAAGTCACAATTACTTCACATGCATACTGTGCTGGGGCCAGACTGAATGATTAACAATCAAGTCCCGGCACAGCTGCTTAAGAGTCATGGTTCTCACACTCGGGGTTGGGTGTTCAGTGTGGAGAGAACGGGAGAGAGAGTCGGGAGAAAGAAAGCTAAAATATATAAACTGCTACCGAGCTGATCACTGTATCGCACAGTATTTGTTTTTATTATTTAGTGTTGGTTTATTTTGGCCACTGTGCCGTTTTGTTTTGGTATTTAAAAGTGTTTTGTTTGTTCAAACTTTTTATTTATAATAAACTCACTAATAAAGTGCTTCACACCCCAATACTGTGTATCTGTATTTTCTGGTCTGACCTAACCCTTCAGCTATCCTGTTCATAGAGGGCAAGTCACGTTCCTGGCTGAAATGCATGTCAGACATCAAAGGAAGCAGCCGGTTGGTTAATGACAGGAAAGAAGGTGTTGAAGGGATCAATTTCACTTTCAATGTGATATGACCAAGGAAGTGCAAGACTTCTGGACCGGAAAGCAACGCTCACAAACAGAGCTTTCTTTAACCTAGTGTACCAGATAGATGATTTAAAAAGAAAATACATGCTTGCTAAGAAAGTGCTTGCAAGACACAGACCACATCAGCTTTTATCTTTCCTGGCTTAATGCTTATCTCTTATTATAGAAAGAGCTCTAAATTGGAACAAATTCACCGGTCCGCTGGAACAAATTACCTACTGCCATCGGCTGCCTACCACATTCTGTATGTTACAAATTATATTTAATTTAGCACTCTTACTACAAGAGATCATTGTACAAGCAACATGTTTTCAACCTTGATTGTACATTAATTGTCTAGTGTGAATAGGGTATCATTGTGGTGGTTAAGGTTGTCCTGGTTGCCTGCAAAATTTTTTGTGTTTTTACATACAAATAATTCCCCACATCTGCTCCCTTGGATAATGAGCAAGAAAGGTTTCAGGTTTATGGTACATCATAACTAAAACAACTAGGGCAATTGGTCAATAGTTAAGAGTAGATAACATTTTAGTACACAAAGGAAAGGTTGAAAAAAATTATATCAATTACTAGTTAGCTTTAACAGAGTTGTAATATCAAATGTGTTACCAGGGTTCAAAATGTACCTTACACTCACCAAGATACCAGTATCTGGTTATATTTCAAAATATCTCTTACCTTATTGAAAACTCGTAAATACCACCCCTATGCACACCTTGAGTGAATTTTGAAATAGAACAAAATGAATCAACACCTAATGACCGTATTTGAATTGTTTTCCAAATCAATAATGAATTGAATTTGCTATAAATGTATTATTATTATCATTTTAAATTCAAACTGGATTCCAACCACATTTCTCTTATATTCAAAATGTATTCCCATGAAGTAAGTCATGCTTCAATCACAAGTCAAGTCATATAGACTCACATAAAACAGGTGAAAGTGTTGTTAAGCAATACGCCACTACTAAAGATAGCTGTCCTACCAGTTGTCCTCGCGGTCCATCTGTCCCGGGTTCACCTGGTTCACCTCTCTCCCCCTGGAAAACAGAACAACCTGAGTAAATAAGCACTGAATATGTACATTAAGAATAGAAAGCAAATTCAACTGAACAGATAACGAATCCTTATACAGTAACACAATACTAATTACATTTTATAGATCTTCTAGATGGTGAAACATTTCATCACTATTGTTTGGTTGAATATAATTGTGCAATCAAATTACCCTTATAAAAGACTACCCTAGTAAAAACATGTAATAAAACATAGTGAAAGCATGGTAAAGCATAGGTAAGCATTGTAAAGAATAGAGAGGTATGGTAATGCATATTAATAAACATGGGAAAAGCATGGGAAAACTGCAAAAATCCAGAGCAAAAATACTGTGGTAGTCAGGACAGGGGGATTGATCGAGGGCAGATTTAGTTTAATCCAAAATGGCCATTAGAGTTAACCTGAACTCAAATCAAATCCCAGAAGCAAATGGCTGTGCCTGATTATAACTTGAACAGGAAACCTTCATACAATGATAGGTGCTGTATACTGTAGTGTTAATGGCTCAATCAGTATGGAACTCTCTTCCACCTCTGGGCAGGAAATTAAACCCCTGTCAGAAATGTTATCCTCCTGGTGATATACAGAACCCTATACTTCGAGATATCACTGGAAAGGTGCTGCTCTTCATCGGTCTGAAATATGTCCAAGTAAATAAATAAAAACACTAGTAAATGAAAAGTAGTATGAATACCAACTTGTTCAAACCTGCCTTTTTTTCCTAGGATTTCGTTTGGTTTGTGCATGTGCTTGATGATTATTATTATTTATTTATTTCTCAGCAGACGCCTTTATCCAGGGCGACTTACAATTGTTACAAGATATCACATTATTTTTACATACAAGTACATTATGTTTTACACGTTATTTTTTACATACAATTACCCATTTATATAGTTTGGGTTTTTACTGGAGCAATCTAGGTAAAGTACCTTGCTCAAGGGTACAGCAGCAGTGTCCCCCACCTGGGATTGAACCCACGACTCCCAGGAGTCCAGAGCCCTAACCACTACGCCACACTGCTGGCCACTACGCCTCTTTACTGGCCTCCCAGATCGTGTTGATCTTCAGTCTCCCCCACTTGTGAACTGCACATTCCATTTGGTTTTTTCAAGCTAAGTATCTTCGGCATGGTTTCCTTGTCATCCCCACTACAGCTGTATTGAAATCCAGGCTGAATTACATAGGTTTCTCTCACTTTGCTTTCTCTTGTTCACCTTTGAAAACATGCTTACTCTTCTTCTGTATTAGAGAATTCTCAAAGAACAGTCACTTGATTGCCTCTGATGGACAAAAAGTAAACCGTGTGGGGGGGTGGGGGGGGTGGAAGGGTTTCAGTAAAATCAAATGCCGCAATTTTGTTGTTGATATAGTTTTAACTGCCACTATACATATCACTGACATGTTTGTATAATTGTATAGCTACATTTCTTTGTAGTAGTAATGTATTCTGTGGCAACACATAGTAAAACAGAAGATCAATTAGTAGGCTATACAAGTATTCTTTAGAATCCATTCTGTTTAGTGTTAACAGCCAGTTACTAATAACACAGTAATAGAGGAATGCATAACACAAACAGCTAAAAACTAAAATAAAACAAAATAAATACTTTCATGAAAAATAAATAAGTGCATATTTACAAATCAAATGTACACTCCGTATCAAATTTGTTTTGCCATGTTCTACAATGAAACAAAGAAGGGTTTGATGAAACACTGAGTCATTTTTTCATGTTTTCTGATCTTACAAATATTAAAACCAAGACGTATTTACATAAATAGGAAAACAAGATATATTTGAACAGAGTTGAGCCAACCTTATTCATTTTGGTTTCAGAAGCAAATAAAATCGATTCATGTCCTGTCTATAAATATCATATGACCTGGCATGGCCAAGATAATCTAAAGCTTAAAAGGATGGCAGTGGTGCATTTTTTTTATTTGGCAAAATTATAAAACAAAAAAAGCTCATATTAACATATTCTAGCTGTGCATAAAATGCTATCCACCTTTGCTGGCAGCCAGGCAGCTGGGCCCTGTTCATCCTGAAATAAAAACATTGATTTTGGCAAACAATGTATTACGCTCACATTAGGAGTCCATTACAAAATCCCCCAAATTATAAAGACAGCTGTGTTAAATCCCACTTGCTCCTTTCACATATAAACATAGAAGTTGGATAGTGCAGCATGGCCAGGTACCGAATACAGGATATCAAACGAGGCAGGACTCAGAATGGGGTGTTTTTCTAACCAGTGAGAGCACAATTTACGTCAGTCTTTTAACTGTGCACAAGTAATGCATTATGTATCATTAAATATTTAATATAATTTGTATGCCATATGTATTAACTTAATTGATTAATGCTATAATGCTGGTCAAGGGTTACACCTCACCCATACTTATTTTATTTATTTATTTAATTTATTTATTTCTTAGCAGACATCCTTATCCAGGACGACTTACAATTGTTACAAGATATCACATTATTTTTACATACAATTACATGATTTTTTTACACACTATAAGGTACAGCTATAGCCAAAGGTTTTCCATCACCCTATAGAATTAACTAATTTTGCTACAAAGTCAAATAAACATGCTGAATAATGTTACATTAACATATTGAATTACATACTGCTCTGCAGTTTTCCATATACTTAACGAAAAACAAAAATTGAAAAATATGACATTTTGAAATCTAACATGAAATACTGTACTACTACTACTGGTAGACTTTTGCGATATCATTTTGTAGTTTCTTTGATTACATGATGTTAAATAAAATATCTAAATTATGTTCATAGTGTAGCGTGCATGGGGGAAGGCAGCAGTAGGCCTGGTAGGTGACGTAATCACACACAGACATAAGCCCGATATACACGCCTTGCAAGGGAGCCTGCTCTTTTGTACAGCGGTATCGGCGCTATGCTTTAGTCTTGAGAGGTCCGGGTTCGCCCGCCCTCCGCCTGTGTGAGGATTGCCTCGCCCTGTGTTATGCGCCTGCCTGCGGGAACCAGGATCGCTACAATATGTTCATATATATATATATATATATAGATAGATAGATAGATAGGTAGGTCGAGTAGTTTATAAACTGTCACAAAAACAACCTCTCTAAATTTGATCTCATCTACTTTCCTGCTTCCCATCTCTCCATCTCAGTCTCCCTTGACTCTATCTCCTGCTAAAATCCTGTGTTACTCTTGACCCCTCCCTCTCCTCCTCTCAATTCATCTCCTCCCTGTCATGCACTTGCCGCTTCTTTCTAAGCAACATCTACCAAATCCGTCCTTTTCTCACTACTTATTCCACCAAACTCCTGGCCCAAGCTCTTGTACTCTCCAGATTGGACTACTGTAACTCTCTCCTTGCTGGTCTCCCTGCTTCAGCTTTCTGCCCCCTTCAGCTCATTCAAAATTCTGCTGCTCGTCTTGTTTTCTCCCAACCTTACTAATCTCATGCTACCCCTTTGCTTCGCACTCTCCACTGCTACCTATCTCTGTTCACGTTCTATTCAAGACCCTTGTTCTTGCCTATCGCTCTCTTCATCACACTGCCCCCTCTTACCTCCAATCCCTCGTGTCTCTCTACACCTCCTCTCCGCTCCTCCTCTATATGCCTACTGGTCATGCCTTCCCTTCATCCCGTGCCTGCTCCTTCTCTTTCATAGTCGCTCTGTGGTGGAACCAGCTACCAGAGAACTTCAGGACTGCACCGTCTCTCACTGCCTTCCGCCACCTCCTCATGACCCACCTATTTAGACTTCACTTGGAGATCTCTTGATCATCCTCCTTCTATTATGCCTGACCTAAGCACCATGTTACTGGTTGCTCAGCCGATACACTACCCTTGCACCATTGCACTACTACAGTCAGTACTTGGATATCCATTATCCAGATACACATCAGTCTCGTTTTACTGCCCTTGTATTAAGAATAAAATCAATCCCCATTTGTGACAGAAATATAATGAATCTTGGTGGTAAATCTCCCTCCCGACCTGTGAGGGCGCTAAGTAGCGAGGACAGAGTTCTTTTGACGGGCTGGACTGACAGTTCCTTCCCAGGTCAGGAAGTCGGCCAGTCTGGAAGAAGGCGAGACTCCGTTGCAAGAACATATTGACCCGGAAGGTAAACAATGTAGCAGCCGCTGATTGTAAAGGCAGCTGCATTCATTTACCAAGGGGTCATGTGTGACAGCATAAAAAGGGGACGGAGTCTCGTAATCAGTTCCTTCATTTTTGGTTATTAAGAAGTGACCTGGAAGGACCAGTGTTTTTTGGTGTACATTGTGAGTGTTTGTCTTGCTCTGTCTATTTGTCTGTTTGTATTCACTAGACAGCTAACACGTTCCGGAGCTGTCGCCAGAGGCCAGCACAAACCCGGAACAGCACTGCACTCGTATCACTATAAACTGTACACCACTAGCACTAATTCACGCACTAACGGATGTGTTTTGTGTTTTGTGTGGGTGTATAATAAAAAAAAACAGGACCTTCATTATTGTTTACTGTTTGTTTCGCCGTCAGGCACTGGACAAAAACAAATAAAACAAACCTTTTCACCTGGATTACAATTGTCTGTCTGTTCTTATATATATATATTTATATATATATATATATATATATATATATATATATATATATATATATATTTGTAAATCACAAGGTGCCGGAGCTCAGTATGAACATGAGAGAGCGGATGTACGAGGGGGAGTGGAGGTACTGGAGCGCTTAAGTGTGACGACATGCGCATAACGCTTAACATCAATGTAACGCACTTTTAACACATTTTCAAGCCACCACTGTAGATAACATGCTAACAAGGTAACATAAAAGCCAAAGCTGCCCGATTCCAGCCTTGCTGAAGCACCCCCAGATCATCACCGATCCTCCACCACATTTCACAGTGGGTGCGAGACACTGTGGCTTGTAGGCCTCTCCAGGTCTCCGTCTAACCATTAGACGACCAGGTGTTGGGCAACGCAGAAAATTTGACTTATCTGGGGGTGCTTCAGCAAGGCTGGAATCGGGCAGATTTGTCTTTGTGAAGGACGCATGAATCAAGCCAAGTACAAGGTTGTCCTGGAAGAAAACTTGCTTCCTTCTGCTCTGACAATGTTCCCCAACTCTGAGGATTGGGTTTTCCAGAAGGACAATGCTCCATGCCACACAGCCAGGTCAATCAAGGTGTGGATGGAGGACCACCAGATCAAGACCCTGTCATGGCCAGCCCAATCTCCAGACCTGAACCCCATTGAAAACCTCTGGAATGTGATCAAGAGGAAGATGGATGGTCACAAGCCATCAAACAAAGCCAAGCTGCTTGAATTTTTGCGCCAGGAGTGGCATAAAGTCACCCAACATCAATGTGAAAGACTGGTGGAGAGCATGCCAAGACGCATGAAAGCTGTGCTTGAAAATCAGGGTTATTCCACCAAATATTGATTTCTGAACTCTTCCTAAGTTAAAACATTAGTATTGTGTTGTTTAAAATGAATATGAACTTATTTTCTTTGCATTATTCGAGGTCTGACAACACTGCATCTTTTTTGTTATTTTGACCAGTTGTCATTTTCTGCAAATAAATGCTCTAAATGACAATATTTTTATTTGGAATTTGGGAGCAATGTTGTCAGTAGTTTATAGAATAAAACAAAAATGTTCATTTTACCCAAACACATACCTATAAATAGTAAAACCAGAGAAACTGATAATTTTGCAGTGGTCTCTTAATTTTTTCCAGAGCTGTATATATATATATATATATATATATATATAACAAATTAATGCATATATATCTCATATTCCTCCAGTTTCACCTAATGAAAATGCTGCCAAAACAAAGCGAATGAGACAAGCTAGGGTAATGTAACAGTTAATCATTAAACAGTTTAAGATACTGTGATGTATTTAATTTTTTTTTTTATCTGTGATCGTTTGTTGCTTTGTGCATTTTCATTTGCAAGTGAACTGTGATTAGGGCCTTATCGAGCACTATACTCAATTATGAATACTCAATTTTGAATATACGCAATTTTGAATACTGACTTGGGATCCTGTTTTAATTCTGGAAACTGTGTTTTTTTATCTTTTGGTTTTTCTAAATTGCATTGCCTTTTACGTTTTACGCAGTTCTGTGCATGGATAACATTTAGATTTAATTTTGCTGTTGGGTCGTTACAGGGAAATTTTACATACTGCTACAATACGTACCGGATTTAAAAGTATATACTGTATTACAGTTAGCGTGTCGTATCTTTAGTTCTGGCAAGTGATATTTTCATATTTACAGACATCTTTCTTAAATGATGTAAACTGCAACAGCCAACGCCATGTGTTTTCAATGTAAACATGCATCTTTCAACTAATGCTGATATCTCAATTTGCAAAACCATTATAGATGACCGGAACTCCAGGATCTATGGTGGCTCATTTGGATGATCTCAGGATCATCAGAAAGTTTTGAAATATTTAATCTTGTGATCTTGACATAACAAATTTCTCCTTAATCCCCCCCATCCCCTGTCTTTAATGAGACACCACACAGATCTTAAAAATCATGTACATTATTTATGAATATCTGGCTTCCAAAAAAAAAAAAAAAAAGCCTTTCTCGTAGGCAGTCATTGTATCAAAATGCATAGTTTTTATTGTGCTTTCCACATAAACATACTGTTTAATTAGTTTTAATATGGCCCCCCTGACAATTATTCTGCATAACAATGAGGTGGAGCATGTCAGATTTATTTAAACATGACATGAGCTGCTCTGGCAATAACTGAAGTGTAACATTCCAGGTGATCAACCATTTCTATGTGGTTACATAGTAAACATTTTAAAAGTACACACACATTTTTACTTATATTATGACTCTTAAAATATGTACATCTAGTAATAGGGACAAATTGTTGGGGGCGTTTTTATTACACAATTAATTATTAATCTATCTAAACATAGCCCTGACGCCTTGCCTAATATATGTCTCTTTAAAGCATGTAAGATATCAAGGCAATGTACAGTGATTGAAATCAACCTATTAAATGTACTGTGGTAAATTTGCAGCAATTGATGCATGTGTGTGATTAAAGACCATTGTGTTTTATGGTCTTAACTCTACCTAAAAATTGTTTTAATCTTGAGAGCCACATCAAACCACTTGCAGATTTCTTGTTGGTTAAAATAGGGGCAAAATAGGGCAGCAGTGTGGAGTTGTGGTTAGGGCTCTGGATAAGGTGATTGGGGGTAAAAAAAAAATCTGCATTTAATTCACATGGTGTTGTCTGTTAACCATTCTATAATCAACACAAGAGAGCTTAAGTTAAACTATTTTAGACAAAACTTGGTTCAAAGCTGCATCTAGCCTCTTTTCTTAAAACTGTGGTTTATTTTCGAGTTTAGAGGTTAGTTAGTTAATTCTAAAGATATTCAAGCAAAGTTTAACACCACCCATGCTGCAAAAACAACACTAACATAACATTGTGTTTTATACAAATTAAACAATACCTTTTAAATAATAATAACACAAATACCAAATAATACATAATACACACAGGGGTGGGGGGTACGCCGTCACACCTGGTTATAAAAGTAGGTATTGAGTGTTATAGAAATTGAATTGACCCATACTGTACATTCAGTGCTGAAAGGGTAACTTAAGATGATCTTTTAAAATAAGTTTTATTTGAAAACTTACTGTAAAATGTGCCTATTAATTTTCACATGAAGTGTATTATTATCATTATACACAAATATAGAATGAGGAAAAATGCAGAAACGCCTAAAGTAATAGAGCTTTAAAATTATAGTTATGCAGTAGACATAACTAAAAACAGGCCTACAAAAATGCAGCACTCCTCTTATTCTCTTGCCCCCACCCCACTCACTGTCATTTCCCATACACAAAATAGAAATGCTCATTTTAACCCAGAGTTATGTACTAAAGTTGGGGATCATCTGATCCTAAACTTTGTTCCCTGTATTTTTTTGCAGCAATTGGTACAAAGAGATGATCTGTACCGTAAGAGCCTGTACTCAACTTAGCACAGAACTAAAGACTACATTCTCAAGTTCTTTTTTGGGTGAACCCCTCAGATCATTTCACTATGGGGTCTTGAAGGATAGCAATGGGGTTGCTGGACTCTACCCTATTCCCTGTAAACAGCAGTGGTGATGTGTTTCCCTTTTTCAAAATATTTTCTAATAATAAAAGAAGAAACAGAGCTCCACATAGAACTTGGGTGTGAAATTCTTTCTTTTGGATGCCACAACTGCAAAAACAAACCAAAAGAAACTAATTATACAGGGAGGGCTTTTGTTAAGTGGAGGGCATTTCAAGATGTTCCCAGTCTTTCATAAAATCCCAAAAAACTGTTCTAAATATAGACATTTCACCACACCAATAGCTGCATAAAGCAAGAGTCATTTTGATAGGCTTTTGATGTCAATAATACATGACATCTGTACAGGAAAGGCTCTGGCCTGCTGCCATACACCCTGTTACATACAGAATGCTTAAGTTCATAGCCCAGTATCTGATTGTAAATGAACCAGAGCTAGATGAAGACTTTCTTTACATCTGTGTTTACAGATAGTGTATTTCACACAGATTAGGAAATCTCCCACTGGAATGTGAACAACTGAATGAAGCAAAGTTGTGTTCTTTCTTTAGGCACAGTGTAAGACAAAGACAGGAATGACTTATTTTACAGTCTTACAGTTCCAAAGACCAGGGCACACAATGTAACCAACGATAACATTGTGAATGGCTTTTATTTGTTATGGGTGCTAACACATTGTGTTGCACACAGAAAAAAACACATACTGGTAGTATACAAAGACTTTGAATTTACAATGAAATTCTCTCGTACTGTAAATTCACCATAGGCTATTACTGTGAATAAACGAGTTAGAAAGGCTTGTTAAATGTGCTCCTGTACACAAATACAGCGATACATCCAAGTTTAGACCACGTTTACATTTCTTTAAATTTTAAGCTTGAGCCACAATATGGTACAAAATGTATTTTCCTGTTTTGATCCTTGTGCACTTACTCTACAGTCACCAGATACTAAATTGTGGGGTTGAGCGATTCAGGCAGATGAAATGTAGGGCTCAGGCAATGGAAATGTAGCTTATGTATGGTGTGCTTCATGTCTGGCCTCCAAAGCTGTAGGGCTATGTGACAGAGAGCAAATTAATCCTAGTCAACAATCTCCCTCCCGACCTGTGAGGACACTGTATAACCGGAGCAGAGTGCACCCGTAATGGATGGTTTCGGAGTTTATTCCAGGGTCAGTCGGAAGCCTGCCATCCAGGAAGGGGGCGGGGCCACAATACCAGAAGTCAGCGCCTTAATGTGGTAGGCGGATTGAAGGAGACGTGATTGTCTGTGCCACCGAAAGAGGGTGTGACGGAGGGTATTTAGGGGAAGTGGCCTGTGACAGGATGGCTTGCAGTGGTGAGGTGTGGTGACGTCACGGACCAGGAAGTAACTGAATCAAAACAATGGATGGGCGGGTGAAGCTGAATGCTACGGCACTCAGCTGGATTTATTAAATAAACAAACCAAAAACAAAAGATTTAAACAATAACAAAACACAAAACAAAAAGCGCTGATGGCCAAACAAACAGGAACAAGTATATTTTTAAATATAGCAATTGTTCTTTTATATTCTCCTCGCTCTCTCTCGCTCTTCCGCATCTCCTCTCTAGACTCTACACTCCAACCTTCAGCACGGACAGCTGCAGGTTCTTATACTCTGGCGAGGGGTTAACTAGCTGTTAATTATCTTATTACCCTCGCCACAGTCTGCAGCGTTTGGTAAGGATGCGTGACTGTCAGCTAGTTAAATAATCAGTAGCTGATCAGTCACGCATCCTCACAGGGTTTTTAAATTATAAATAATAACAAAAGACGCGGTGCTTTTATCCGCGCCGCAAACAAATACAAATAATAATAAATAAATACATAGGGGCGGGACACACCGCCACATGGCCCCAGTGATTTGTTCCTTTGATGTGGTTACGAGATTTGACCGAAAAGGAAACGGATGTAATTAATTATCGGGACTGTTTCGTGTTTGTTTGTTGTGCTAACTGTTTGTCATTTGTCTTTGTTAGATGGCTAAGCACTAGCCGGGAGCTGTCACTACAAGTCAGCACTAAACCCGGACTACACTACACCACTTACTCACTAACTGTTTGTCTTTCACCACACCTGCACAAGAGCACTCACAATCAGGTGAACTGACCATGTCTGTGCTGTGTGTTGTAAAGTGTCTTATTGTTTTCGGGACTGTAAACCTTTGTTTTGCACAGAGCAATATACATGGCTGTGTAGCTCCCGTGCTTATTAGTTAAGTGTTGTTGACACGCAACCCAGCCGAATAAAGGAGCTGTTTTATTGAACTTTAACTGTCTGTGTGTGTTATTATTGCACTGCACCAACTACACCTGTGTACTACCAACCACACGTTCACAGGCTACTAATTAAGATTTGAGCTCTTCATACAGAAAACAATTTTCAAGCCCAAAGCCATGATGTGTTTAACTACCCTTAATCACTACCGGTACCTGATTTAGCACATACTCTGTGTACAAAGCAAACATTAATTTCTTTTTCTGTGGCTATTTTTATTTGTCAGTGACATACATCCTCCACTGCATTTGTAAATATAAAACTAGAGCTTTGTGTATCATGAAAAGTAAATCACCATGGCCTACAACTACTGTATACACATGTAATGTAAGTGTGACATGCAAAGAGACAGACGTATAACTCCATATACCATCATATTCTAAAACTCTTGATAACTTGTGCTACAGAATGTCCTTATCAAATTTCATCACTCTATAGGCCACAGTATGACATCCAGAGGTACAACTGCCCCCACTATATCCCAGCCAATAAACCTTTGAAATGACCAAGCAAACATACAATATGATACAATTGGTTTTTATATAATGCCTTTCATAAGAGTTATCACAAAGCGCTGAACAATTAAGAATAAGACAAATCAAAAAGGTATGTTTTTAACCTACTTTTAAAAATCGAAAGCAAGTCAGCCGTTTAATAATCTTAGGTAGTGAATTCCAGTCTGCAAGTGTGATCAGAAAAAGCTTTTCCACCCATAGAGACAAAGCAGAACGAAGGAACAGAAAGTAGAGACAGGAACGAAGAGAACGACTTGGAGTGTATGGATTATAGGTTAGAAGTAGGATTTTAAACTCAATTATCTGCTTAACAGGCAGCCAGTGTATGGATGCCAAGACAGGGCTAATTTGCTGTCTTAGTTTAGTTTGTGTTAGGAGACGGGCAGCAGTTTTGGAGAAGCTGAAGTTGTGAAATGGTAGAATCAGGAAGGCCTATAAATAGATAATTACAACAATCGATCCTGGAAGAGAAAAAAGCATGAATCAGAATCTCTGCATCCTTTTGAGAGAGCATGGGTCGAATTCTAGAAATATTCCTAAACTGAAAGTAGGTGGTTTTTGTAATCGCACAGGTGTGATATCTGATCTTTTTGTAAATGTGCTGTTGAAAAGTGTGGAAAAGTGCCCTTCCGGGCTTTTGATCTGGTCATAGTCTGTTTCAAATCTCCTTTCAGTTCATTACAGCCTGTGTGCTATTAATGTGCCCGTATCATACTGGAGATTTCAGGAAATACCTTTGTCAGGTGTGTGATAAACAAAATGAACATATTGACTTTAGTTTCTTTCACCTAGGTAACCCAAAAAACATATACCAATTTAAATGGAACATGGTATAAAGAGGGATTTATATTTATTTGGTCTTTTATTACTTAATACATTGTAAACCCACATTATGTTATGGTGGGGTAGATTTGCCGCCTTATCAGCAACAGGACAGGTATGTAACCTCAGCTCCCTCTGCCCCTCCTATTTATTTCAGGTGCCAACAGCCAGGACACCTTGCCAGGTCATGCCCATCGGGAATGGAGTGTGACGTGGCGGCATGTTATTTGGCATCAGAAGTGGGTAAGCGGAGGGGAAATGGTCGGGGGGGGCCTTGTATTGTTGATGTTGTTATAGGAAAGGGAAAACCCATGCATTAGTGGACACAGGGTGTGAGCAGAACCTAAAGCAAACGGCTCTCTTGCGCGGTGTGTCACGGCAGCCACAAGGTCAGGTGGATATCTCCTGTATCCATGGAGACACGATGACATACCCTGTACTAAAAGTATATTTAGCGGTAGGACCGATCAAATGTCACCTGGTAGTAGGGGTGGCGGAAAGGCTACTACACCCAGTAATTCTGGGCCGGGACTGACCAAACTATAAGGAATTGGTGAAATTAATGGCAGCCCCGGTAACACACTTAAACGTGTCAGAAAAAAAGAAAGGAGAACCGATTGGTGAGATTTTCCCCTTTATAACTTATATGTTTTCCCCCACTTTTAGTCCTAGAAAAACAAAAAGGTGCCACAGAGTTCGACAGGGTTCTCCCCCTTCAATCTCTTGTATGGCCGACAGCCTTGCGACATCCTCGATCTGGTGAGAGAGGGGTGGGAGGAGCACAAAGACTCGTCCACAAATGTAGTGAAGCATGTGCTCTTACTCAGAGATCGCCTGGATTTGATTGGTCGATTGGCACAGGACAATTTAAAATTGACTCAGCACCGGCAAGAGCAGCAGTACAATAAAAATGCACGGATTCAAACCTTTCGGCCAGGAGACAAAGTACTGTTGCTCCTTCCCACATTGGAATCGAAACTGTGTGCTAAATGGCAGGGGCCATATGAGGTGATTCGGGCTATAGGAAAGGTAAATTATGAAATTAAGCAGCCCGATCGCTGAAATTAACACAAAATTTACCATGTTAATTTGTTGAAGCCCTGGCAGGCAAGGGAGGCCTTATTTATAGCCCCAGGCGATGTAGAGGATGATTTAGGCCCCTGCCTAGAGGCTCCTAACACCAGAGACATTCCAATGGGGGAACAATTACTTCCAGATCAGCAGAGAGCTGCGTAAGTTAATTGAGGAGTTCAATTATGTTTTTTCTGACTTGCCCGGTAGAACTAACCTTGTTGAATATGATATTATCACTCCTCCAGGTGTCACAGTGTGAGAGAGACCTTACCGGATCCCAGAAAGTCGAGGAGGTGGCGTTAGCAAAGAGGTACGGGCGATACTTGAACTTGGGGTGATTGAACCTTCCAGGAGCGAGTGGTGCAGTCCGATTGTGATAGTCACCAAAAAGGATGGCACCAACTGCTTCTGCATTGATTTCCGTAAGGTAAACACTATTGCCAAGTTCGATGCCTACCCCATGCCTCGGGTTGACGAGCTTCTCGATAGACTGGGAACGGCAAGGTTAATCTCGACTTTGGACCTGACGAAGGGATACTGGCAGATACTCTTAACCCGCAGCTTTAGAGAGAAAACGGTCCTTTCCACTTCATAACCATGCCGTTTGGGCTACATGGTGCGGCCACTGTCTTTCAGAGATTGATGGACCAGGTCTTACACCCACATTGTGAGTATGCGGCAGCATATATTGACGATGTGGTTATTTACAGCACCACCTGGAGAGAGCAGTGGCGTAGCTAGGGGAGTGGTTTTATATGTCAGCGACACTGTAACCCCTGTCCCAAGCCTCTGACCCATGAGCTGTTTGCTTCGTGCCCGCTTCAGCAACACACTTTAAAAAAAAAAAAACAAAGTCAGTCAAACCCATATCTAGTTGTGATTGGACAGAGTCCTGTCATTTTTACACCAGATTCAGCCTTATTGCACGTATTGTTCAAACTGATGTGCGATGAAGTCGAAGATTAATATAGATATTATAGAAAATACAAAACATAATTGGCGCCTTTTAAAAAATGAATGCTTTTAACAGTGATTCCTCCCCCCGAAACGAAATCCAGCCGATTCAGCACCAGCAACCCACAATGTTATTAACCATCATCCAAAAATCTCCATCCACCCCTGTAACAAAATCCTGGCTACACCTCTGGGAGAGAGCATCTGGCTAGGATTACGGCCATCCTTCAGTCTTTAAGGGTAGGCCGGCTGACAGCCAGCTTGAGAAAATGTGCGTTTGCCAAAACAGAAACTCAATATTTGGGATTTATTATGGGAAATGGACGGGTGAAACCCATTATCACCAAAGTCCAGGCTTTGATGAACGTGGCAATCCCCAAAACCAAGTCCCAGTTGTGATCGATCTTGGGGTTTGCCGGTTATTACCGAAGATTATGCCATAGTGGTCAATCCCTTAGTAGACCTCACTAGAAAGAGCGCTCCAAATTTAATTAAATGGTCAGGAGAATGTCAGGGGGCGTTTGACACGATCAAGCCAGACCCCCACCCTCATCACACCAGATTTTAACAAGAGATTCATCCTCCACACCGACGCTTCGGATGTTGGTCTGGAGGCAGTTTTGTCCCAAAAGGTAGAGGGAGTAGAACACCCTATCATGTACCTCAGTAAAAAGATTGTCCCGGGACTGCAACTACTCCGTGAGTCGAAAAGGAGTGTTTGGCCATTAAATGGGCTACTCACTCTTAACGATACAACCTGATGGGACATTCATTCGATCTCGTCACAGACCACGCCCTACTCAAGTGGTTAAGCACAATGAAGGACAGCCTTCTGCTCCACTGTGAGCAGTGGGATATGAGACAGAGAAAGAATGAATCTTGGTTATAAATCTCCCTCCCTCCCTGTGAGGGCGCTGTGTAAAGGGAACAGAGTGCCCCAGACTGGATGGTCTGACAATTCATTCCAGAGAAAGGTGGAAGTCGGCCATCTAGAAAGGGGGTGGAGCTATGGTACAACAAGTCATCACCCCAGAAGGGAAGTGATGTGGCATTCGAGGATTGGAGGAGAAACGGTTGCACTCGCTAACCAAGGGGGAGTGACTGACGGTAGAAAAGGGGATGTTGCTAAGCGAGCGGTTCCTTTGTTATGGTTGTCAGCAAACCCATGAAGGAGAATAATAAAGTAATCGTGAGTGTTTAGTGTTTGTTTGTTTTGTTGTGTCTAATTGTACTCGTTTGTTCTTGTTGGACGGCTAACACGTACCGGGAGCTGTCGCTTAAGGCCAGCACCAACTCGGACAACACTTCACCACTGTACACTAATAAATTGTATTTCACTAATTGCATATTAGCACTCACTCTGGACTCGTGTGTGTGTCTTTATGTGTGTTATACTGTGTTTATTATTTCGGGACTGTAACCCGTTGTTTAGAACAGTGCAATACACATTCAACACATATTCTTTGGGGTCGCCATACCGGGATTACAGAATAAACGTTTGTTTGGCTCGTGAACTTTGTTGTCTGTCTTCTGTTTCGTAATCACATCACCTCCACACCTGCGCACTGCAAACCACTTTGCCACATATGGTTATCAAATAAATAGTGGTTAACCCCAACCTTTGAACTTGTTCCCTAAATTTTACTTGTCACAGATGTCCCAAATATTCTTGGAAATCTGTTAAAAAGAGAAGCCAGCCTTTCACTGAATAGAGCTACCAGAGGTCAAACAAGTTTCGGGGCACCCCTGCTGGTTTGTGGGGCCAGGGGGTGGAATGTTACACCCCAATCAGACTGTTTCTTTACTCAAATATCTTGGTATTCCCGATTAGGTATTCATCTACTCTTCAAAACTAGGCAAATACTGGCATTGTTGTGCATCTCTGTTTTATATGTTTAATAACGAAGATCTAAATAGAAGTGGCCATAATAATATCAATGGAAGCAAATCGATACTGTAAGGATGTGGCCGTGTTTCCAGATTGGTCTTTGAACTTAGATGGCAATTAAGCAATGGTGGGTTTTGGAATGGCATATTTTCAGCTGAGACTGAAACACATAAAGGCAATGATACACTTTTCTTCCAGCTCCCTTCAACCATACACACTGTTTCTCTATTGTTCAAATATATGCTGCCCTTTTTCAAAATATTAATAGGGAAGAAAAGCTTAATACTCAAGTTTTATAATTGTAGTAGAATCCCAATTAAGTTACTGCCATAAGTGTTACAGTACAATGAATAATAAAAAAAGAAAAAAGAAAGTAACTGACTGTCTCCTGTTTATTTGGGCAGCAGTGTGGATTAGTGGTTAGGGCTCTGGACTCTTGACTGGAGGATCGTGGGTTCAATCCCAGGTGGGGGACACTGCTGTTGTACCCTTGAGCAAGGTACTTTACCTAGATTGCTCCAGTAAAAACCCAACTGTATAAAAGGGTAATTGTATGTAAAAATAATGTGTACAAAAAGAAAATGTAATTATATGTAAAAATAATGTGATATCTTGTAACAGTTGTAAGTCACCCTGGATAAGGGTGTCTGTTAAGAAATAAATAATAATAAATCACAATGCGTGGCAATGTACATGATGCATGGACATTAAAATACGAGCTCTGGCAATGGTTTGTAAAAATGCATCATGATTTCAAGAATGTCAACAATCAGAGATTAAATCAGTAAAACACCTTTAGATTTTTAACAAAGTTCTCAATAATTCATAAAACATTAAACTACGTTGGGACAGTTTTTCTGCAAACCCAGCAAATAAAACTACCTTTTTCCAGCTGTTATTTGACATCTGTTTGATAAACTATGGTATCCAATTTACAGCAAAGAGAAATTAGCTGACTTCCACGTAGGTGTAAGGGGTTCTTGTGCCAATATCCTTTTGCAATATTTCCATATGATCGAGATCCGGCATAAATTAAAAATAAATTGTGGTTTCTGTGTATTTTACAAAAGTGTGGTGTGTTAGAAAAGTTCTTACTCGTTTTACACATTTAAAAGAAAAAAAAAAGTTGAATCACAAAGAAATTTTCGCAGAACTGAGCTAGATTTTTTTTTTTGGTTTCAATTCAGAACCTTGGTTTTATAAACTTAAATTATCCATCCTATGTGGTAAATATAGTATGTAACTTTTGCTAGGGATCAAGATTTTCAACAAAAAGGAGTTTCATACCGTGCCATTTATTGAATGGCTGATAATATACAGTTTAACCTGTGGAAAATAACGCAGAACAAAAAGAAGGGTCATGAAGTCATTAATTAGACTCAGATAGCAACGGAAAGTGCTACACCCTCCAAACAAAGTTTTGTGAAAAGTCAAAAATAATACTGCATCGGTCTGCCACGGGACACAATGTCTTGGTTTACATGCAGTTTAGAAACTCCCAAATCTCACTATTCTCGTGAGAATGTGACGTAGCACACATATATCATGCACATTCCTCATGCTATAGGAAGCGTGCGGTCAAACCATGGTACGACTTAAAAGAGTGGAAAACCGCCTTCTCAAAAACGAAGGCCTTCTGCATGGAAACATGCCTGGAAGCCATACCTTATGTTCACAAGACTTCTGCAGTGAAGATCCCGTTTGTGATCCACTATAACTAAAGGCTGTACCAAGTAATTCTATATTAACAACTGAGGTCTGCTGTTAATAAAATTAAACCAGAAGCAAATTCATCTCTAGTCAGGCAGTTATTTCAACTTCCTTCTTAATCTCGGAAAACAACAACATGAAAGAGATTTTTCATCTTCTTCTGCTCCAAACAAGCCGTATTCCTTTAGTCAGCCGTGTTTTGCTTAGCCTGGAGTGAAGCAAATAGTCTTATTAGGAAAAAAAAGTTTGACTCTTTCCCAAAGTAATCATGGGAATAAGGCAAAAGGCTGCAAAGAACTGTCAGTATGCTACCAAAACAAATATTGTGTTCTGTATTTCTTACACCTGCAGAGCCAAAAACACTGGTGACAAGCAAATGCCCATACAGAGCTAAATATTTTCCTTTTTAAAAGATGAGACAACACTTTCCTGCCACATAATGCTTCAAAGAATTTACCAGGAAATGGGCAAAACTCTGCTAGTAGAAAGTATTAGAAGTTTGTTGCCGGATACTTTTGTATGTAGTTTTGCTTGCATACATAATAGAGGGTCTTTCTTTGATAATATGCCAGTATTTACATGGTAATAGTATATGTTAAAAAACTGGAAAACAAATGAATGAAATTGCAGACCTAATAAAAAAGGAAACTATGTTCATAAAGGGCAATTAAAGGGTTGCTACAAATAAGAACATAAGAACATAAGAAAGTTTACAAACGAGAGGAGGCCATTCAGCCCATCTTGCTCGTTTGGTTGTTAGTAGCTTATTGATCCCAGAATCTCATCAAGCAGCTTCTTGAAGGATCCCAGGGTGTCAGCTTCAACAACATTACTGGGGAGTTGGTTCCAGACCCTCACAATTCTCTGTGTAAAAAAGTGCCTCCTATTTTCTGTTCTGAATGCCCCTTTATCTAATCTCCATTTGTGAATCCTGGTTCTTGTTTCTTTTTTCAGGTCAAAGAAGTCCCCTGGGTCGACATTGTCTAGACCTTTTAGGATTTTGAATGTTTGAATCAGATCGCCGCGTAGTCTTCTTTGTTCAAGACTGAATAGATTCAATTCTTTCAGCCTGTCTGCATACAACATGCCTTTGAAACCCAGGATAATTCTGGTTGCTCTTCTTTGCACTCTTTCTAGAGCAGCAATATCCTTTTTGTAACGAGGTGACCAGAACTGAACACAATATTCTAGGGGAGGTCTTACTAATGCATTGTAAAGTTTTAACATTACTCCCCTTGATTTAAATTCAACACTTCTCACAATATATCCGAGCATCTTGTTGGCCTTTTTTATAGCTTCCCCACATTGTCTAGATGAAGACATTTCTGAGTCAACATAAACTCCTAGGTCTTTTTCACAGTTCCCTTCTTCAATTTCAGTATCTTCCATATGATATTTATAATGCACATTTTTATTGCCTGCATGCAGTACCTTACACTTTTCTCTATTAAATGTCATTTGCCATGTGTCTGCCCAGTTCTGAATGCTGTCTAGGTCATTTTGAATGACCTTTGCTGCTGCAGCCGTGTTTGCCACGCCTCCTATTTTTGTGTCGTCTGCAAATTTAACAAGTTTGCTTACTATACCAGAATCTAAATCATTAATGAAGATCAGGAATAGCAGATGACCTAATACTGATCCCTGTGGTACTCCACTGGTTACCTCGCTCCATTTTGAGGTTTCTCCTCTAATCAGTACTTTCTGTTTTCTAGATGTTAACCACTCCCTAATCCATGTGCATGCATTTCCTTGAATCCCTACTGCGTTCAGTTTGAGAATTAATCTTTTATGCGGGACTTTGTCAAAAGCTTTCTGGAAAACTAAATAAACCATGTTGTATGCTTTGCAATTATCCATTTTCAATGTTGCATCCTCAAATACATATTTTTTTAAGCATTGCAGTTGATTTGATCTGAATATGGTACTGATCTTGCTGGAAACATCGGGTATGTGGCAGACACTATAAAAGTTTTGTGTTTGTTTTTTTTTGACACAGCAGTCTTCAGCTTGTACTAGAACTAAACATCTGGACATGTGTGACAATTTTCACTGATGCCTATACTGTATGTCTATACAACAACTTAGGGCTGCACTGCAGTGCATAAGTTCACACCAGTAATCCAAATGGCTTATACACACATACACACACACACACGCACACACAGTCATGTCCCATCACAAATATGCAGGTGGTTTTTCAAAATCTCCACCAAAAAAAAAAACTGAAGCCTATGCGAATATATTTGTAAGAATGGATTATGCTTCAACTGATTGTCATATTAAAAGTAAGCTTATTTTTTATGATAATATGTAGTAGTAGATATGTGAATACCAAACATAAGGGGAAAAAAAAGCTTCATCATAAAACGTTTTCAGGCTGGCAGCTTCATTCAGGTGAAGTCCAGTAGCAAAAGAACATATTGTTTCTTAAAAAACTTTGGAATGGATACAAAATCACCTGACCTTTGATCCAGGTAGTCCAGGAATCCCATTTCTCCCAGGGTTCCCAGCGTCCCCCTGCATGGAAAAAGCAAGTTCCACAAGAAAAGTAGTTACTTACGAAAACAAAATGAAAGCAATTCATTATTTTTTTTAACTAAAGCCAAAGCCGGTTAAAGGATTGAGAGCAGTAGTTAGATGCTGCTTTAATGTAGCTTCCTTTGGTGAGGAGAAACGATATTAAGTAGAACATTAAAAATAGATTACATTGAATGGCATGTTATGTAGTAAAGTGAACTGATACATTATTTTCTTTTGGTACCCCAGTGAATAAAAGTGGGAGTTGTGAAATGACAGATGAATTCCTGTCATTAACTGCTCTAAATACTGGTAACTATGGCCAGATATTCAAAAGAGCGGCAAGTTTTGCAAGGGCAGTTGCAGGGATTTTTTACCTTCTATTCTGCCTTGAGAAAAAGTAAGTACAATTGAAAATGGGAGTTGAAGGAGAAAACCCTTGCTATTTTTTTTTTTTTTAACCTGGAAGACGAGTTGTGAATCCTTATGCAAGTCTACCTAGAAATACGAAATTCAATAAAACACGTTTTCAACAAATCACAATGCTGGGGGAAAAATGTGTTGTATGTGTTTGTCCTAAACAAGCTAAAATGCTATTTAAATACCATTTACTCCTATCAAGAGGGAACTTGGAGCTCACTCAGCTTTGTTTAAATTAACTTCTAGTTGTTTTGAGCTGTGCGAAAACTGAAAAAAAGAAACACAAAAACAGATACTATTGCTAATATACAAAAAAATATTATTTTCATTATTAAATGTGTATCAAGAAATAAATTCCTGTGTCTCGACACATTCCCTTAAGATGTCTGCCGCTCCAACAGTGCCAAGATACTGATACAGGAAAAACAGAAGTTGGTGGCACTGATGGTTTAGCTGTGCCCAGTGCACCCCACACCTGGGAATTGTTTGGGATTCCCTTCCTCTGTTAATGTGATCAGCTCCTAGACAGGTCCTTCACCAGTGGATTTGGCAGATTTTTGAATTTGAGAAGTTTTTCTTTAACAAATAATATATTTTTTATACTATCTATATCCCTTGTAACAGTTGAAACAGCATTTACGTTATCTTTAGAGCAGGTGAAAGCGGGGCAGGGGCACTTAACAGTGTGAAACATCTTGAAAATGTATCAAACGATTACTCAGCCTCTGTATATTAAAAAAACATTATCATTATATGAGTTCATAATTCTTTAATCGTGTGGTATAATTAGATGTTTCTCATTGATTTAGTTTCCTGTCTGGAGAGTTTTGTCTTGGTCTGGAGTATTTTAATGTATCAAAGATATGAAAATTCATAAAATAATTATTTTAAACATGTAGACTCATGACAGAGTAATCACGTGGAATAGTTTTTAGTACGTTTTGCATTGTTTAGAGCCAAATCTTTTTTTGTCAGCTATTATTATAATCTTCTCTTCAGTAAAGTTACCCTTTCTATGCTTTTGAACACTTGGATCTGTTGTCTCACCTTGTACGCAAATACACTGCATCAGTTGGGTGTAGTCTAAGTTGTGATTCATTTCCATAGACTTGTGATATTAGCAGTTTTCCACCAACTTTTTTGAATTTCATAGACGTGCGAATATATGCAAGATAGTTTCATAAATTCGCTAAATCTTTTTAAGGATACTTACAACAGAACCTTGTAGTCCAGGAAGGCCTGTAATGCCCTTTTCACCTTTGGATCCCTGCCAATGTATAAGAAACAGAAAGTAATTTATTTTGTTTAAAAATTACACACTAAATGAAATTTAAAAAAAATACTATTGAATTAGTCTTTTACCAGATAACAGATTAATTGAACTAAACCTTGTAATTAATGTTTCATCAGTTTGAGAGTTCCCACTCCAGACTTCACAGATAAGCCACCATGCATGACTGTAGCTGTGGTGCGTTGTTTGCCATACATTTCTCCTGCCCGGCTTAAAATGATCTCTCAACTGATGTCAAAAATGTTTAAATGTTTGAACCTAGCGAACAGCAACACACCCACGTAGGCAATGTTACATGCCTACGTGTGTGTGTTGCCCATATATGGGCAGCAGTGTGGAGTAGTGGTTAGGGCTCTGGACTCTTGACCGGAGGGTCGTGGGTTCAATCCTAGGTGGCAGACACTGCTGCTGTACCCTTGAGCAAGGTACTTTACCTAGATTGCTCCAGTAAAAACCCAAACTATATAAATGGGTAATTGTATGTAAAAATAATGTGTAAAAAAAATAATGTAATTGTATGTAAAAATTATGTGATATCTCGTAACAATTGTAAGTCGCCCTGGATAAGGGCATCTGCTAAGAAATAAATAATAATAATATTATTTATAAATATAATAATATTTTCTTCAGACCATTTTTCATTTCTTCTGGGTCTTTGACCAGTTTATCAGCTAAATACCCATTGAGTCTTGAGCAATCTCTAAAAATATACTGTAAGAAAAACCTTCAGACAATTTCTTTCTCATACTGTCCTGAATAACAACAATATATCCATAAGAAAGACAACAATTAATATCACAAGTGTAGTAAATACTACATTTCATGATTGTTTAGAAAAACAATTATTATTTCCACCCAGTACTGGATACACTTCCCTCCAACAAGTATTGAGACCGTTTTTGTTTGAGGGTAGTGTAGGTTCAAGAAAGTTAAGAAATGGCTACCTTTTTCGCAGGTATCCCAGCACTCCCTGAGCGTCCTGGTAGCCCTTGTGGTCCCTTAAACAAAAGACAAGGCAAGCATTACCAACTAAAGGGCTTCAGAATTAAATAACAATGTAAGAAATGTTGAGATGGAAAAAATTCCTTTTAGCCTTTAGAAACTTGTCCTTTTCGGTACATGTTTTCCCAGAGGGTAAAGTTGTATTCCTTGTCGAATGAGCCCAATAACTCAGCATCCACAACCTTAACGGGTTTAAGACTATTGCAGTTAAGATATTTTTCTTCCTGTTTTTTCAGTCAGCTTTTCTTTACCCTCCTGGTTCTAATCTGTGTCAAGTCTGAGAGCACAATAACAGTAACTCACATATCCAGGTTATTACAATTCCTTTTTTCTATTTATATATATATATATATATATATATCTAAAAAAAAATCTATACAATATTGGCTGGTTGGTACAGGGAAAGTGTAAATGGTACATGTGGATATATAAACATTCTCTATTATAATAATAAAGCCTTACCATAGGTCCTGGTGGACCTGCTTTGCCTGGTAAACCTGTTCGTCCTCTTTCACCCTAAAGGGAAATTTAATTGCAATCTAGCTTTAAAAAACAATTTACATTAAAATATTGTGCAACGTTACCAAACTTAATTTAAAACATAAAGAAATAGGATCTATTTTAAATCTCCGATCAGTGGCATGTCTTGACAACTTTCTATTTATTGTGTTTAGTGATAATAAAGCTGTCAATAAATCACCCTTGTGGGAAACATATCCAGTTACTGTAGGCACCTGCCTGAAGTTCTATATTGGCACATTTCTGACCGTCTTTTACCAAGCATTTTGGCTGACAATGAATGTATCCCTTACTTGAATTCCTGGGGTTCCAGATGCCCCTGTAGCCCCTGTTAATCCAAGTAGACCCTAAAGATAAAAAAGCAAGAGCATTTCAAAACAGTATTTTTCAAAAAGTTTTTTTTTAATTAATTTGTTTTACGTTCCTTGAATTCATGACTGTTGTCAATGTGATATATAAACAGCTGTTCCTCACCTGTTCACCTGGCAATCCAGGTGTTCCTGGAAATCCACGCTCTCCTGGGGTACCCTAAACAAAACCATCAATTTACAATGAAATTAAATCTGTAAAATATGCATGACACATCCTTCTAAACTACTTATTAGGAGCAACTAAAGGGATGGCTCTACTGACATATGAAATCACAAATCCTTAAAATGTACTATTTGGTTTTTTTTGTTGGTTTCAAAGAACACAGTTTGGAAGATAATTATAGCATGCTAATTTAATGAACAATCCCCCCCCAGGAAATACCTTTCATGGGACCCCATTAAGAGGGGAACAGAATACAATAGTGAACAAGAGAATCAAGAAGTAAGATTACTAAAATATTTTTTTATTTATTACATTGTTTAACTGTTTTAGCCAAGAACAGTACTTTGAACTTTGGGTGTAATTTCTGTATGTTTTATGCTATGGAGACTGGCCCTAAACTAATCTCTATGAATTTATGTAAGTAAATGTTTTCATTTAAATGTTACCAAGACAAGTACGTAGGAAAAAGGCTCGCCCTGCAGGTGTCCACTTTGGCGCTTACTGGGTGCTTGGCCAACAGGGTTTGTTGTAGTCCGATGAGGAGAAATAGTCCCTGCCAGTTTTGCCACCCTAATCCATGGGAGTGCAAGAGCCAATGCAATTTTTAGCCAAAGTTCCCTTGCAAAGTGAGGTGGAACCTATTTAAGGGTGGGCATATAATAGTGGTCAGTCTACAGGAACCAGGGACTGAGGCAGATAGGTAAGTTCCTGCTTCAAGTAATTTTTAAATTAACTACATTTGGTAACTTTAAGGTGGTGTTTGAATTAGCTGAGTTAGTGTGTGATTAGTACCAGGTGAGTGGTTAAATTGAATAGAAGTTGATTTGCTATTTGATTGGTTTCCACACAGTTTAGTTGGTTCTTTTGCCACGCAGTTGTTATATATTGTGACAAAGTGGGGGTGCCTTGCCACAATTCGGGACCTTTCCACCTTCTGGAAATACTGACCCAGACACAGGAATTGGATTTTTATGGAGCTGACGCGCTATATTTTTAATAAACAAAACACATGCTGTCTTACACATCCTCCCCCTTGTCTTTTCAAGACACAGGCCACTCGACGCCACCTCCTCCACCCTTAAAGACCACCCACCCTCAAGTCCAGCAATGTCCATTGCCACTCTCTTCCACGGGCAGGCTTGAGGGTGGGTCGGTCCCTCCGGCGCTGCCAGGAAGGGACCATGACCCGGCGACACGGGACCCCACCGGGATGACAGGGCCGACGGCAGCAACGGCCGGGACACCGGAGACTGCAGCAGCGGGCAGAGATCTTCACCTGGGGACCGGCGTAGCGATGTCCGATCACCCAGGGGGAGCGAAGCAGCGAACAGGGGGAGCACTAGCGACGTCTGGCAGCAGCCCAGCGACGTCTGGGTGATCAGAGAGAGCGGAGTGGGGAACCAGGTGTAGAGCTGTGGCCGATGGTGTAGGCTCCTGGGTTCCAGGTCTAGCGCGGGGAGGTCTAGGCAGACCGGTAGGGTGTCCAGGAGCAAGGGTGAGGACGTGCCGGCAGCACCGGACTGGTTTCCAGGGTGGTGGTCGGGGCTGTGGTGGAGGTATCTTCTTCACCTCCTCCCCTTGATTGTTGCTTCTCCCTCAGGCGCTGGAGACAGCAGGGCTTCTCCCTCAGGCTGGAGACAGCGGGGCCTCTCCCTCAGGCGCTGGAGACAGCGGGGCCTCTCCCTCAGGCGCTGGAGACAGCGGGGCCTCTCCCTCAGGCGCTGGAGACAGCGGGGCCTCTCCCTCAGGCGCTGGAGACAGCGGGGCCTCTCCCTCAGGCGCTGGAGACAGCGGGGCCTCTCCCTCAGGCGCTGGAGACAGCGGGGCCTCTCCCTCAGGCGCTGGAGACAGCGGGGCTTCTCCCTCAGGCACTGGTTCCACCTCCCACTTCTGGAGCAGCAGGTCCAGCTCTGTGGGCTCCGGCTCCGGCAGCCCTAACTCCACTCTCCATCTCTTTGTCTGCTCCTTTTGAGCAGCAGTGTTTCTTTTGATCTGTTCAATCAAATCTTTAAAATCCATTTTAACTGGGTCGTAGGGCGTTTTTGCCCGCATTCTCCACCATATGTGACAAAGTGGGGGTGTCTTGCCACAATTTGGGACCTTTCCACCTTCTGGAAATACTGACCCAGACACAGGAATTGGATTTTTACGCGCTGGCAGCTATATTTTTAATAAACAAAACAAAACAAAACACAAAATAAACACCTGGCTCTATTCGAGCACTAACTAACCCACACACAGGAACCACAACTAATCCACAGGACGGCTAAGCCGTTTACCTGCTAATCACAAAAAACACTCACTTCTTTAAACTTTCTTTTCCTCTTGTTTATGACTGCATGGAAGCAGAGCACCTCTTCTGCCTCCTTCTCCTCAGCAGCCCTGAGCAAACTAACTGCTCTCCTTTAATACCCTGCACCTGGCTCTAATTTAATAATAAGCACCAGGTGCAGGGGATAATTAATAATAAAACAATTAACACATCAAAGTAACAATAAAGGAAACTAACAAAAAGGTGCCTGCGCACATATCCTACACAGGGAGGATTTTAACCCCCCTCCCTGCTGTCTTACAATATATATATTAGGCAGCCTATTTCCGCACCAGCAAGAAGCGCCAACAAACCAAAGAGCCTCAACAAAAGAGCCGGGAGTCTAGCTGTGGGAGTCCAGCGAGGGGAGGCCTGCGCCGAGACGCTGTTCGAATAGAGCCAAACCTAACAGCGCTCTGGAAGATGCCATCTACTAGTCAGGTCTGTACCCTCCACCCCACCGCTCCCACTGTGCCTATTTGTCTTGCCTGTCCTGCTATGACTGTCTCTCACATCCCTGTTCTGTCCTCTCGCCCTCGTCCTCTGCCCTCTCTCCACCGCTGCTCCTCCAACCCCTCTAACCTCATCCCGCTGCCTCTCCCCCCCTCCCGCACACTCTCTGGTGCACTCTGGAACTGTCACTCTTCTGCTAACAAAGCTGATTTCATCTCTGCCTTTGCCTTCCACCTCTCTCTCGATTTCCTTGCTCTCACTGAAACCTGGCTGTCCCGATAACACTGTAACTCCTGCTGCCCTGTCCTCTCTCTACATCCTGTCCCATACTCCGCGTCTCACTGGACGGGGAGGTGGGACTGGTCTTCTCCTCTCTCTCCTCCTTACTCTTTTCTGTCCCCTCCGACCTCTCCTCACTCTCTGTTAATACCTTTGAATTTCATGCAGTCCAACTAACCTCTCCCTGTCAACTCCTGCTAATTGTACTGTACCGTCCCCCTGGGCCTCTCGCTCACTTTCTAGATGAACTCGACTATCTACTCTCCTCCCTCCCCTCTCTGTCTACCCCAACTGTCCTGTTAGGTGACTTCAATATCCATCTCTCCAAACCCAGCCACTCTGCCGGATTCCTCCCTCTCCTTCACTCCTTCGGCTTCTGTCTCTCTCCATCCCCTCCTACCCACAAAGCTGGCCCTCAACTGGACCTCACCTTCTCCAGGGCCTGCTGTCCCTCCACCCTCTCTGTCACCCCCCTGGACCTCTCTGATCACTATTTCATCTCCTTTTCTCTGTCTCTCCCCTCTCTCCCTGCTCCTCCTACCCCCACTGTCACCTCTCGCCGTAACCTCCGCTCTCTCTCCCCCTCTGTCCTTGCCTCCACTGCTCTCTCTCACCTCCCTCCTATCGACTCCTTCTCACAACTCTCCGTAGACTCTGCTACCTCCACCCTCTTCTCCTCCCTCACGTCCTCCGTCGACTCCCTCTGTCCCCTCACCTCCCGACCTGCTCGCCCCTCCCCTCCCCAACCCTGGCTCTCCTCTGCACTCCGCTCAGCAAGAATCACACTGAGATCTGCTGAAAAGAAATGGAAGAGAACCAAACTCCCTGCTGCCCTAGACCTTTACCGCACTCTCCTCTCTTCCTTCTCCTCTTCTCTCTCCTCTGCTAAATGTACTTATTTCCAATCTGTAATCCAAGCCTCCACTAACAACCCACGTAAACTATTCTCTACCTTCTCCCTCCTAAACCCTCCCCCCTCCTCCTCCCTCCTCTATCTCTTCTGATGACTTTGCCTCCTTATTCTCTTCTAAAATCTCAGCTATTCGCAAACTCTTTAACACCTCTCCCTTCCCCGCACCCCCTCCTGCTCCAACCCCTACACCTACTGCATCCCCTACTAACTCACCCTCCTTCTTCACCTTCTCGCCCCCCTCAGACCCTGGACCTCTCCCCACTCACCTCTTTCAAGCTGCTGCTCCTGCTCTACTTCCCTTCATCTCCTCCCTTCTCAACACCTTTCTCCTTTCTGGTCTCTTTCCTCTGCCGTCAAAAAGCCTCTATCACTCCCTCCTCAAAAACCTACCCTCGACCCCCACCTCCCTCCAGAGCTACCGTCCTGTCTCCCTCCTACCCTTCCTCTCCAAAACCCTCGGCGGACTGTACACCGCCAGCTCTCTGCTTTCCTGTCCAACCACTCTCTGCTCGACCCTCTCCAATCTGGCTTCCGCTCTGCTCACTCCACTGAAACCGCCCTCCTGTCTGTCACCAACTCACTAAAGTCTGCCCGAGCTGCCTCTCTCTCCTCTGTCCTAATTCTCCTCGACCTCTCTGCTGCCTTTGACACTGTTGATCACTCTATTCTACTATCCTCTCTCGCTGACCTGGGAATCTCTGGCCTGGTTCTCCTCCTACCTCTCCAACCGCACTTACCAGGTAACCTGGCGTGGAGCAACCTCCATACCTCGCCCTCTCTCAACAGGAGTTCCCCAAGGGTCAGTCTTGGGTCCTCTCCTGTTCTCTCTCTACACTCGCTCCCTGGGCCCACTCATCGCATCCTATGGTTTCTCATACCATTTCTATGCTGATGATGCTCAGATTTTCCTCTCCTTCCCCACCTCTGACTCCACCATCCCCTCCCATATCTCTACCTGTCTGTCTGCTATTTCCTCCTGGATGCACTCACATCACCTCAAACTCAACCTCTGCTCCTTTTCTTTCCTTCCTCCTCCTCCCCCTCCTCTGATCTCTCTATCTCTGTTCCTCTGGAATCTACCACACTCTCTCCCTCTTCCTCCGCTAAGAACCTCGGAGTCACCCTGGACCCCTGCCTCTCTTATTCCCAGCACATCTCCACTCTGGCACGCACTTGCCGATTCTTCCTGAGCAACATCCGAAGAATCCGACCCTTCCTCACCAACTACGCCACCCAGCTCCTGGTCCAGGCCTTGGTACTCTCCCGCCTAGACTACTGCAACTCCCTCCTGGTTGGCCTCCCTGCATCCGCCACCCGTCCGCTCAAGCTCATCCAGAACTCCGCTACTCGCCTGGTGTTCTCTCTGCCTCGCTTCTCCCATGCAACTCCACTACTCCGCTCACTCCACTGGCTCCCGATCACAGCTCGCATCCAGTTCAAGACTCTTGTACTAGCCTACAGATGCCTTGACCAGACTGCACCCAGCTACCTCCAGACCCTCATCTCTCCCTACACCCCCACTCGACCTCTCCGCTCCGCCAGCACTAGAAGACTAGCTCTACCTCCTCTACGCTCCCCTGCCTCCAGAGCCTGCTCCTTCTCCACCCTCACTCCGCAGTGGTGGAATGACCTTCCTACAGATGTCAGGACTGCCCAGTCCCTGACCACATTCCGGCGCCTCCTCAAGACTCACCTCACCTCTTCAGAACTCCTGTTTTTCCCCTGGGACACATATCACCCTTCCTTAAATGCGCTTTTCATTGCTCTTATCTGCCCCCTATTTTACTGCATGTAATCCTGTACTTCAGAGTGTTTAATCTGTAGTATTTTGTATTTAACTATATCCTGATGTAACTATCACTGACACTGTTATCTGCTGTATTATTGAATTGTATTTTGTCACACTTGTACTTGCTTGAACCAAAGTCATTGTATTCATCATTGTATTTATCTTACTCTTAATTGTATTATTACTTGCACTGTGATTATTGAAATGTATTTGTTTATGACTGTAAGTCACCCTGGATAAGGGCGTCTGCTAAGAAATAAATAATAATAATAATAATAATAATAATAATAATAATAATAATAATAATAATAGAATCCCCAGCAAAGACCGACGACTTCGCTCAGCAAGGACGTGAACCTGCATTGCATGACTCATCCTGCACACCACCCTGTAACATTACTCTGTTGTAAAATCCTAAAAGTTAAATTGCTTTCTTTATTTTTTTTAACATAGTGCAGCCATATTGGGTGGCAGGGAGAGGGTTAATGTGGCTGGAGCCGTAAATGGAATAAATGATTAATGATTAATTAGGCTCCAGCCACAAGTGTATAAAAGGTGACCACGGGTGTTAGGATTGGTGATGGTGAAGGTACTGTATGGTGGTGTTTTTGAATTGTTGTTTTGTGGTGAATAAAATGCGCATCCTTCTGATCTCTTAGTCTCACTGCCAGCAATGAAACATAATGAACACATATATCGTTTAAAAATCACTGCAGGCATATACTAAACCCTGGTCTGTTATTCACTTTCACAAGGGTGGCATGCTTTTTTTCCCTATAAATACACAATAAACATATTAGTTTAAGATGAGAAAAGACACTTTGTAGTAATTTTTGAATTTACAGTGTGTGCTCAAGGAGTTAGACTGCCTTTACTTCAGGGCATTTTTAGAATGTGGCTTGATTTGCTCATCCCCATCTCTCTGGACTTCCTGTGATACTGACACACAACACTGATTCCCACGAAGAGATGTTATTGATGAAAACAGGATATATTAGACATGCATCAGTACTCACAGGCTTACCCTCAGCTCCAGGGGGACCGGCTTTCCCTCTTTCTCCTTTGAATCCCTTGATAGGACAGGGAAAACAGTTGTAGTTATTTAGCATGTCCCCATTATTGCTGCTCAGTTGTGCTTTATTATTCTAGAGCCTTTCTCTAAACACAGACAGCATCTCTTAATTCAGTTTTAATTTCATTTCTTTTGTGGTATATTTTATCTACTGGAGAATGGCCAACAGTGCATGGCTCAAGTTCAACTTGCTACAGCATTATTTACTTGATATGTTTACAGCTTTCATTATTAGACAAGTTAAGATGCTTCTGCATGCATCCTACTCTCTCTACTGTTTCACTTGCTAAATCATTTTCTTCATGGTATGCATATGGAACACCTAGCTGTATGACTGCCATCTGAAAGACCCTTTGTTTTAAAGCTGCACTAATGAAGAACCTGAGTTAAAAGATAATTGCAGATTACTTCAAAGGAATCCAATGCTCCACACACTAAATGTTTTTTTCATGTATTATTTCGGGGGCCGGTACAATTAATTAAATTTCAGAAAAACAAGCACTTACAAAATTCAAAACAAGGAAAAGAATGCATTGAAAACTACATAACTCTAAAAATGAATACTGTAATTAATCATACATTATAATTGTATGCATCATGATTTTGAACCATGGATAATTGTTTCTGTACATTTTAAAGCTTTTCTGAAATGGAATACTGCACCTTTGGTCCAGGTAGCCCAGGTAATCCTGGCTCCCCAGGGGGACATTCGTTCTTGGAGAGAGAAGGTGATCTATCCAGGGGGCACTGTTCAATAAACAAGCACGGTCAGTTTACAAACACAAGCTAAACTGAAATACTGATAACAAAAAAATTATATCAAATTTTACACTTACCCTTTCATCATCCTGTAAAAGAAGAAACATGAAACACAGTTTAAGAAAAAAAAGCAACAAAAACTTTGGTTTGGCTGTATTATTATAGTTTAAAGTCAACCCTAAATCTAACAATACAGCACCTTTAACCTTATATTCAATCAATTGTTAGGTTTATCGATTGTGTGAATAAATGTTGTGGGGGTATGTCCTGATTTACTGATCCTCTGTAAACCAGCACACTGTATAACCTGGCACAATGTTCTGGTCCCAAGTGGTGTTGGATTAGACAGGTTGCATTTGGGGTTAGCCAGTTCCTGATCTGTAGATCGCAGTTTGGCATAAAGAAATTTGTTAGAAGCACCCCCAACACCCCCTGTTCCCGGGCCCCTGATTATTACTGCACGGTCATGTGATCTTGTTTAGCCAATCGCAGCGCTTAATTTATCCAAGCCATTTTAGAAGAATATTTCTAACACTCTTTGGGCAAACCTGATTGGCTAAATGCATATACAAATCTAGCAACAATGCATGGCTGAGAAGGTAGGCGTCCAGAGGGGGCGTTTGTACTCTTATAGGTATCCATATTAACTTTTTTTGTAATTGCTCTTATTTGAAATTGTTCTTATCCATTTATCTTACTTACTACGTGCTCTTATTGGACTTTACACGTATAAGCAAATATTTTTACTATAAGTTAACTGCTCTTAGTCGAACTTGCTCTTAGATGTAATTATTTACTGTATTCTGTATTTTGCTCTTATTTAAATTTTATCTTATTTTCTACTGATTTTACTGTACTTTATACCTGCTCTTACCTGTAATATATGTTATAATGTGACATTTTGTAATGTAATACTTTGTACTGTGATATTTTGTAACATTTGTAAGTCGTCCTGGATAAGGGCGTCTGCTAATAAATAAATACATAATAATAACCACTAAAGAAGATCAAAGTACAGCTGTAAAAGTATAGCATGTGCCATCTTGTTTTCTCACTACTGATATTTTAGGCTTTTTATAGTTATTTGTTTGTGTGTTTATTATTCAAACACTAATAGAAAATAAACTAAATCATCTCTAACCAGTTTCCTTGGTTCTTTTTTTCGTAATCTGACCCACACATTACAGTCAGGCAGCAGCTAGCTTTCTTGTAGCTATTTATCAATTAATTTAATAAAGCTAAAAAAAAACATTGACAAAACCACCCTTATTAAATCAGAACCTAATTCTTTGTTTGTGTTCTTTTTGGCAGCGTTTCAGTGAGGCTGCCTGGCTGTCTTGGTCTATAGTGCTGACCAGCAGTTATGTGAGAACTGCTGGCGCTCAGTCAACTCCTTCGAGAAAAAAAAGACTTCGATTTACAGCTCACCATTAACTGGAAGCGTGAGTGGGCATTTTTATTTGTTTTTTGAAAGATTTAGTTTTCCAATAAATATGATCTTGTTTTCTTAGCAGATGAATACATTTAATAAAAGTATAAAATCCATGGGAATAAATAATAAAAAAGAAAAAAAATATGCAATTCATATTTTTTAAAGACATAACTAGAATTTTATAAGCACACTCTAGGATGTGCAGTCATTGTAATATATTGCTTCACTGGTGTGTAAAAGGCACTTGGCTTTGACAAACGCACACCCTGAAGAGTGTTATTGTTTATTAACGATACACCTCTAGACTTTACAATGCTTGCCTTTCTTTTACCACACTTTTACTGTGCTTATGTTTAGTGTGTAAAACTGTTTTTGCATATAAAATACTGTGAAAGCACCTGAATGCCTTAGCAGTGTCCCTAAACAAAAGGGTGATTATAATTTATATTCCTCTGAGACAGACAGAAAAATTCAGTTCAAGATGTTCTATGGCAATATGTCTGTTAGATGTCACGGGTCTGTAAAACACAGATTATTTGCTTAGCCAGAAATTAATTCAAAAAATAGTATCAATCCAATTTTAGAATACTTAATAAAACATGCTTTTCTTTACACAAGAACTTCATAATTACAAACATATCGGGACCAGTCACTTTTTAACTTGTACTGTGATTCTTGAACTGTAAGTCGCCCTCGATAAGGGTGTCTGCTAAGAATTAAATAATAATAATAATAATAATAATAATAATAATAATAATAATAATAATAATACTACAGTACTTATTACAGATTCAATAAAAAGCACTTACCACTGAGTAGATTTCACATGCTGTCTCCCTTTCACTTTGTTGAGGATCACAATAGAGTCTCAGTTTCTGTATCTCTATCTAAACAAAACAAAGTCCAGTGTTTTGTGGAAGAATGGTTGTCTGGTAACTAAAACATACGCTGCATCTAAAACCCATTGGAATAAACTCCAATTCTGATCACAGTGGATTTTATGATTATATGTAGGGTATTTCAGACATTCATTTGACACTTTGATGTCTTTGCTTTAGCTGCTTTCCTAAACTGTCAACATTCTTTCATTTAAATGTATGATAGGAAGGTGCAAAGGGCTCAAGTGGGCCAAATTCCATTTGTGGTTGATGAAACAAATAAGTGATGGAGAAAAGAGTTCTGTAGGTGTTGTGGGCATTTTTATTGACCTCTGATCATTTTTTTACCATGTGAAGGATTAACATTATCATTTTAAAGTTTGCTTTATCTAATTGAAGAGGTCGAGCAAACCCTCTTGGTCAACTTGACCTGGAATGACCCATAATTATTTTCTAATATATTCTTAAAATACCATTTAATTCTGATGACTCTATTCACAGAATTGAGCAGTTTACTTACAGACACTGTTGTCTCCTTCTTCACTCGCTTGGCGACCTGTGTCTTTCCGTTGATGAAGATGGGAATGACTTGTTCCAGAGGTTTCTTCTGAATGAGGACATCGTCTAGGTAGCAGGTAATGTGCAGCTCCCTCACAAGCAGCTTCAGCTGGTGCCAGTCTTCATCAAACAGTTTCTATAAACCAGCCAAAGCAGCAATCCAAAAGGCAAGCATCAAACCACATACACCCAGTAAACAACCAACTTAAAAAAACAGAATTAAATGTAGCATTATGGAAATTCAATTATAAACAGTTACCCAGGCTTCACTGCAAAGTACTGGGGTACTGGCATGGCGATGTCAAATGAAATTATGGATACTGCAGAAAATATTAAGATCTGAAATTATTATTAGGTGCCTTATTATGGTTGTGATTGCAAATTTTCCTGGCATTCTTAGTAATTTCCTTTCAAACTGTTTATCGTATATGTTTCTTTAATTAAGAACCTGATGATATTTCCATATTAATAAATAAAGCTAAAACTTCCAAAGCAAACACAGGAAAGGTTTATACTATGAAAACCATTGAGTTTTGTTGTTCAAAATGCCAGCATTCAGCCTTGAGTAGGAGGGCCAAAGGGGCCAGAGGGTATGCTTGCTAAGCATGTTTATAGCAAAGAATGAGCACAGAGAAGCCGGCTTTGGGTGTGATAGGGTGTGATCTTGTAACACTATAGAAGACTGTCGAAACATTTGTTACCATTTCATGTAATTTGTGTCCGAAACAGTAAATAACTGTATAACTTAAAAAATAGCTAGCCTTTAGGTAAGCTATTAAAGCTAAACAAATACTTTGTAGACATATGTTTAATATTCAATATCAACACATTCCGTATCATTTACATTGATGTAAATGCTGTACATGGTCATTTTCTTTTTTGTTTGTTTTACAAAACAAACGTTTAATTTGTTTTGAAGTAAATTAAATGACGTGTGCATATACGGATGCACAAAAGAAACGCAACACTCAGGTCTAATGGATTTAATCAAATATTTCTCTATAAACATAGATATCAAACAAAATCACAGAAAATATGAACAAAAATACAGATCAAAGAATCATAATAAGTTTTCAGTATGAAACATGACACAGTGTCAAAATGAAAACATTACAAAGTTAGTATCGGGTATGACCTCCCTGAGCATTAACACAATCCTGGCAGCGTTGACGCACAGACCTGATCAGCCTCCGGATAGACTTCTGTGGGATGTTCCGCCACTCTTCTTGTGCAGCTGCAGCCAGCTGGTGAAGGTTGGCTGGTTGCGGTTGTCTCCTGTGGATGGCACTGGCGATTTGGTCCCACAGATGTTCTATTGGACAGCTCAGGAGAAAAAGCTGGCCACGGCAAGACCTCAACATTGTTTTCCTGAAGTCATGCAATTGTAATCCTAGCACTGTGTGGTCTTGCATTGTCTTGCTGGAAAATCAACACTTCCGGATTGGCTTGCAGGAACGGAAAAACTGTTGCCTCAAGGACTTCGTCAATGTATCGCTGAGCAGTAAGGTTGCCCTCAATCTGCACCAAAGGCGTTCTTGTGTTCTTGGTTGGCTTGAACAATGCAACAGTCAGCATAACGCTCATCACGACATTTCCACACACGTTCTCTTCTGTCAGATCTGTCAAGTGCAAAATGGCATTCATCTGTGAATAAAACACTCCACACTCTCTCTGCCACCACCTCAGATGTTCTCTGGCCCACAGAAAACGGCGATTTCGTCTCTCAGCTGTCAACATGTTACCCCTGAACGGCCTCCGAGCACGTAAATCATTTTCATGCAGACAGAAAGCTACAGTCATTCTGCTGATGTGCGGGTTATTTCTTCCTGGAATTTCTCGTGCTGTAGCCACTGCAGTCTGAAAACGATTACACAGATGGATCAGTCGGATTTGACGGTCTTGGGCCGGTGTGGTAACCCTCTGCCTTCCAGGACGACCTGTCCCTCACAGAACCAGTTTCCTGGTTTCTCTGGACTAGTCTGCTGATTGTTGCAGCAGAACATCTAATTCTCTGGACAACTTCTCTCACAGACAGGCCGCCTTCAATCATGCCGATAGCAACCAGGCGATCTTCATTACTCAAGCGGGACATGGTGGTATCTTTCGCTGTTCTTGGATTAATTAATGGATTGTCTTTTCGAATGGCTATTTAAACAGATTCTTAGTCAACTCATTTTGGTAATTTTAACTCAATTCAAATACCAAACATTGAGCACCTGCCGTTTTTATGAAATCACATGATTTGAGCTCAATATTTTGTTATCCCAAGGAACAATACTACTCAAACAATCAACAAACCTATCTGCTCACTATTTCAAATGTAATTAACATTATGTATGTGTCTACTGATGTAAAACTTAGACTGTTGCATTTTCATCGTGCATCAGTATATATAATCTGCTTCAATATTTGACATAGTTGTTATATTGCATGAATTTATCTGTAGAAATACTGCATTACATTTTTATTTTTATTTTATTTTTAAACTAAATTGGTAGTTGTTCAATGATAGTAATGTTATTTATTGTATTATGGGGAGGTCTGGGAACAAGACAAAGGATATGACTATTTTTTCTGTTGTAAAAGCAGCCATTAACTGAACTTTATGCAACTGTAAGCTCGGTCTCTTACATTTTGTGATATTACATCTTACCGTGATATAGTAACACCTGTTAAACCATCTTTCTGTTCCAGGCCTTTTTTACATTTTAAATCCCAAAATCTTGTACTTTTTTTTAAATGCTTAAAATTGAATTCGTCCAGCAAAGCTATAATTTAATTTAAATGTATGAAAATGTGCCCCCAATAATCTATTATTTATTGGTAACATGTTATAATGAGTTGGGTAAAATAAGTTTAGAAATGTTTCGAGCCTAAAGGTAAATCTTTCCTGGTAGACTTACAATGACAATTAAGTTGGAGTAGTCAAGCAAGAGTGTTACATCAAATGAGTTTTACTAACCTTTATTCGCCCATCTTTAAAAATAACTGACTGCAGCTCATTGATAATACTGGTAGTTGTGAAGGCTACTGATTTTTCTCCACCATTGATTGTAACGGCTGCCTGGAAAATGCCATCCTTAGAAAGTATTCTCCACAAGTCAAACTTTTCTTTATTGGTGGGTGATTTTAGCCGTAAAGTGGCCACAAACACGTATGATGGCGGCAGGCCCTC